>CM046812.1:11738859-11853706 GCA_025617385.1 Murraya koenigii
AATTTCATCAATTCCTAATATTCATTAAAATATACTATCAAGTACTACCACCACCAAATCATTCATCATAATCACCAAAATAACTTATACAATCCATAATTTCATACCATAAAAATGAAAAAAATATAACCAACCATAAAAAACTAGTACAATATAAAAATTAAAAATCATCTTTGCTCTATTTTTTCATAAAAAACTAGAATAACGGTTCGATTCGAATTTTTAATTTTTGAATCGAAAACCGAACCGAACTATTCGGTTTGGTTCGATTTTGTTTATTCAGTTTTTATATTTAAAAAACCGAACCGAGCAAACGAGAAAAAAATCAATTTCGGTTCGGTTACGCTAACTCTGGGATAAAAAATTGCATTACCAACAACCAAAACCAACAGTATACATCATTGGGATATGACTAATTAACAGATAGGCCTTTCAAAAGGTAAATAGCAATGAAAGATAATTCCATACCATTTTTTTATAGGTAATTCCATACTTTTTTTTTTTTTTGGCTGGAAGGTAATTCCGGACTTACTCTACCCAATTAATGTCTAAATCTTTGAGTTTCATCGCCCATTTTTTGTATCGAGTGAAACATAAGGTTTAGATGGCATTTTGCCTTCACCTTCTAAATAAGTAGAATCCACGTAATCAACCTTCTTATCCTTGCTAATATGTGCCCGTCTGTTGGGATGCCTCAATTTAAGCGATAGTAGACGAGAAACTTCATGAAGTCCCCCCCATTTCTCCAATGCACGCGCAATGTCATAACGTCCTGAAGTAATTTTTGATAAATTATGTTAGAAATGAAACAAGAGCATTTAAGAAAAAGAAAAAGAATCTTGCACTCTACTTTGAGTGATTGTTAACGAAGTTCCATTGGAAATGTTCTAGAGCAAATTCTACCTCCCAATTCCCATAATACAAAATGTCATATGACTAAAGTTCCCTAGATTTGTTAAGGTGGAGTTAATTTTTATGAGATTATTCAGAACATTATTGCTGTTAGTTGCTACATGACTTTATGATGCAGTCCATTTCCATTCAATCTGAATAATTTTTTCCATTTTGACACGACCAGCACATAAAGAGATGTGTAATATTTATTACCTGCACGCTCAAAAGACTTTCTGCTGGGCATAAAAGATGGGTCCATTCCCCAGCTCCTTTGGAATCTACTAATCTGAAGGATGACGATAATCATGTTACAATGATTGCAATTAACCCTAACATTATTTGGTCACTTAATAGCACAACTTTATGAGAAAAAGAAAAAGGAAAAGAAATTGTGATCGTCCTTATTAACTATAGTTTGAGTCTTCCTTTCACAGGAATTTATGAAGCAGAAAACAGGGGTTAATCATGGACCATAAATTAATAACTCAATTGAACAAAAATACAACTCTCCTTATTTTTATTAATCATTTAGCCTGATAGCAACCCATTCCCTGTCCACCCATGTGAGCCCCGAAAAAGCACAATAGTCTACCTACTTTTTTCTTTGTATATTTTTTATATATTTGAAAAGTGTTTTGATTTAATTTCGTGAACCCATATTCCATCAGATATACTAATATGATGATGAATAAAGTTATGTTGCAAAATTTATCACACAGCCACACTTGATTACTTTAAGTCATTGACTGATCACGTAAATTGATTATTTGAGCAGGAATGCATACATATCCAATAAAACTGGCAAAAGAAAAGTGAGCATTATACCTCTTCCTCCAAATTCTCAAGGTTGTCCCAATAACCCTTTGGTTTACGATGCTTGTAAGCTAGGGAAAGATTCATTAATGATGCCATCCTCCGAAATCCACCCATGCGTGTGATGGCCTTTTCAATATCCACCCTACCATGTTTGCGGAGCTGTTTTCTCATCGGCATAAATCCTTCCTGTCCATGTTTGGAAATAAATTCTAGGAGCTCAGTTTGAAGAACTTCTATGTCCGTTTGCAAGCCTGGAACCCTGGGCCTTTGTTTAAATGAATTTGGAGTTTCCGAATCTGTAAGATCTTCATAGTCACTGTTTGATGAGGCACCTAATTCATCTGATGATTGTGTGAGATCATTTGATGATTGTGTGTGATTATTTGTTTCAACAGAATCATAGGCTAAGGAGTTATCTCCTTCCCTCTTCTCCACATAATCTCGAATAGCACATAATTTTGACGGAAGATCTTCATAGATAACCTACAAGGTTATGAAAGATATACATGAATATCTTTCTACAACTACAGTAAATGTTTCAACAGCACAACTCTAAATAAAAATAATAAACAAGTAGTTTTCACAAGACAGAATCTCTGTTCATAGAGAGAAGACAAATCATAAACAATTACTTACCTCACAAAGATAAGAATAACATACATATAGAACCATGTCCAAATTCACTATATGTTATTGATGAATTATTTTAAATGCACATGAGCTATGGAAGTGTTGAATCTGTAGGCTTGAAAGTGATAATTTGGAAAAACTAAAATTTCATAGGACACCATAATAAGAGAATTCATAAATATGTTTGTCAGTGGCTGCAGTTTTAGAAATAATCCTATTCAAGGAGGTGTTTTGACAAAAAAATCTACAATGAAGCAAAATGAGTAATTATTTTCAAAAATGGCTTAAGTATGCTGTACACGTTGCCTTTAGTTGGAAAGGGTTCACATGCATGAGACCTTTGTAAATAAGACAAACTTGTTCACATTCAAATAGCACACCTAAAACTAGTATGTAAATTAGATGTTGTAACAACGAATTAATGAGCAAAATTGAAAGCTGGAGTATCATATACAACTTATAACTCTTGTACCTCTTCCATAATAGCTTCAGAAAGCAAGGAATTTTTCTGCATTTTTGACTCTACACTGTACTTCAATAGTGTGTGATGACTTCCCAGCTGTTCAAATAACCATTTTCCTGAAATGAGTCAAAGTCCCCTTCAACTTGCACAAAACTAATCTCCTGTTCATGATGTTCACATATATCCATAACTACACATGCATGAAGTACCATATACAGTAGACCCTTGCACCCTTCCTGTATAAAAGGGAGTCCTTGTAAGATATCGAGGTTCTGGAAAACTAACAGAGTTTATGTTTTTACCATAAGATTATTAGTAGTTCATTTTTCATGCCTGTAATTTGATTTCCATCAGTGCCTGGAATATTTATAAATTAATATAGCAGACTTTAAACTATCAAAAGTATTTAGTTATGTCAACTCATTTAAAAACACTTGATTTTATATTTACATCAACTCATTTGAAAAAACTATATTATTACAATCAAGCGGTCGGTATTTTACTCTAAAGACTTTTCTTATACCTGGAGAATCGCGGACTTTGTTGTTTTCTCATGACAAAATCTTACTGATGGCTAAATTTGGAACAAGCCTGCAAACAGGGAACTTAGTGAGTTCTCAAAATGCATGGAATAGTTGTTTAGCCAGAACACTTCCATGAAACTGTGTCTAAATTCAATTAAAAGAACCAGATTGTATGTACAGCATGCACTTTGACAACAACTCTTCCTTTCGATTAGCTTTGCAGGAGACTTATTGTGTATAGTTATCACATTAAGGAAAAAGAAATATCAAATTTAGACTAAAAGCATAAAACTTCAAACTGACCATCAAATGAAGACCTGGACCATGCAGAAACAGCAAGTAGGTGCCATAGATGGATATCCAAATCCATAGAACACAACCCTAGATCTCTAATCCTAAAAGTACTAAATTGGCAATTTTATCGTGAGTGAAAACTCCAGTTAGTCATCTTCAAGCTAATCATGGTCATTCGATACTCTCTAAAATCCTACGGTACTAACAGAAAAATGCATTGCAATTATTTATTCAGCTCCATGCACAGTGAGAAAGATCTAACTTCAAAGAATCATTCCAAATGCAACTACTAATGAAGCTATAGGATTCAAGCCCTAATATAAGGCCCATAAAAGAATTCCAATGATTTCACTCTTTGAGCTTGCCTAGGTGATAGAAATTTCCCAACATAAAATATTAGAATCAACCAGCTAAAAGGAGTGCAGAGATATATGTCTGAAGTCAATGGAATTGAGTATTTGGTACCTTATGAACAGAATCTAATACTTTGATTTAAAATTTCGTGACTGATGACCGTAAATTACTTACTCAGGAAGAGTCTCATAAGCAGTCAGAACATTCCAAACTTCACGGACAGGAGCTTTTACAGTTATGCTAGCAACAACACAGCGGTGGACACCTCCATTTTCCTTCAGCTCAAAACCAGTTTATCAGCAACTGCCAAAACAAAAATGGCCTCCTTGGGACAGGAAGGCCTAAGGATAGTCTAGAGACAATGAGTTACCAATAAGCCATCAAATCTACGAAGATGAACTTCATCCACAAAACATGGCCTGTCAAGTCTGCAAACTTTTCCAAAAACACCCCATTTACTGTTTAAATCACTCGAAGATGGCGGCATGGAACCAAAGTTTGAGCGGACAATGCTTTCATTAAACTCTCCAGGTGGTGCTTTACCCTTCTCAGGTAGTCCACCATCCAAGTCTAAGCCAGGGGAAGCAAGGATGGGCAAAGATAGTTCACCGAAGGAATTTTTTATCATTGGTATCTTCTGATTCCAGTCAAAATTCCTTTCAGCTCGACAAGCCAATGCTTGAAGATTCACGGGAAGATCTGATCTGATAATCCTCTCCAAAAAATGGCCGGAAGTTCAATCTAGGTATCACATTAACTTCATATGATAAACTGGTTGTTGAAGACCTGAAAAAGAAAGAAGTGATCGTAAAAAGAAATTAAGAGAGTAAAACAATCCTTTTAATAGCTTAAAATGACAATCAATAACTTAAAATGCACAGTCATATCATCCATAAGAATTAAAGGAAGAAAATTAACAAGAAAAAGAGAATAACTATATTTGTCCATCCCAAGAAAAAAGAAAAAGAAAAAGAAAAGACAACTTGGAAGAAAAGATATCCAACTTGACTTCGACAAAAGATACCATTGACCTCACTAGTTTTATCAAGGGATGAAATTATGTTTCTCAGCATTATAGGTCATTTTGAGTGTATCACTGTATCCCTTTTCTTGGTGTCAGGGGACAAGCATATGACATCTTGGTTATTACAGAATAACTAGCAGGCGCATCATATTTATATGAATTCCTTGATATCAAGCTGAATTTGGTAAATATTCCAAATATCTGTTGGTAACTAATGAAACGCTGCAAATACCTTGTCCAAGCTAGTCATGTCTCCCTAAATCAATGTTTTCCATTGAACTACGCAAAATGCTCTCTAGCATTAAGGAAGATAATTCGCTATTCTTGATTCGGTCCCTCTCTGATGATGCAAAGTGAGAAGAAATCCTAAAGAAAGCCTATCAACTACAATGAAATGATGCAAGTTAATGAAGCAATAAGTTAGCCTCTACCACATGTAGTTGAAATTAAGGAGGAAGACAAAAGGATATGGAAGCCTCAGGACAGTATACTTGCAAGTTATATTTTTAGAAGTTCTGCAATGATGATTCTGCTGGAGAGTTTTACCTTCAAAATGATTTGGAAGGCTAGCATCCCCTAAAATTCAAGTCTTCTTGTGGGCATTGGCAAAAGGAAAATTAAATACTGGAGAAGTGATTCAAATTAAGTTTCCTAATTTTTGTCAATCTCCTTCTTGGTGTGTGATGTGCAAGAAAAGTGCAGATACTTTGAATCATCTTTTTCTTCACTATTTTGTGGCTTCAGAGTTGTGTTACAAGTTGTGCAAAGAAGATAATATTTTGTGGGTCATTCCAGTTTCTTGTGATTCTCTTCTTATGGAGTAATCTGGTGCTTTTGGTCGAGCAACAAAGGATAAAACTCTTTGGAAATATGCAGTGGCAGCTCTGTTTTGGGTAACATGGGAGGAGTTATACCTAATTCTAGCCTGGTTGAGTATAGCACAAATAGTCCTAGTTTTTTTTTTTTTTTATAAGACAGCTGGTCCGCCATCTGTTTTAAATTTCTTCACTAACGCACATATGTGTTCTTATTAGAAAAGGAAAAAAAAAAAAAAAAAGGTATTATCAAGTAAGCTTAGATAAACTAGCATAAAACATCTCCAAAACAAAAGAATGCTAAGACAGGCAGGTAGTAGGAAAGCGTAGTTCAATTTTGTTACACTAAGCATTCTGGCTTAAAAATGAGTAAGCGGAATCTACCTTGTCCCAGATTTTATGGACCATTTGCCTTCAAACTTTTTAAAGTCACCATCAACCATGGAAAAGTAGAGTTCTCGATCATTGGCCTAAGTCATTGACCATATTATTTAAGTAACAAACATGAGTGTAAATAAGTAATTATATAACAACTAAATTTTAAATAGTTATGTAACAAGGGCAAAATTTCAAAGACTCATTCGTGAATGTCAAATAAATACCCAAAAGGCAGAAGAAAAGCTACGTAAACCTATAAACCAAGGCAACAAATATACTAAAGTGGAGCGTCGGATCCTCAGGAATAAGAAATAAATGACCATACGCTAAATAAGTTTGCAAGAATATCAGCATATGATACAAATTCAATTTTGCTAGCCTCATTCGAGCGTCATTAGCACACATGATGTATCTTCAATATGCTATAACCTTTATGATTATACAGTTAATAAAAAAAAAAAAAAGAACTCATCTGTATTTGGTTTTAAAATGCTTACTGAATGAATAAACTCTTGAAGATCCAAAACTACACGAGCTTCGATATGCCAGTATAACGCCCTTTGCAGGCCTCTCTGCTCCAGCCATATTCGCCCTGGATGTGGGCAGGGAATTCTCCCACTGACATTCAAACATCAACCTATGTTATACATCCCAAGATTAAACAATTCAAACATAATGGTCTTCAAAAGAATTTATCCCAAACGTAAGGAATTCAATGAAATTTTATCTATATCTGTAAATTACAAATATTATCTTCAAATCAGGTTTTGTACTTTTGTGTTATGGGCTAATTACAAACAAAATCTTTATAACGCCACTGCTGTGAACGTGTTCGTTGCTAAACAAATAAACAATTAATTAAAAATTAATCATCAATTTTACCTGCAAACAAGATTGGGGACGAAATCGGCGAGGCGCTCATAGTCAGTGAGAGCATTCCAAACGGAGTCAACATCGGCGTTGACCAATATTTCGGCTTTAATTCTTCGTTCCCGCCAAGAAACCACTTCAACTTCACAATGCACTTTTCTCTGTTCTTCTTCATATCCTTTTCTGTTCATCCCATTATCACCGTTACCGTTGTTACTAGCGTAAATTCGACTGCTGTGTTTTGGCTTGTTAACTGACGGAGGAGGAGGAGGAGGAGGAGAAAGATTGTGCAACGTTTGATGCGATGAAGTGGTGGTAGCTCGAGTGGTAAATAATGTACAAGTTTAGGGGCTGTTAGGAGAGTGGCTTCGAAGTTGAAGCTTGACGAGGTGATCATGGAGTGAGTGACTGTTTTGCTTGGGTGAGTAGTGGAGAGCAAACGAAGCGACTATCAACTAACCATAAACGACCGCTAGTTTCGGATTTTTTTTTAAAAAAGAAATTGTTGTTTAGTGATTGCAAGAGAATGAGTGGTCAACTTTTCTTTAATAAATGAATGGTTAAAAACAAAGGATGATGGTAAATTGAAGAACTCCCTTGACGTTTTGTCTAATTACAGGAGGAAGGAAGAAATTTTTTATAAATAGTATTGAGGTGTTGCACTTGACTCAACTCCTACAATATGATTATTACATTATCAATTCCAAACTAGTCTTTTGGTCGCTAATTTTAGTTAAGCCAAATAAGAGGTGTGGTGTGGCCTAAATAGCTAATCCTAGTTAAAGGATACTATTGATGTAAATTTTATCCCAATTTATGTTGGTGTGATTGTAACTAAAGATAACTTTTTTAGGACTGGACTTTTTTTTTTATTGAATCCGATGATAATGAATGTATCATTCAGGCTAATTTTAATAAATTTTTGAGTTTGATCTTAGGAGTTCACTTGCTTAAAAGATGAGAATATTTTTATTTAAATATCTTGTAAAATCACAAGTAAGCAGATCAAAGAGTCGATTTTGCTGCGTAAATATTCCAGACGGTCAAGTTAATCAACGAAATTTCAGAGTGAATTTAGAGATAGAAAATCAAAAATTTTTCTATTGAGTTTATTTTTTCTTACATTTTAGTGAGAATAGAGATAATACTTATAGATTAACTTGATTTAACTTGAGTCCTAATTACTTTAACGATAAGTTTCATTATTCTTGTGACACCTTACAACACTTGTCTTCTTATACCAATGTTGATTGCACGTGATTATCTTAAATAATTTATCTTAGGATAAGATCATAAGACTTTAAGACTTTTTTGGACTTTGAAGCCTTACCATATAAACGGATTATCTTAGGTGGTTTGTCTTAAGATAATATCATAGAATCTTAAGACCTTTTGAACTTTAAAATTTAACTTTTTAAAATGATTATCTTAAATAATTTATCTATCACTTCATGGACTTTACAATAACTAAATTTATTTGAGTTCTAATTAGACTTATTCTATTTCTAATATAACAGATACACAATAAAAGATTATCATATTTTTAGAAGAGTTGGCACTAATTTGTTGGATTTAATCTTATTTTAGAATTAAAATAAGTCGAACTGAAATCAATCGATTCAAAATATATATGAACTGAATATAAATTAAATTATTTCAATTGAAATTTTGGTTCAATATAATAGAATCCGAATCAAATGTCCTCTCTAATTAAAATGGTTCACTCGTTTATTTTAAGTGATTTTGTTGGAGGTAAATTTCAAATGATCGCTCATGAGTTGACACGTGATTAATGGGAGATTAAATGCACAAATATATGAAAAATGCCAACATGCCTATCAGAAATACGAAGGATGCAATGAAACAGCAAAAGCAAAATAGGCGGTTCCTCAAGAAGTCTCCTTGATATCGTAAGGAACAAATCCTTTCTTATTATTTTTGGTCCTCATAGTTAAGGATGAAAAATGGTCCGAAAAGCTTGATTCAGTAGTTTCCAAAGGTTTTATTTAACTGAATACCTGAATTTTAATATTAAATTATAAAATGCGTTGGGAGCTAAAAATAAATTTGAATTGCATATTGTGGATGTGGAGAAAAATTTATATGAAATAGACTCGTTACTAAAAAAATTTATATGAAATAGACTCATTACTTTAATGTGTTGTCGTGTAGTAAAACAATGAGTAATAAAAATAAGACACTGATACGTCCTATTATTAAATTAAAGAATTGGGGATGACAAACTGATGAGTCGGGCTTGGCTTTTTAAACATATAAGGGTTAGGCCTAGACTGGACTGGGCTTAGGCTTCTATATATATCTTTTAATTATTTATTAAAATTATTATAAATTTATAATGAGTTAATAATAAATACATTGTTATATTCAATAATAATTTTAATAAAATAATTATATTAAAATAAAATAATAGATAAATAAAATGAAATAAAAAAAAATTTACAATTTTAATTTGTTAGTATTAAATTATTTAATTTAAACATTCTTTTAATTAATTAAGATTCAAGTGAGAATTTAATATTATAATTTTAAATTTTATGAATAATAATTGATTTATAAATTAAGAATATAATTTTTTATTTTTCTATATTTTAGATTTGAGTATATTATTTTAATTTATATATTTATATTTAAAAATAAAAGGCCAAATTTAAAATTAGTAACACCTATTATAATTCTAATTTACCACAAAACAAAACACCGAAAATGAGGTTAATGAAATAATGAGTCTTATCGAAGTTGTCTTATTCAAATTTCTCTCGTGAATGTGATCACTCGATGGGCCCTCCCATTATGGCAGTTCCATGCTCCATGAAAGTTTCTCACTTTTACATTAAAGGTCCAAAATGCCTATACGTCAGTTCTTTTCGTTTATTTTATTTTAGAGGAGCGCTATGGTCAATCGCTCTTTTGAGCGGCTTACTCACTCGCTCGTTTTATATTCGACGCATTTCCAATACAATACGTCTTTGCAAAATTTTCATAAATAATTTAAAATATTTTATATTTTTTATAAATAATTTTTTAATATTTTAGTTATTATAATTAGTTAAACTCTAAGTTTCAAAATAAAACTATCCTCTGTGTTGTCATTGACCAAAATTCTCTAACAGATTATTCGAGTTTTGAGGCGACCGGACGATCCGAGTCAGCTGAAAAGCTTAATCATGTAAGTGAGAAATGATATAATTTTTTTTATGAATTTGGTGCTGCTGAGGCGCGGTCTTGCGTGATGGCAACACCGCGCCATCGACCATCGCGCCCGATTTGGTGCGGCGAGTGCTAACCCTCGCATCGGGTTTGGTGCGGCGAGCACTCATCGCACCAATTCCGGATTACGGAAGTTGGTGCGACATACTGACCATCGCATAAAAGTAAAATATATTAAAACTACTAGATAGTGCGACAGGATGTACTAGATACGACAGTGCTGTGCTGCAAATCTATTGTCTCACCAAGATTGGTGCGACAGGTGACTTGTCACGCAAGCCTGTCTCATGAAAGCTTGGTGAGACAGGTAGCCTATCTCACTAAGATTTGGTGAGACAAGCGACTGTCTCACCAATCGTCATCAAAATATAAACCCTAGCTCATAAACGATACACCACGAAAATTCATAACACTTATATAAATATTTAATACAATTATATTGAATGTATCATGTCTTGGCTTTGATCTTTAGTTGCGGAGCGATGCGAGATGATGTTTGCAATTTATATGTAGCGAATAAAAACTAAATAGGGAGGGTAATTAAAGAAATGTGAGTTTTGATTGGCTATATTTGATAGAAAATAAAGTGAATGATTAATTTTAAAATTTAAAAATTGAGTCTAGTTATTTTTATAAATTTCCCCACGTCTTTTATGTTTTCTTACAGCACACATGCATTTTTGTCTCTTATATTATTATTTTATTTGAGTTAAACATCATCTAATACTTTCACAATAATTACATTTATACCATACTTACGATGCGTTTGAGAAGCCCAATTGCCTAGGTATGTGTAACACCTCTTGAAGAGTTTCAGCATCTCAATGACTTTTTCCTCGGTTCTACTCTACAACTATAATTTTTATTTTATAAAATCTATAATTTAAAAATTTCAATACTTCATTTTTAGAAAATTTATATAAATAGCCACACTCAATTTCTAAATTTTAAAATTAACCCTTCACTTTATATTCTATCAAATATAGCCAATCAAAACTCACATATCTTTAATTACCATCCATATTTAATTTTTATTCCCTTACATATAAATTTTCATCGTCCAGTCGTACAAACACCATTCCTCACAACTAAAAATCGAGCTAGCATACGATACATTCATACCCAACCGTTTGTTTACCCGGTAGCGTGTAAGGTAATATAAATGTATTAAATATTTATATAAGTGTTATGAATTTACGTGGTGAATCGTTTCTTCGTTCATCTGCCTAGAGCATTAGGGTTTATATTTTTGGTGCAACAAGCGAGTTAGTGAGATAAGTCTGCTTGTCTCACCAAGCTTAGTAAGACGAGGTTGCTGTCGCACCTTAGTGAAGACAGCAGATTGATGCTACAATGACTGTCGCACTAGTACATCCTGTCGCACCTATTACACTCTGTCTAGTAGTTTTAATATATTTTATTTGTAGTGATTATGCTTTCAACAATATAATAAATTTATTTTCTTCAATCATGTTAGGATTAATGGACTTAGTTGTACTTGAATTGTGTTATAATGGTTGGTGAGAGACATCGGCGGATGGTCGGATGGATTATGTGAATGCTAAGAATACATCATTTTTGTTTGCAAAGATTGTTTGTTTCTTCGTTTTTATTAAGAAATATACGAGGTTTTCTGGATAAATCCTAAAGAATATAATATCACGTTAAAGACAACATTGAAGTCTAATAACATAACCCATCGTGCATGTTCACTACCCATGGACATATGTAATGATGAAATAGTGAAGGTTGTATTACATTTAGTCTACGATATGACCAACATTAGATGTATTCCTATATTTGTTACCACATCTTCTAAAGTTCCAACCCAAGATGTTGAAGATGTTGAGGCACTTGTAGAATTAGTCTCATCCCGGATGTTGAAGAAGAGGTATTACCGAGGACAACATCGTTGCAGCAATATTACTCACCAATCCACGACAATAATGACACTATTGATGATAATGGCATTGCATTGCACGATATTAGAGAAGAGATGTTACCGGTAGAAACATCTTTAGAGCAACATTACTCTCCATTTCACAACAATTATTTTCGTGAAAATGGTGAACCTATTAATAACATGGGCAATACAGAAGCAGATGATGTTCGTGTTGAGGTGTATAATAGTACGATGGGTACTCACTACGAGTAGTCCAATTCATGATAGAGGTGTTGATCTTATTAATATTCCTTATAATAATGAGAATGAGCGTTAGGATGATATTGCTTGCTAATAGTAGGAACAATTGATCTACTGCTCCAATGGACTATTCGATGAGGATAGTAGTTGATCTTCTTATAAGTCTTGCTCGGTTATGCCATTAAACTTGCTTGCTCTAAACTTTATTAGAAGTTGTAATTTAGATGATATTAGTGTGGGTAAGTTGTTCTCTAAGAACAATGAGTTAATATTGGAGTGCAGCAAATTTGTCCTCGGAATAAGTTTGATTTCAAGATTGCACGGTCCACAACTACACGTTTTGAGGCCCATTGTTCTTGAATCTTGTAAATGGCGTATTCGAACAACGAGACCTTGAGCGAGCAAAATGTTTCATTGGGTAGTTCGAAGAATTGATAATGTATATACATGTCATAATGAGATATTATCGGCGACCAGTCATCAAGTAACGAAGCGGGGTTGTTGGTCATATTATTGCTTGAAAAATATATTCGGGAAAAAGGATATACACTCAAATGATATCAGAGTAGACATGCGGCAGGAATATGGTGTCCGGTTAATATATCGGCAAACATATCGAGCTGAGAAGTTGGTGCGGAAATTATTCGAAGGAATCCTGCGAGTCATATAACTTACTACCCAAATATTCTTATGTTTTGAAGGTCGCAAATGAGAGTACGAGTTACTCACCTTGAGCGGGATGCGAGATGGTAATTTCTTATACTACTTTGTAGCTCTTGGATCTTCCATCAAGGGTTTTAAATGAGTATATTAGACCGGTGATTACGGTAGATGGTATTCATCTAAAGGGTCTATATCGGGGAAGTATGTTTGTTGCAACTTTGCTTAGATGAAAACAATCAATTGTATCCGATTAGCCATTGAAGTTTTGGATTCGAGAGAATAATGATGCTTGGGAATGGTTTATGATGAAGTTACATGGAGTGATTGGTGATATGCCGGACTTAGTATTTATCTCCGATCGATGCACTTCCATCAAGAGAGCCGTTCTTAAAGTATTCGTAATGCTTCTCATGGCATTTGTTTTACTATGTGAAAGGTAATATCAAAGCAAAATTTAAGATGTCAAAAGTTGTTTGGGATGATTTTGAGCCTATCTTTATAAAAGCCGCAAAAGCATATGGGCACGAAGAATTTAGAAAACAACTTGAGGCTTTGTGGATGCTCCATTCCGAGTCTGACCGATTACTTAAAGAATAATGTAGGTATATATAATTGGCCAAGGTATGAGTTCGAAGGCAAGAGATATAGTATTCTTACCACGAACATCGCGAAAGCGTGAACTCTTTTATAAGGGAATCGCGAAAATTTCCGATTACTCATCTTATTGATCATTTTAGGAAAACAATGAAGCAATGGTTTTATGATAGAAAACTTGTGGCTGAATCGATGAGTACTCGGCTAACAACTTAGGCGGATGAAATAGTCATTGAGAGGAGATCTCGAGCTGAAATGATGATGGTCCAGTCTCGTGTCTCCACATTGATTCCATGTTTTTGGTGGTGGTGAGAATGAGGGATTAGTTGACATACAAAATAAAACTTGCATATGTAGAGTATTCGATTTAGATCAGCTCGTTTACGCGCATGCAATTCTTTGCTTGTTTAAGCTGTCCGAGTGGATTACATAAGCCTTTGTTCGAATTTTACACAAGGAATCATTGGTAAAGGCTTATGCACAACTAGTGGAACCAGTTGGTGACATAATCAATTGGGAAGTGCTAGATGAAATTTAAGAGATGCAAGTTTCTCCACCGGTAGAAGCACACCGCCTGGTCGTCAGTAAAGAGCTAAAAATACCTTCTCGCTAATCAAGCGTAAATACTCATGAATATGTTGTACATAAGAAATAAGAATAGCTAACCACTGGTCAATTTAGAAAACAATCCTACTACACAAGCACAACCAGTGGTTTGATGTTAAAAAAAATTACCTCGTCACCTAGCCATCCCAGTGAAGTATGAACTAAAAGTATTTAAAAAAACGAGTGCGAGTATGGGGACTGAACGATCCATTGTAATGTTACCAGCAAACCACTGGTCGAACTCATTGCATACACTTGGATCTTGTAATCCTCGAAGTGGATTTATATCTACACTCGTTCGTTACGTCGATCCGGCGATCCATTAGTTGGAATGTAGGCGGAGGATTGATGTTCCTCCCTCGTTTGAATAGCGGAATCAAATATAGACTATTAAAGACATAAGATCTTACTGTATGGATGGTCAAACTTACTAATACCAGTGGCGCCTCCTTGAGAATCTGCCTGCTTGTCCGTGACATCCCTATAAAAAGTATATAATGACATATGACTGGAAATCATCTGATTCTCTACGTCGATATATACTCCACAATCATCCGGGACCTATCCATTTATCGGGATAAATATATTTAATAAATATCGGATTAAAAGCTAAAAGAACGCACTAATGATATATTAAATTTGCTCACCGCATACTGAGCGTGTAGTCGGAGAAGGGTCGTGTGAGCTTTCAGTATACGAACTAATAAATCTCATCACTGCTTCTCTAAATTCTTTGTGTTCTTTATGCTATGCCTTAAAGGCTGACTTCAATTCACATAGAGAACGATCAATCTTGTCCATTCGTCGAATGATATAATCGTTATTAAACTTTGTCCTTGACTGTTATGAATTAAAAAAAGTATAAGTTTAAATAAATATATATAACCTCTGAATGACATATATATATATATATAGAAAATAAATGATTTATAACCTCTGAATCATATGTGTCATTGGATTCGTGTGTTTGCTTATGATGGTCTTCTGCTGGAAGCTCCTCCTAAATGAGACTTTGTGGCTCCGGTGTTGGGTTAAGCGGCACTTGCGGTGTTTTAATTCTCCTCTGTTTCGGGCATAATGGGAGGTGCGTTGATGGATGGTTGATGTGCACAAAGTAACATTTAAAATACATAAATAAATTACAAAACATAGAGTAATTTGTAATCATCTAGTATGAAGTAATAAAATATACTCACATTACAAACCCAACTTAGGATATATGGAACATAATCCTTTACAGTTTACTAATATTTTTGTGCTTATCTGCCTTATTCAAATCGATTTCAAGTATGAACTTCTTGGCCTTTTCTTTTCGTTCTCTTTATTTTTGTTTCACGGGTTTCGTTTTCCACTTGGTAAATTGTGGTCCCTAGGAAAAATGTCACTCACATAATAACCCCGTAGAATGTCCCCGAAGAATCATATTCTTTTAGCGACTCAGAGGCCAATAGGAGGTTCTAGTGAGACCAAAGTTCGGAAGAGGTCGCTCACATTCTCAGGAGATGCTTGGTTGAGGCGATGTTGTAGAAGAAACCCGCCACATAAAGGTAAAGGACCGGCCAAAGGTCGGAGGCCGAGTTCTTCGCTATTGATTACAAAAAGTATGAGACCTCGCACCGTGATCTAGATCGACTTAGGGCCACTTATCACATCCCGGCCAGCGTTGACCTTCGTTTCCACGACAAGAACAACACCCCAAGTTGCCTCCTCGAGGTCGCCACCCCTACCTCGAATGTTTTAGGTGGGGTGTTAGGTTGCTCTACTGACTCTATTTTGCTCGAGTCCTCTCCGGTTACGTCTACTCATCGAGGCAGCTGAATCAGATGGCTAGAGGGTCTTGCCTAGGGTCATACGTCCTTTGGAAGTGGTGCAACTTGAGTGAACACGTGGTAGATGAGATAAAGCACCTCTACCAGCTAAAAGAAGCCCAAATGACGCAGTTGGTATTACTTTACTTCCATCTTGAAGGGAAAAAACCCATCACCAACCTTCCTACCTCTGGTGGCAACTAGAAGGGTAAATTCTCTTTTGTCGGAGGGACTGATAGCGAGCGACCTCGCCACCGAGGAGATTCCTCAAATTTCTTCTCGTTTTATACTCCGGGTCATCTGCTGCTCATCATTTCTTACGCCTTGATTTTTCTACTTACTCTTTCTTATTGTTCTTTTTGGTCTTATGTAGTCTTTGGAGTGTATCCCATCCGGTCGGGGAGGACTGCGGAAGCACATTAACACTACCTTGGACAACGCGAGCTCGTGCGAGGAGTTATTGTCTTACCGAGAATCTTGTCGAGTTTGGTTTAGTTCTCGAGGAGGAAGATATGAGCAACATCCTCGCCCAGCTGAAAAAGTGCTCGATCACCGTCGAGAGCCCGAGCAGCTCCTCTGCTCCACCCAAGAGGTCCAGAGTTGACCTCACCGCCTCGCCAGTCCGAGTTGTCACTCCTGTTCGGGAGAGTACAAGAGTAGCCAAGAAGCTCCCAGTAGGGGCCTCGGGCTGCCATCCTTGCTAGGCCCGGATCGAGCACGCTCCTGGGAGGCGGTGATTTCGCTAATCACTACGTTAGAGATTTCACCAATCACGTGAGGAAAGCTTCGTGGAAGAGTTGGAGTCCTCCAACATTAGCGAGTGGCCAATATCTTTCGGCGCCTCTCATGTCGAGCTACTGCTGCCTCTCGCCTTTAAAGCAAAGGTTCTGAATCTCGAGAGGAAGATTAGGGCTGATAACCGGAGCCTAAAAAGCGAGATGGACCAAGGGAGGAGGAGAAGGAAAAACTCCGTCCGACATCTCCACCTTTGAGGAAAAGGCAGTGATGGGTGAGTCTAAGGCTATCCTCGAGAAGGAGATGTCGGTGGTCAAAGATGAGCTCATGAATGCTCGAAAAGATCTTGATGTCCGAGTTTACTTTTGAGAGGACCATGGAGCGAGAATCTTCTTGCCTTGAGAATAAAGTGGACTCCTTGGGGAACCGACTCATAGAGAAGTACAATAAAGGGCGACGTTATGCTACAAATTTATCATGTTCGTCTTGGGTAGGAAATACCCGAGTTGGATATGTCCAAGCTCGAGGTGGGCGTGGATGCTTACATAAACGAGCGGGATGTCGAGAGCCGGAGACCAAGGGATCCGTCTTCTCGTGTGGAAGTGGTGCTTGTAAGGCTCGGAGAGGCTGCTCCCCCACCCGAAGAAGCTCAAGCTGCTCCTTCTGCCGAGAAGGATCTTTAGGCTGCTCCCTCTTCTGAAGCCTCTCCCCCAGTTGCTAGCCTGACTACTCTAGCCTCTTGACTGGCTTTTGATGTACCTTTTTTTTTTTTTTTACTTGTACTTGTAACTTTTGGCAATTTGGAATGAATAAAGAAAACCAAATTTTCCATCTTTGGCTTTACATTTTTAGTACATTTCTAAATTCTTTATGAGATGGATTTTCAGTAGGCTTTAAGTTTTTCCCTTATCCTCGAGACTCTACCTACTTCTGTTTGTCTTGCCCATTTGCCAAGACACGAGTAACTGGATTGATCCCCTTATGAATTTTAGTTGTTTTACCTTACCCAATCAGGCCTTAAGATCTATGGCTATAGTATCTTTCTCGGCGAGCTTATCGTGCTCGAGCTCATCCTGGCTGTGTTTGGCTCTTCGTCTTGCCTTAGGTCAGGCTTTGAGACTTGTAGCCTTTAACTTCATTGGCGAGCTTATCTCGCTCGAGCCTTCCTTAGTGCATGCTTAGCATTTCGTCTCGCCTTAAGTTAGGCTTTGAGACTTATGGCCTTAACTTTTCTTCGCGAGCTTATATTGCTCGGGCCTTTTCTTGGTTATGCCTGGCATCTTGTCTCGCCTTCAGTTAGGCTTTGAGACTTATGGCCTTTAGCTTTACTAGTGAGCTTATCTTGCTCATGCCTTCTCTTGGCTGTGCTTTGCACTTTGTTTCGCCTTAAGTTAGGCTTTGAGACTTATGGCCTTAGCGTTTCTCCGTGAGCTTATCTTGCTCGAGCCTTCAATTGGCTATGCCTGGCACTTTGTCTTACCCCAAGTTAAGATTTGAGACTTACTGACCTTTGGCTTTACTAGCGAGCTTATCTTGCTCGAGCCTTCTCTTGGTCGTGCTTGGCAATTTGTCTCGCCTTAAGTTAGGCTTTGAGACTTCTGACCTTTAACTTCATTAGCGAGCTTATCTTGCTCGAGCCTTTTCTTGGTTATGCTTGGCACTTTATCTCGCCTTATATTAGGCTTTGAGACTTATGGCTTTAGCGTTTCTTCATAAGCTTATCTTGCTCGAGCCTTCTCTTGGCTATGCCTCGCACTTTGTCTCGCCTTATGTTAAGCTTTGGGACTTATGGCCTTGACTTTTCTTTCGTGAGCTTCTCTTGCTCGAGCCTTCTTTAAGCTATGCTTGGCACTTTGTCTCGGCTTAAGTTAGGCTTTGAGACTTATGCCTTTAGCTTTATTTGCTTTCATAAGCTTTAATTTGCTCGCATTAGATTAACATTGGAGGCGTTTTTCTTGCTTTTTATTCATATACAAGATTTTACACACTTCTATTTTGAGAGAAACTGAATACCAATACTTACAATATAAAGGAACTTACTGAAAATATTTCATCAGATGTTGTGCATTCCATGGCTTTTTAACTTCCCGTCCATCCGGATAGGATAGCCTATATGCCACCAGACCTGCTACTTGCGAAACCCTGTAAGGACCCTCCTAATTCGAGCCTAACACCCCTTGCTTGAGATCTTTAGTGTTCTGGTTCACTTTTTTAAGTACCCAGTCCCCTACCTTAAACCAACGGATGTGCACATTCTGGTTGTAGTAGTGAGCCACCCTCCACTGGTATTCAACCACCTTCATTGCCGACCTCTCCCTTCTTTCCTCCAGCAGGTCTAGATTTGCACAAATCTGCTTGACGTTCTACTCCTCATTAAAATGCTCACATCCGATGTGTGCCTACCCCTATTTCATTTGGGATGAATGCTTCATGCCTAAATGCCGAGGAAAATGGCGTCTCCCAGTAGCGGTCTTGTGTGTAGTTGTAGCACACCGGGCAATTCATCCATCAATGCTCCTTTTTGCTCTCCGGTCTAGTCTTGAGAGGCGTTTAATGGTTTTGTTCGTGGCACTGTAGAAAAATAAAAGGTTTTAAGAGATAAGGAAGAACAAGAAAATCGGAATCCAAATAAGAAATTAGGAATCAAAATCCTTTTACCTTACCATTTATGCGATATTTATCCCCCTTTTTCCCGCCACCCTTACTTGAGCGCCATCCCTGTATTAATTGTGTACTGCATCTTTCGGCGACTATGGATTCTCTGCGACATAACCTGGGATTGTGGGATGTCAGACAGTTATGGGTTCCCGTGATCAAATGATGATGTCTTGTAGGCATGTGTAAAATGATAATATTGTGGAGGCTTGCGCTGACCATCGATAATGATGGCGAAACCCTACGAGTGGGGGTGCATGTCGATTATCGATCGTCGTGACGAGTTGTCGGGTATGGGGCTACCATGCTTAGGTTTGCTACTGCTCGAGCTTTGGTCTCTTCTTGTCCATGGTATTGTCCAGTAGCGACGAGAACTTGCCCGATGGTTGAGGATCTTAGTGATCTTACCGAGCGGGATGGGAATATCCGAACTCGAACAACTTAGAACACTTGACCCCGACTAGCTTTGACATTGAGCGGGGTGTCTTCGTGCCGATGACCGGGTCTTACATTACGGCGGGTTTGTCCTCGACCGGTTTTGCTCGGCATTCCATAAACAATCTTAGCAAACAATTTTGAAAATGAAAAAATAATATAAAAAAATCTTGTAGATTCTAGTCGAGGCAACATATTATGAGATATGTAAAGTGTTCAAACACCAATCAAATTGTAGCTTTTGTTATAAAAAGGATAAAAGAAGAATCGAGTGAGGAAAATATGTTATTTGTTGAAGACTTAGATTATCGATTAAAACTAGCATCATGTGACAAAGGAGCCATTTGAAAAATAAAAGATTCCAACCAAAGTATCAATAATTAGGAAAATAAGAATCCAGACAAAAAGATAGCCTTATTAAAATCCTTATCTTTGGGAATACTATATGTTGTGCAAAAAGATAAGCTTTCATTTTAAAAAGAGTCTTATAACAGAGTGAGGCATCTAAATTTTTCAATGCTTATTACGAGCTTCATTTTTCTTTGTAAAATTACTATCACGGAATGAATAAAACTCTTTTGAGTGAAATTATCTTCCTCTATATATCTTGCTTTAATTTTAGAAATAATAAAGAGCCTTACACTTTGCTCTTGTGTTTAAAAAATAAGATTTAGTATTGCTAAGCGCACTCTTAGAGACTATTGGAATAAGATCACTTAGACAAATCCTATTAGACTAGTTAGTTGTATGTGCATTGGACTGTATGAAACAATCAACGAGGTAATTTTGCAAGATGTTTGGAGTCTGTAGCAATATCAACCATAGACTAATCTATAGTGCGAGGAAACTATTGAATCTATTCACTGAATTTTGAGGAATATTATACTAGTTAGTACTTAAAACCATCTTCTTAATATTTTGTACAAATGAAAACAAAGTTTGAACCTTGGTTGTTTTCTAGATCTTATAATATATGAGGTGATAATAGTAGCTCCGTATAACAACAATGGAAAGATCTGTTAATCGATTTTTGGATGCAATTGATAATTTAGACTTTAATCAAGAATATTTAATATTAAAATACTACAAGAATCATCGATGACTAATTATTTGTCAGCAAATGTTTAAATGAGAATATGAAAAAAATAAATATTGAAGATATTTATAAGAATATAGTAAAAAATTTAAGGAATTTTAAAAATAAAAGTAGAAGAGATGGACGAAGAAATGATCATGCAACAACACAAAATCAATAAATATATAATAAATAAATGTTTTTTATATGTATACAAGCTTACTAATAGTCATTATTTAACATTACGAGGAACTCCCTAATTGTTCTTCTCAATTTCAGTTTTTCTTCCCGAGAATGATATTCCCAAGTGGTTCGATTATTGGAATATTGGTCGATTATTGGAATATTGGTGGTTTAGTAACAATGCAAGCTCTTAGTCCTAGATCGGATCATAAGTTCTTAGGATTTGCAGTTTGTGCGGTATTATCTCTCCCTTGTTGTATGAACAAGTTCTACTTCGAGATTCAATGTAAAATAGAAGGAGAGGAAGGTGATTACAAGTTCAGCGTTGCCATCCCTAGTTTTGCAACCTTTGAGTCCGATCACCTTTAGTGGCTCTGTTTGCCACGGGAGACTTTTAAAACAAAGTATTTTGAGTAATAACTTCATCAACCCTTCGATAAAATACTCCTTGTAGAAATATCACTAGATATTTCAACCCCTCTTTTTTTATTACGAAGAGAATTAGCTCTGTTCTACCACTGAGCTCTTGAGGAACAACGAAAGATTATATCCCATAGAGTTCAATTCTCGTTCTCAACCCATGACCAATATGAACTCGAAGTTTCATTTATAACTCTCGGAACTTCTTCGTAGTGGCTCAGTTCCATGCCTCGTTTTTAGGGAACACGAAAGTTCGAAACAATTGGGATTTTTTGGGAGATTGGATGCAGTTACTAATTCACGATCTGGTTAGTACATAATGAAACAAAGGGTAGTACAAGAATATTCACCTATTGTCCATTGACTACGCCTTTTGGCTCGATCTTAGGCCACGACTCACCCTACGTGGACGAACCTTGCGGAAGAATCCTTGGATTTTTGGGGCATTGGATTCTCACCAATGTTTGCGTTACTCAAAAGGATTCTCATTTGAAGAGTGCATAACAGCATGGATAAGCTCACACTAACTCGTCAATTTGGGATCCGAGTTCGGAGAAATGTCTCATTCTAATCTGGATTCCATTTAGGGATTGTATCTTTCTCTTTAATTTTATTTTATACTTGCCCTTCCTTAATGAAGACCTTATATAACATAACTAAAATTAACTCAAATTTCAATAATTTTCTCATAAGGGGTAATGAAACAAATTATAGAATGGATTTTTACCTATGCCTAGATCGCGGATAACCAAAAATTTTATTGAGTGTTTTCAAGTACTTACAAAGGCTTCTTTCAATATTTTTTATGTGGGTGAAAATTTTTGGAACCCGCGGTGAAAATGTGTGGTGTTGTTCCAGTTCACACGGAAGTGGAAGATTTTGTCTACAAGGGATAATGACTTGGGCTCTAATTTGGAATCCATGGTCTTTTGAATTACGACGAGTGGCAACGACAAATTTTTACTCTTTCATGTTTGGAAGGCAACAGTGCAGCTAGGTGGCGCTACCAGGTGAGTTTCTTGGTTCTATTTGTAAGTTTAGCCCTGCTTAGAACATTAACGACATTTGATATATCGAATTCTACTAAGATTTTGAATACACACGAAATTAGCCTAGAGGTCTACCGATCATGGTTCGAAATCAAGCGAGACTACTAGAGGCAAATTTCTATCCTCATACTAATGATTTTTATACTGCAATCTCCACCCCTCACCACATGGAAGATATAGTAGAACTTCTATAAATTAACACTCAGATAAATTAATAATTATAATAAATTTTGACGGTCTCGACTTAGTTTAATGGACTAAATTACTAATTTTAATAAAATAATAAGATAATACCTTTAAAAAATTTATATAATTTTGTGTTACCATTCAAATAATAAATTAATAATGAATTGAAATTACAAATGTAGCTAACTTTGTTTATATAAAGATTATTTTTAATCAAATTTATTGAACACATTTAATTAAGCTAATTAACATGAATGCTATTTAATTAAGTATGTAGATAAGTACAATGTCTTTATTTTTTTTTGTTAAGATAAGTACAATGTATTTATTTTTTGGCTCAAATGATTTGTTAAATACATTGAATAAATCATGAATTAAATTACTTTTAATCTAATTAATTGAATACATTTGATTAAGTTAATGTAACATGAATATTATTTAATTAAGTAGACATGTACAATGTATTTATTATTTTGGTTAATTGAATGTACAGTTTAATTTATATTCAATATTAGTATTATTAATATATATTGAATGTTTAGTTATTAAATGTATGTTAATTAAATTGTAAATTACTCTGTAAATTAATAAATATAATTTTGTAGTTCCATTTAAATCATATATTAATAATTTGTTGAAATTACAAATATAGTTTGCTGTGTTTGTTTATATAAAGATTATTTTTAATCAAAATTATTGAACACGTTTAATTAAATTAATTAACATGAATACTATTTAATTAAGTACGTAGATAAGTACAACATATTTATTTTTTTGGTTAAGACAACTACAATATATTTATTTTTTGGTTAAATGATTAGATAAATACATTCAATATATCATGAATTAAATTATTTTTAATCTAATTCATTGAATACATTTGATTAAGTTAATGTAACATGAATATTATTTAATTAAGTAGACATGTACAATGTATTTATTATTTTAGTTAACTGAATGTATATTTTAATTTATATTCAATATTGTGAAAATATATTGAATGTTTAGTTATTAAATATATGTTAATTAAATTGTAAATTACTTTGTAAATTAATAAAATTATTAATTTATTGATTAAATTAATAAAATTATTAATTTATCGATTAAATTATTAATTTATCAATTATTTAATGCCTCTTTAATTAATAAATTTTATATAGTCTCAACCTTATTAATTTATAGAGATTTTACTTGTATATCTTCTGCCGCTAATATTTGGGTATTTGAATTTACGGAATCCCATGCTCAAACTTTGCTTCAAGCAATTGAGAAAGCTTAACCAAACTTTGTGACTAATTGAATTAAAAATAAAATTTAAAAAGTAAATTTGATATTTAACTCAAATATTTGGAATTGCCAAACCCACATGATAGGAACATTCAACACAAAAGTAGTAAAATTATTAATTAAACCATATGAACCCATAAGAAAAAAAATTTAATTGAAATTATGAATATGTCTAACAAGAAATAAAATTTACTAAAAAATTTATTTAAAATAATATTATTGAACGAATTTGGTAGGAAGGTTAAATATAAAATTGGTGGAATAATAAATTAAAACAAATGAACTAATAAATGAGAAAGGCTAACCGGAATTAGGAACATATGAACATATGAAATAAACTTGAAACATTCACTTAAAAATTAAAAATTTGATATTTAACCAAATAATTAAATTATGATTTTTATTGTTCTCTAAACTTAGTCTATTAAAAAAAAAGCTCTCATTCAATTATTTATGACGTTTATTATTCAAAATTTTTTTAAATATTTTTTAGCATTGTAAACGGAATTTAAAATTATTTAATAAATGTGATGACTTGGTAATGGTTATGCAAGATACACCCATTGCATTTTTTAACTTTTGTAGGATGAACCTTTCTTTCGCGACAAAATTTGAAATGATCTCATTACACACGAATACAACACAAATAAATTGATATAAGTTATTAAATTTGACACAACTATTAAATTATTGAGTCGAGTTGATACGATTTTTTCCGAATCGAGTTAGACTTAAAATTCTTGACATATTTACCCAATTAATAATACGATTATATTTTTTTTTTATTTTAAATTAACTTATAGAATTTCGTTTTCAAAACTCAAATATTGAACATTATTCGCTCTTCTTCTTCTTCTTCTTTTTGTGAAGCATAAACATGTACATAATATTTAATTTATAAAATTTTATATAAATTTAGAATTTCAATAATATAAATATATAAAATATTTATAGCATATATTTTTATAATATCAATATATAATATTGTTTACATATATATAATTAGAATTTCATTAATATAATATATTTTGATAGATGTGTATATTTTATAATATGAATAAATAATATATATATATATATATATATATATATATATATATATATATATATTGAATGAGTTATTATATAACTTATTTATTTTTTTTTCCTGATTTAAAATCTTAATATTTAAAAAAATTTAATATTTTAATATAATTATTAAATAAATTATTTTTAAATTAATTTAAATTTAACGTAATACAAACACAATCCGTTAACCAGATAACTTAGGTGAATGTGATGATTTGATGAGCCCCTCACATCACGAAGGGGAAATCTACAATAATAACTTCAAAAATTTTGTAACTTTCGAAAATAACCCTTCAAATTTATTTCTTTCAAAACTAGCCAAAACATACTAAAATAACTAAAACACCCTTCTTATGAATATATCAATAAAGTTCAAGAAAACTAGAAAAATACAAAATGGATAAAAATATTACAAAAATTAACGAATTAAATAAACAAATGTTAATACATATTAAAACAATAATAGAAGAAATTAAGCTTCTAAAGATTGAAGTTTTTGAAATAAAAACTAAGTTAGAAAAGAAATCAACAATTTTAAAAGCACAAAAAAAATTAAAAGAATCAATCAGACATAAAGAAAAAAAATAATTTGGAGAAGTAGTCAAAGGATCATTTGATGAAAGAATAAGAACTCATCGTTATGCCGGAAATATTAAGAAAAGAAGAAGAATATCAAAAACAATTAGAAGAAACAATAAAAAGATCAAAAGATAAGACATCTGAAAAATAAATCAAAAGAAAAAATTGATGTAAAACAAAAAGAATAAAAATTAATGAACCTAAAGAATCAAGCTCAAGTAGTAGTGAATAATGGATGATTTAGAAGAACAATTTGATAAATTATCATTAGAAGATTTAGACCTAGAAACACTAGGATTGGATGTAAATATGAGCGTCGGAGCACCACCCTCTTGAACCAAGTATAAAAGCCGAAAATACTAATATAGTAGTCATCGATAAAGGGACAAGAGCACATAATCGGATATTAGTATCTAAAAACCTTATTATAAAATGTATCCATGATAATATATACTTGAATATAAAGCTGAAAATGAACCCATTAAGCCTATGGGAAGTAAATTAGATATAGACTACGAGAAAAGACCCAAGTAAAATATTAACAAGTTGGTCAAATGATATGAAAATAATGTTTTTATTTAATAAACAAAATAATGATTGGGATGCAAATAATACGAGAAGAAAAATTTGATCTATGCATAGAATTACTAATAATGAGTTTTACTAATAATGTACAAAATTGGTGGGATAGAATAAGCGAAGAAACAAAAACCTTAATAAGATTGGCAACTAAACAAGAATTCGAGAAAAGGAATTAGTGAAGGATTAGATAAATTTACAAATTATATAAGAGATGAATTTTTAAGAGAAAATTGGGAAGATCTCAAACAACAAGAAATACAAAAGAAAAACTTTTAGCAAGACAACATTTAATGAACCTTCAAATATGTAATTTATGTAACATAAAAATTATACATGTGAATTCCAGAAATATTATTATAAACAATTTTACAGTAATGATGATCAAACAATTTATTATGATATGTATATAAATAAATTACCATCACCATGGAATACTTACTTTATTAAAGAATGGAATTCATACAGATCAACGAAGCAGGAAAATTGATATCAAATACATTAGGATCTAGAGTAGAATTTGTCATAAGAAAATTAAAACATATATGTATAGAAAGACAATTATATAAAAAGCAAAAATGCCATGATGATTTGTTGCGATCAAGTAGATGCACCAAATCAATGGGGATGTAAACCATATTATAAAAACATAAAAAACGTAAACAAGGATATAAAGGTAAATATAAAAATAAAAGGAGATATAAAAAACACTACAGAAAATATTGAAAAAATAAAACATTTAAAAGAAAACCTTATAGAAGATATTATAAGAGAAAACATAATAAAGAAATTAAAAAAGACCATAAAGAATGTAGATGTTGGAATTGTGGGCAAAAATGATATATAAGCTACGAATGTAAATAGAAAAAAGTCGAATAAATTGAAATAGAATATCGGGAAATAAAACTAGATTTTGAATTATTATCTTATAATGAAAACATAAATTGTTTTAATATTGAAATATATGAAAGCTATAGTGATACAAATACTGAGAATCTATAAATACAAATTCTTTTGAAAGCTCGGACTCGGATGAATCGAGAATCAAAATTCGAAATAGAAAACATAGAAGATATAGAAATAGATAAAGAAATTGAACAACGGGAAAATAGAGATGGATATCAATTAATTGTACAATTAAATCATAAAAATTAAAAGAAATTTCAAGAATATCTTTAAATTTAAGAAATCCGAGATAATACAATTTTAAGAAATATACAACAATTCTTTAAAAGAAAGAATATAGTTATTCATGAATATCAAGAACAAAAAAAACTATAGACATAACACAAAGTAGAGGAAATATTAAATTAAGTTTATTAAATTCTAGAGGTATAGAAACTACTTTAAATAAAATCAAAAGTGATAGAATTAGAGATAAAATACAATATGTATATTTAGTTTGGAATACAAGTATTAGTAAAATCGTTATTTAGAGAAGGAATAAATTCACCAATAATACTTAGTTTACATGACCAAAGATTTATAGACCCTGAATTAGCGCATTTAGGAACTATAAAAAGAAATTTATGTTATAAAAAATTTTTATTTACATGTTACCCTAGATATTGTGACCATATCAAAGATAAAAATATAAATGGTACTTTAAGTTTACACTTTGAATTAAAAAGAAAAGATATAATGAAGTCAGGGAATAAAATTATGACATTTTATTATTCTGCTTTATACTCATTCTGTAATAGTAATTATAGAGAAATATATAGTAGTAAACCTTATATAGAAATAGAAAAAGAATTTCAAGATTTAGGATAAAGTATAGAACCAATATTACAAATCCCTAATTTGCCTACAACCTATAATTTAGATATAAAAGATGATAAACCTAAATTAGAAGAGGATATTAAGAACCAAATGGTACCAATCTAATTTGGAAATAAACAGCTTATTAAAGGAATAAAAAACAAAGGAAAAGGAAAACCAGATTATAGCATATATAAAGAAATATTAATACCTGATAACACATCTAATGGAAGTTTGGTAATAATGGGAAAATATTTTAACGGAATAGAATTCATAGAATGTCCAAAAATATTAATAGATACAGATTCAAGTCATAATCACTTAAATATATTAAAAAATAAAGGATTAACAGAACATACTATAACTAATGAATATAAATACAAAGACTTCAATGGAAATTTATGAGTCTGTATAAAAGAAGTAAGCTGTACCAACATATATAGGAAGATTATTATTTAGAATACCATGTTTTATAGATTCGAGATTTACTCAAAATGAAATATATGATATAATCTTAGGAATGAGTTTCTTAAAACATATAAATTATAATATTACTTACGAAGGAATATATATAAAATGGATAGTGAAACAACGGAATTTTGTTCTAAAATAGCAATGTGGAGAAATGAATAAATGAATACTATAAAATTCCCTTTAGGAACTTATATAGAATTAACCTTTCTTGAAATTAATATTACTACATGTGCAATAATAGACACGGGAAGTGAAATTACATTAGGAAAATTATTTTTACTAAAAGAATGGAATAAATTCTCGGGATCATGAATAAAACTTATAGAAATAACAAATAATCATGCACCTTTATTATATTATAAATTACAAGTTCCAATTATTCTTGGAAATAAAATAATATTATTAAAACATATTATACAATATAACACTTTAAAACAAGATTTACTCTTAGAAAATGATTTCCTTAGTCAATTCCAAAGTTATCAACAAACTTTATATAATATAAATCTTAAGACACCATGTGGCCATATCCTTCGACTACCTCGTATCTTTAAACCTTACAGAGTTGCAGTTGAGCGTGATGATTATACTTATAAGATCTTTTTTGATAAACAACAATTACAAAATAATTTGATATCTATAGAAGAAATTAAGAAACAATTACAAGAAGTATATTATAACAACCCTTTAGCTTTATGGAACCCTAAACATCTAAGAGCTAAAATAGAATTGATAGAACCAGTAACCATTAGAGTAAGACCAATGGTATATACTCAAGAAGATATAACAGAATTTAAAGTACAACTAAAAGAATTATTAAATTTAAGTGTAATAAGACAAAGTTTTAGTCCTCATTTAACTTCAGCCTTTATGGTAATGAAACATAGTGAGCAAGTTAGAGAAAATGTTAGAATAGTCATAAATTATAAAGAATTAAATAAATATACTAAATTCGATGAATATTTCTTACCAAAAAGAAGTATTAATTAATTTAGTAAAAGAAATACATACTACTCTAAATTTGATTGTAAGTCGGGATTTTGGCAAATAAAAATGGAATAAGAAAGTATAAAATACACGACTTTTAAGTACACCTCAAGGACATTACTGAATGGTTAGTAATGTCATTTGGATTGAAAAATGCACCACAAATATATAAAAGAAGAATGAATGATTTATTAAGGAATAAAACATATTTAATAGTTTATGTAGATGATATTCTAATAAGTTCAAAACTATATAAAGAACATATTAAACATCTAAAAGATTTTGCACAAGCGTGTAAAGAAAAATGAATAGTATTAAGTGAGAAAAAAGCAAAAATATGTCAAAATGAGATAGAATTTTTAGGAATGATACTCAATAACACAAGTATAAAATTACAATCTCATATAAGTAAAAAAATAAAACAGTTTCCTGATAAATTAGAAAACAAAAAACAAATACAAAAATTCTTAGGATGTTTAAACTATGCGGAAGGATTTATAGACAATCTAGCTAAAAAGTGAAATTCTTTACAAAAATTATTAAAGAAGAATAATCTTCAAGGTTGGAAAGAAGAACATACACAAGCAGTTAAACAACTAAAACAAGAATGTAAAAATTTACCTAAACTAAGATTACCGGAACTAACGGATAATTTAAATTCTACAGACGGATGCCGTTGATTTGTATTGGGCGATAATACTCAAAACCGATTTAAATGAAATATGTAGTTATATAAGTGGAACCCTAAATTCAGTGAGAACAAAATTATACAACACATGAAAAGAATTATTGGCAATATTAAAAGGAATTAAAAATTCTCATTATTTTTAATTGCCAAAGAATTTCTTGTAGAAAGCCGATAATACTTAAGTTAAATCATTAATATTTAATAAATTACCAAATGAACCTCAATATAGAAGAATCCATAGATGGCAAGTATTTTTATCTTTATATACTTTTAATGTTAATTATATTAAAGGATCCGACAATTATCTTGCAGATTTTTATCCGAGGAATATAAATTTCTTGAAGAATCATAAACAATGGAGGAAGAAATCTCCTAAATAAATCTTTGAAATAAATCGATTGAAAGTCGATACTCATCGAAGCCCTAGGCGTCATAGATTGTCTAAGGAAATATTTGAAATACATAATAATGGAGTAGATAGAATGATTTCTTCTTTGAGCAGTCGATCGATGAACTCCAAATAAATCCAATAAATGCGTGGACCCGTTCCACGGGATCCTATTAGTGATCCAATAAATCGGGATTCTTTTAGAGATCCAATAAATCGAGGACTCTACAAGAGGCCCGATAAAGCAGGATCCATTCAGCGATCCAATAAATTCGAGATCCAATCGGTGATCCAATAGTCCGGAAAAATAAAATGATAACCATACGTGCAGCGGTGAAGACAATAAAAGGACCAGTCAACATAAATCTCTTTGTCTCGGAGGATGATAACCTCCCTTTAAATCCAAAAGAAGAAGATTATAAACAGGTAACCACCGGATATACTCCATTTGTTCATACAAAACACCATCCATAAATCACTAGGAAAAATGTCTATCCCATAATGATAGTAATAAAAGATGTAGATCAAATCATTGTTGGGAAAATAGCAAGGTATGGATTTCTTGACATGATATACCACGATATAAACTTGAAGGAGCTAGCCAGTTTTGATAAACTCTTTGTAAAAAGTCTCTAAATTTGCCAAAAGAGACAAATATATCTCAAATTTTACACCATAAGTCCCGAATATACCAATAACATAGAATACCGGGCCTTCTACATGATTACTGATGGGTCATGTTACTAGAAATTTTCAACTTAAAGTGAGAACAAAATATACAACAACCCCATAATTCAATAAAACTTGGATAAAAACCGGAAGAGCTCGAGGAATAAAAACCATCTGGAGTATAGCTAAAGACACGTATAATAGAAAATATAGGACAATAATAAAATTCAATAATTACATCTTGCGACAGTAGAAGGTGGAGAGTCACTATCCGAGATCTTCGCTAGACTTCATATATGAGATAACAACTATGAGGTTTCCATCAAGCATGACCACGTTGCAACAAGCATGCGGTCGATGGAGATTAAGTAAGAAAAGGAAATTTGTCGCTTGTGTCGTCAGAAATAAATAATATAATCTTTACTTTATATATTTGTCATTTTATAATAATGTAACAAAAATTTTTTGACTTTGTAAGGCCACCACATAAAGTTTTCGGCCATCAATTCAGCCCATGTGTATATGTCGGGCATTAGTTGAGTCTATCATTTCTCCAACCATACACCAGTAAAGGAGGAAAAGATAAGTATCAATAATGTACTCTCTATATAAAGAGGAATAAATCAGATTGAGGGCGGATCAAGAGCCCATCGGAACAATTCGAGCCTTGCATTCATAACGATCCTCATGATTTTTCTATATTAACTCCAATGTAAAAATAAATCTTTTCTCCAATCTCAACCCAAAATAACATAAGCATTCTAATAAACCGAGATAACCCCATAAGAAAGAAAGAGGAAACCTATATATGTTATTGGATGAAGGAAATTCCAAGACACCAAAGGATATAGTGAAGCTTTAAAAGACTGTCTAGTTTTCCGTGTTAGCTAGAAGGTGAAGGCGTGTTGAGGAGTCGAGGACGAGGTCATTTAGGCGAGAATGTTACTCCGTCGGTGTATAGGAAAATTCATTTTATACAATAAAGGATAGAGGTAATAATTTCAAATTCTTATCTTTTGATGGTAAAGATTTATAAAGATGTTAATGTTTGACTGGAAGAGAAGGAGATCTTGGATATTTTGCAATAATATGAAAAAATTTCATGAAACCTTATTAAAAGATTTAGGAATAACTAAAATAATTCAGATAAATAATGAAACAAAACTTTCATATAATCATAAAACCTTAGTAATACAATTCAGGTTGTGGAACAAGAGATTATGAAGCATACATATTTTCTAAAAAGAATTAGTACTAAAAAGAAGCCTTGTTAGCGATAAAAATATAGGACTACCTAATTAATTGGAAAGAAAAATAATAAATCAGATTGAAATGGATAATTTGCAAGAAAAAATATACATGTTTCAGATAAATCAAGAAATTTCTATATTAGAAACTAAAATAGAACAAGAAGGACAATGGGGAATGAATCTCTATGACTTCTTTTATTACTAATAAATCGAATAAAACAATTTTACCACCTATAAGATTTGTAAAGATTCCTCTTGTATCTTGTATAAAAAGTTTGTTTTACTTTTCTTTGTAAAATATCTATGAATAATTCTTTGTACAAATTATGTACTCGATTTTGAATAATAATAATATATTGAATAATAATAATATATCTTTAATTTCAACTAAATTGCTTTCATTCTCTCCGGATAAATAAATCTTATTAAATTAATTGTATTGACTAGATTTTTTTGATTAACTAGATTAGTCTTCGGACCCCCAAGCCAAATGGTATCGAGCCAATAGTATTAATAAAAATTGTCGGAAAAAATAAGAATTTGAGAAAATAAGTTTAATGGAATCGATAACTAATATAGTAGAGCAGCGATGTATACTTTCAAAATAGAAGATAAAGATGAGATAAGAAAATTAGTAAAAGAAATAAAAGAAAGTAAGAAGAATATAAGAAATATTGAACTAGAATTAATACAAGATCAAATAGAAAGATTTAATATAAATACTAAAGATGATGAGATAATATTAAATAAGCGAATGAAATTTATAGATGAATTAATTAAAATTTTGATATATTGGTATAAAACGAAACATTATGAATAATAATGATCCAGAATTTGAAGCTCGAAATAGAATTAAATTAATGTATCATATCATAAAAAGAATGATTTTTAGTTGGAAAAATATAGTTAATCTCTATATAGAATATTTAAACCAAGAAATAACAAGCTTGGAACAAGAAAAAGAGTTTTAATAAATATTGGACAAGAAAATTATGAAGAATTAGAATTTATAGATTTTTATGATCTAGAACAAAAGATATATTTTTATAAAGAAATAATAAAAATATTAGAAAGAATAGAGACGGAGATGTAAAAATGATAGAAGAATAATCGATGCATAAAATTATAAAATTTCAAGGACTTCAAAGAAAATTACTATAATAACAAAAGACAAAATAGATGATATTTTTAAAATTAATATAAACACAACATAAACTTTTAGTCCATACAACAAATTTTTGGTTATAAAAAATAGAGAAAAATAATATTGACAATTTCTCCATCACGAAGGCCACGTAAAATTTTCAAGTTTATCGTTCATCTTATTTATTCATTCACGTAAATTAGATTGCGTCATACGTCTGTATTGATGACATCATCGAAACTATCGGGTATGGCCAATCAAATTAATTAAGCAGTAGACGGTTGTTGTCTAAAACCCGCCGAAAACGCTTTAGATTTTTATTTTTCATTTTATGATATTTTCATTTGCTTAATCGCTTCTCTAATAGCCACAAATCCAAAGGCTTTCAAAATGGCGGCCTCTCATACTTCATCTTCTTCCACTCATCACCAAATTCTTCAAAGCAAATACGACGTCTTTTTGAGTTTCAGGGGCGAAGACACTCGCAACAATTTCACCGACCACCTCCACCTCGCTTTAATTCGCAACGGATTCGTCACATTTAAGGACGACGAAACACTGGAGAGAGGAAACGAGATTTCATCAGAGATCTCGAAAGCAATTGAAGAATCCAATGTTTCGATTGTAATCTTATCGAAGAACTACGCTTCTTCTCCGTGGTGTTTGGATGAGCTTGCGACGATTGTTGAGTGCGGGAAGAAGATGAAGGATCGTAAGGTTTTCGCCGTCTTTTACGGCGTAGATCCGGCAGATGTACGGAAGCAGAAAGGAGAAGATTTAGAGAAAGTGTTTGGTAAATATGAAGAGGAGTTTAAGGAGAATCGCGAGAAGGTGCTAAGATGGAGAGTTGCTCTGACAACAATGGCAAATCTCGCTGGATGGCACTTGCAGGACAGGTTCGTTTTAAATAATTAATTGATTTATTCACGTCAATAAATTTATGTTTATTTGTAGGTTCTTTTAATTAAGTAATTATTGTTAAATTATTTAATCACCGCAATAATTTTATGCTTATTTAGTAGTGACGTGTCACCAAATACCTATTACACGTCACACACGTCACATCGCTTAGGATCTGATTTACATTGAACCTACAAGCACAGTCAAATATGGAAGAATGGACGAACAAATGATCCTAAGCAATTTAAAAATTTAAAAATTTTAAAAATAAATATAGAAGAATGGACGAACAAATGATCCTCCAAATGCATAGAATCAATAAATTTAGAATCAGTCAAGTATATAAAGACTTATTAGGAGAAATGAGAAATTCTTTAAATAAGAAAGAAACTTATAATAAAAATAAGGCTGACCACGTTTTGTCAAAGTGTTAACTTGCTAGTCAAATCAAATAATTATATGTTACAATAGCTAGAAGTTAGCATGAGCCTTATCACAAGCGTCTCCCTAACTTACTATTTCATTAAATTATATCTCACGTCTAAACGGTTATTAACTTTATATATTAAAATCAGTTTTTTAATTGTGCCCGCATAAGTTCTATGATTTGTAAATAAAAGTTTCGATAGGCTTCGAATTCCAGGGCCATGATAGCAAATTATGAGTCTAATTCATGGTGTCATCAGAAAAAGCACAAATCGTAAAAGTACAGTAATGACAAGAGCTCCTCCTTAATCAAACAGAATAAAAGTTGAACTAATAAAAAATTACATTTTCCTCAAATAAAAAATAAAATAATAAAGATACTTCAAATTTTAGATGTGTAAGAAGAGAAGCCCACTCCAATTCCACTTCAAACGATACTTCAAATTTTAGATGTGTAAGAAGAGAGCCCACTCCAATTCGACCTCAACTCCCCATAGGAATAAATAAAAATTGAACTGATAATAAAGTAGTTTCAAATTTTGAATTAATAACAAACTTGCCTAAAAATTTACTTTGTTGCGGCTGAAATGGGGTTCATTGGTAGGATACATATAATTTTTTATAAAACTATTACCAGCCGTTTCATCAATAAGTAACGTTACACATCTCAAATTTTTATCTTAAATAATCATCCCAAATGATATGGTATTCATCAATTGGTTGATAAGATAATATAATTAATTCACTTTAATTTTACCAACTAATTGATGAATGCCACATCGTTTGGGATGGTTATTTGGAATAAAAATTTTGAGATATGTAGCATTATTGTTCATCAATTATGGTCTATGGCAGCATTTTTTTTGTGAGTCTATAGTTAGCTTCAATAAATATTTTAGGCACCTTATATTGTTGGACATTAAAGTTTCCTGTTTTGATTTATTGTTCTTCATCTTAGGCGTGAGTCAGAATTGATCCAAGACATGATTAAAGAGATATCGAAATTATTAAATCCAACCCCTCAAGTGATGCTGATGGCCTTGTTGGAATAACGTCTCACATGGAGAAAATGAATCCATATTTGGAAGCCGGACTAAATGATGTTCGGTTCATTGGCATTTGTGGAATGGGTGGAATCGGAAAAACTACGCTTGCTAAAGTTTTATACAATAGGCTTAAAGATCAATTTGAAGCTAGCAGCTTTCTTGCCAGTGTTAAAGAAGTCTCTGGAACAAGAGGTCTAGTTTCTTTACAAGAACAACTTCTTTATGAGGTCCTAATGGAAAGAAATTTAATCATATGGGACGTTCATAAAGGAATTAATTTGATTAGATGGCGGCTATGTCACAAAAGAGTCCTTGTCGTTCTTGATAATGTGGATCAATTAGAACATTTACAGGCGCTGGCTGGAAGTCATGATTGGTTTGGTTTGGGGAGTAGAATAATTATTACAACTAGAGATGAACATGTGCTCAAGAGCCACGGAGTAACAAATATATATAAGGTTCGAGGTTTGGATTATGTTGAAGCTCTCCAACTCTTTCATTTGAAAGTTTCCAAAGGCAAACAACCCACAGATGACCGTGTTGAGCTCTCGAAACATGTAGTCAATTATGCACAAGGGCTTCCACTAGCTATTGAAGTTTTGGGATCCTTTTGTGTGGTCGAAGTGCTGAGGAATGGAAAAGTGCTTTGAATAGGCTACAAGAAGCTCCTAATGAAAACATTTTGAAAGTTCTCAGAATAAGTTATGATGGACTTGATAGAAAAGATAAAGAAATATTCTTAGATATTGCGTGTTTCTTCACTTGGAAGGACAAAGATCGAGTCAGGAAAAAACTAGATAGTTGTGGTTTTAACTCAGATATTGGGATAAGAGAACTCCTAGACAAATCTTTAATAATTATTGAAAATAACAAAATTTGGATGCATGATTTGCTACAAGAAATGGGTTGGGAAATTGTTCGAGAACACCATCGTGATAAGCCTGGCAAATGGAGTAGATTATGGCTTTATAAGGATTTGTATCATGTTTTGTCAAAAAATGTGGTAAGATAGTTCAAGATAACTTCTCTCTGTTTTGATCATTGAATTTCACCTTTCAATTTTGTTTCTGTTTCGTTTATTTGATAGGGAACAGATGCAGTTGAAGCTATAATTGCTGATGTGCCTAAGATTTCAAAATTGGAAGCTAAATCATTTTCAACCATGTGCAATCTAAGGCTACTTGAAATCAATAATGTTTGTCCTTCTGGCAAGCTTGAATACCTCTCAAATAATTTGCGGTATCTCAAATGGTATGGATACCCATTTCATTCTTTGCCCGTGAGTTTCCGGCCAGAGAAACTTTTTAAGCTAAACCTGTGTTATAGTCACACCAAATATCTTTGGAAGGGAATAAAGGTATCATTTCTGGGTTGCATTCAATATACACAACATAATAGTCACTGAAGGACGTTCTTGGTAATTTATTAATTGTTTCTTGCAGCCTTTTAAGGAGTTGAAATCCATGAAACTCAGTCACTCTTGTAACCTTATCAGAACCCCTGATTTTACAGGGGTTCCAAATCTTGAGTGGCTGAATCTTGAAGGCTGTACGAGATTGCTGGAGGTTCACCAATCCGTTGGAACTCTTAAAAGACTTATTTTATTGAATCTAAAAGACTGCAGGAATCTTGTCAGTTTTCCGAAAAATGTCTGTCTGATGAAGTCTCTAAAGATACTTAATCTTTGCGGATGTTTAAAATTAGAGAAATTGCCTCAGGACTTGGGGAAGTTGAGTGTTTGGAAGAACTAGATGTAGGTGGCACTGCAATAAGACAAATACCACCCTCTATTGTACAGTTGATTAATCTCAAAATATTCTCTCTCCATGGATGTAAAGGACAACCACCCAAAATCTTGAGTTCAGATTTCTTTCTTTCGTTGTTGTTGCCATGGAAAAGCTCTGATTCCATGTGCTTGTCCTTCCCTCGTTTCATTGGTTTAAGCTCTCTACAAACTTTAGATCTTAGTGACTGCAATCTTTTGGAAGGAGCAATTCCTTTTGAAATTGGCGGGTTATTCTCATTAGAAGTAATAGATTTAAGTGGAAACAATTTTGTTAGCCTACCGTTTAGCATAAGTCAACTTTTGAAGCTTAAAATTCTTTGCTTGGAGAGATGCTGGAGACTAAAATCATTGCCAGAGCTTCCACCAGAAATAGTTTTTGTTGGGGCTGAAAATTGTATTTCACTGGAAACAATATCTTCTATCCCCAAATTAAGCTGGACCGCTGACATTGCTCTGAATTTTTCAAATTGCTTCATGCTGGTTGAGGATCAAGTTAGTAGAGACAACTTGATGGCTATGTTGCTGGAACAATGGCTTCTGGTAACTCACTTCGTGAGTCTCTGTCAGTTGATAATTTTGAGCACTATGTTGTTAGTTTGTTGTTATAATAACATTTAGTCTATCAAAATGTTAGCATGTTGGATTGTAGGTTTTGCGTATTTACTAATTTTTTTTCTTAAAGAGAAGGACTTGCACGCAGAAAGAAAAAAAGGGAACAAAAGCACTTCTTTTCCATTTAGTCTTCCGTTGAGGTCCTTGGGTGACTGCTTAGTTGCCTTGGCTTGTCTTGGCTCTGGCCACTACAAAGTAAAAATATGGTGTGGTTCTTGGATAGTCCTCAAGTATCGATCATTCGCATATACATATGTTCTGGATTAGTGGCTTCTTTAAAATTATCCTTTGCTAAATCTTTATTTCATACGCACAGGAATTGGAACATGGAACTTGTATGCGAGCTTCCGAAAGAGTGTTAGACCGTAGAGAGAAATTACAACATATTTCATTCAGATTTGTGACTATTGAATGACAATTAAGTTTTTAAGTGAATTTCTTTTCCTTTGCTTATCTATTAATAATCTCCATGTTCGTCATATGTTTGCAAGCTTACTAATAGTCATTATTTAACATTACAGGGACTCCCTAATTGTTCTTCTCAGTTTCATGTTTTTCTTCCTGGGAATGAAATTCCAAGGTGGTTCAGTTATTGGAATATTGGTGGTTCAGTAACAATGCAAGCTCCTAGTCCTAGATCGGATCATAGTTTCTTAGGATTTGCTGTTTGTGCGGTATTATCTCTCCCTTGTTGTACGGACAAGTTCTACGTGGAGATTCAATGTAAAATAGAAGGAGAGGAAGATGATTACAAGTTCAGCGTTGCCATCCCTAGTTTCGCAACCCTCGAGTCCGATCACCTTTGGCTGGTCTATTTGCCCCGAGAGACTTTTAAAACAAAGTGTTTTCAAGTACCTACGAAGGCTTCTTTCAATATTTTTATGTGGGTGAAAATTTTTGGAACGCCACGGTGAAAATGTGTGGTGTTGTTCCACTTCACACGGAAGTCAAATTTTTGTCTCCAAGCGACAACAGCTGCGACCTCCAATTTGGAATCCATGGCCTTTGGAATTACGACGGAGTGGCAACAGAAAATTTTTACTCTTTCATGGTTGGAAGGCAACAGTGCAGCCAGAACGGCGCTACCCAGTGAGGTTCTTGGTTCTATTTGTAAGTACAGACCTGCTAGGAAAATTAACGATTTTTGATAGAGTAATGATAGGGTACAATTATTTTATATAAATAAGTGTGTACAAATTGATGTAGAATAAAGAGATTTGTTTATATAAAATTATCAGAGACCTACATAATTTTAAAATTTATTATTATTATTTTTTAATTAATTTATTTTTATCATATTAATTTATACACACTAATTTATATAAGACAGTTAATGTTATTACTTTTGATATAATACAGGTCGTCCGAATTCTACTAGGAGTTCGAATGCACGCAGCATTAGTCCAGAGGTCTACAGAGCAGGGTTCAGAATCAAGCAAACTACTGGTTGCAAATCTCTATCGTCGAACTAAAGATTTTTATACTACAATCTGCTACTCACACCACATGGAAGATACAACAGTAGAACACTTGATAAATTAACATAGTAAATTAATAACCTTTATTATATAATACATTTATACGGTCTCAACTTTAGTTAATGGACTAAAATAATAATTTTAATAAATAATAAGACACTATTATTTAAAAAAAATTATATAACTTTGCATTCTCATTCGATTTATAAATTAATAATTGTTGAAATTACAAATGTAGTTGACTATGATTGTTTATATAAAGATTATTTTTAATCAAATTTATTGAACACATTTAATTAAGTTAATTGACATGAATATTATTTAATTAACTATGTAGATAAGTAAAATGTATTTATTTTTTTGGTTAAGATAAGTACAATGTATTTATTTATTTTTTGGTTAAATATTAGTTAAATACATTGAATATAACATGAATTAAATTATTTTTAATCTAATTCATTTAATACATTTGATTAAGTTAATGTAACAAGAATATTATTTAATTAAGTAGACATTTACAGTGTATTTATTATCTTGGTTAATTGAATGTATAGTTTAATTCATATTCAATATTGATAAAATAAATTAAATGTTTAGTTATTAAATGTATATTAATTAAATTATAAATTACTCTGTAAATTAATAAATTATTAATTTATTTTAATTCATAAATTTTATATGGTCACAACTTTATTAATTTATAGAGGTTATACTTATCTTCTGCTACTAATATTTTTGGGTTTCTAAATTTACGGAAACCCATGCCCAAACTTTGCTACAAGCGATTGAGAAAGCTTAACCAAACTTTGTTAATAAAATTTAAAAATAAATTTAACATGTGACTGAAATAATTACAATCCTACAAGCCTAACCCAGAGAATAGGAACATTCAACAAAAAGATCACTACATTAGCAATAGAAGTATTGAATTTCCTTTAACATATATGACGAAAGAGCATAAAACATAAATATAATGGATAAGAACCAAAAAAAACAAAAAAGGCTGATATTTACATTTATCATTTTATTATATTTTATTTAGGTTAAGTTATTTTAATTTAATTTTTTATTAAAATATTAACATAAATTTTAAACTATTAATTTTATATAACTTAATAACGGATGAATTAATATTATTATATATTACCTTAACTTTTAAAATTTATTATTAAATTATATAAAATTAATGACTCAAATTTTATATTAAAATTTAAAAATAAATTTTCTTATTTTATTTATTTATTTTTCATTCACTCACGTAATCCCTTACGCTGTGCCGCGTCATCCACATCCCTATAGATGATATCCTAAAAGCGGTCATCGGACGGCATTTGGTCTATCAAATCAAATTAATTAAGCAGTAGAAGGTTGTTGTCTAAAACTCGCCGAAAACGCTTTAGATTTTTATTTTTCATTTTATGATATTTTCATTTGCTTAATCGCTTCTCTAATAGCCACAAATCCAAAGGCTTTCAAAATGGCGGCCTCTCATACTTCATCTTCTTCCACTCATCGCCAAATTCTTCAAAGCAAATACGACGTCTTTTTGAGTTTCAGAGGCGAAGACACTCGCAACAATTTCACCGACCACCTCCACGCCGCTTTAATTCGCAACGGATTCGTCACATTTAAGGACGACGAAACACTGGAGAGAGGAAACGAGATTTCATCAGAGATCTCGAAAGCAATTGAAGAATCCAATGTTTCGATTGTAATCTTATCGAAGAACTACGCTTCTTCTCCGTGGTGTTTGGATGAGCTTGCGACGATTGTTGAGTGCGGGAAGAAGATGAAGGATCGTAAGGTTTTCGCCGTCTTTTACGGCGTAGATCCGGCAGATGTACGGAAGCAGAAAGGAGAAGATTTAGAGAAAGTGTTTGGTAAATATGAAGAGGAGTTTAAGGAGAATCGCGAGAAGGTGCTAAGATGGAGAGCTGCTCTGACATCAATGGCAAATCTCGCTGGATGGCACTTGCAGGACAGGTTCGTTTTAAATAATTAATTGATTTATTCACGTCAATAAATTTATGTTTATTTGATAGGGATGTGTCACCAATTACTTATTACACGTCACATCGCTTAAGATCTGATTGACTTTAAACCCATACCACAGTCAAACTTTATCGGATTTGATTTTGCATTGTTTTTGTTAGGATATTGTGAAGTTACGTTACCATGTAACTTATATCAACCATTAATTACATTAATTGGTAATTAATGATCTGAGAAGTAGAATTAATTAAATTATTTTTAGTCACTAATTACAATTTAATAATGGATCCTCTGAGTTATTGATTATGTAATTTATTTTTGTTTATTTTTATGAGGTTTATTTCATTAAAGTCTTTTAGTTCTTTTAGTTTTATGGTTGATCATTTCTTCTATTATCATTTTTATATTTATTTTTCATTTTTTCTAAAGTTTTTTATATTTATTTATATAAATACAAATGGTTATCAAATTCAAATAAAAGACTTTATATAAAGAAATAGTTAATTATTATATATTTCACATAAAACTATGAGACTTTAGAATATATTATAAATGATTTTATAATAAAGTCTTTTACGAGTATATAAATATATAAAATATATATAATAAAGTCTTTTATTATAAAGTCTATAAAATATATCAGTATCAAATGATTTTACAATGAGAACATCTTTACACTGTTATATTCTTATATAAAAAATCTAAGGTGATAAGATTACATCGTAGAATCTTATCTCTTATCTCAACTTTGGGCAATTCCTTTTTGACTAAGGATCTGTCTACATTATATTGGTCGACATGAGGCCTACATGCTTTTTGAAAAGTTTACATAACTTTATGATATGGGTGCTAAGTGTTTCATTTTTTTACACGTTATACGTTTTGTAGTGAGTTTACATGGAATGTGGTAGTTGTCGATGTCGGATATAAAGTCGGCAAGTACTCTCGATCTGCTGAGCATACATTCTCGGTGTACTGAGAGGATAAAATTATCCTATTGTATGAGGACTTTATTCCTTCTTTCATACAAATTTGAAGTTAAGGATCTTATGACTGCTATTCTAGCAGCTCGTCTGTACCCAGCCCATTTTCTGTTAAAGATGGGTTCTTTACTTCTACTTTGGCCTACTTATACGTTGAAGTCTGTTGGTTACGATCTTTGAGGTCGATAAGATGAATGGCTTCATACTCTTCTTCATCATTGTACTCTAGACTTATTGTATAAAACTTCAAATATACATTCTTCTTTTGAGCATCTTGAGCATATTGACTTATCTTACTTACAGCGTAGGATTGAAACAAAATAATTAATTCAAGTTTACATTTGGATATATTAGATTAAGATATCCAAAATCTGCTAATTTCTTAATAAATTCTAGATATGATCTTTGTATACATTCAACTCTTTGATATATGGATTTACCATTACTTTTAAAACAACTTTACGAATACTACATTTTCTTGTAAATATATTCGAGAAAAACTCCTATATTCTTTTTCTTTTAGTAGGAGATTTATTTGTTTAATTCCTCCTAAATTTATTCTTTTTACAGCCGCAACAGTGCGGTCTTTTACTGGGAGTTTACTAAGATTTATTGCTATTACTTTTTTATCTAATGGGATTTGTATATAATCCTCATTATAAATAGCTTTTTCATGTGGGTAGAGTCCATCAATGCTTCCACTTGGAGAATTTACTTCAGGATTTACTGATTTCCTAGTTAAGGGATTTATTTTTTTGCTTTCTTCAAACTCCTCTCTTGAATATTTTATAGAGAGTCTGAGATTGTTTACGAAATTGTCAAGAATGCTTGCAACCTCTTCAAGGTCTACAAGATTTGTCTCCATATTTGTTATTCTTTTCTCCATGCTTACTAAGTAAATTTTACGTTCATACTAAGAAAATCAGCTAAAAATTGTTAGTACCTTTTATATTCATAATTTTAAAGTTGTAATAAGATAAATATGCTTACCATTGATGCAACTTTCTATATTGTGGTTCATTTGATAAATTTTTGTATATTAAGGAATTAATCTAAGTATTATCAAATCTATAATGAATGTTTTTGTAATAAGAATAATGAAAATTTACGTATTGCTTTATAAAATGCTAATAATTCCTTTTCATGGATTTGGATAATTTATTTGAGCTTTATTAAAAGTTTCACTAGTATATCTACAAATTTCATTTAAATCGGTTTTAAGTATTGCTTCCTAGTATAAATTAGAAGCATCGGTTTGTAGAATTATATTATCTTTTTCATCTTGTAATTTTAATTTTGATAAATTTTTACAATGTTCTTTAAGTTATTTTCTTGCTTTACGTATGCTCTTCACTCCATCCTCTTGTATTATTTTTTCTTAATAATTTTTGGAGGCTATTTTTCTTCTTCGACAAATTTTCTTTAAATACTTGACATAATTTAAACATCTTAAAAATTTTGGATTTTTATTTATTTTCTAATTTATCGGGAAAATCTACTATTTTCCTTGCAATATGACATTGTAATTTTATTCTATTTTTATACGGAATCATACCTAAAAATTCTATTTTTTATGTTCTATTGATGCTTTCTTTTACGATAATTCTTTTATTCTTTTATACATTTATTTACAAAATTTTTTAAATGTATTCTATGCTCTTCTAATGAATTTGATGCTATTAAAATATCATCTATCCATTTGAATATTCTATCCATTTTTCTCTGGAATATTTGTAGGGCCTTTTTAATCCAAAATGTATTACTTAACCATTCAGTAATGTCCTCGTAGTGTACTTAAAAAGTTGTATAAGCTATACTTTCTTTTCCATTTTTATTTGCCAAAATCCTAATTTACAATCAAACTTAGAGTAATAAGTTTTTTCTTTTACTAAATTTATCAATACTTTTTTATTTGGTAGAAAATATCTATCAAATTTAGTATGTTTGTTTAATTCTTTATAATTTATTACCATTTTAACTTTTCCTCTTGATTGTTCAGCTCTTTTCATTATCGTAAAAACGTGGCTATTATGGGGGCTTTTACTATATTGTATTAGGTTTAAATTTAATAGTCCTTTTATTTGGATTTTGAATTCTTCTTTGTCTTCTATTATATACATCATTGGCTTTACCTTGATTATTTTATTTTCTATTAATACTATTTTTGCTCTAGGGTGATCAGGTTTCCATAGTACTAAAGGATTTTCACTATAGACCTGTTTTGATTGTTGTTTAATAGTTTCTAAATTTATGTTATATATTAGTCATTTTTTTATTAAATAATATTTTTCATATTTTTCACCATGCTAAGCTGACTAAACTCTGAATGGGCAAAATTCTCGAGGTATACGGAGAATATGATTACAAGGTGTTTTAAGGGTGATTAAAAATAATGTTTGTTGATAATATTGAAACTGCTGTAAAAAAATCATTTCCTATAAGTATATCACAATCCATATGATCATATTTATATATTTGGTTAATAGCTATATTTTTACTACCTAAGATTATTTCATATTTTTGAACAACGTGACTAACTTATTGTTTATCACCGATAATTTCGATTATCTAGATTTGACCATTTGGTTTCCAATTATTGGAGAGAAATGCTTTCATTATGGTTATTTCGCTACCTATATCAATTAAAGCACATGTATATCTTTTTCGATTGTATGAACTTGAATATATACTAACATAGGATATTTAAGATATGTTTTATTTACCATTTCTTACAAAAGATTTCATTTCCTTCTAAGAATAATGTTATACCATGGTTTTCAATTTTGTAATATTCTAAATCTTCTAAAAAACTATTGCCTAATAATATATAATTTTCGTTATATATATCTGAATCTATAAAACATGTTACTATTATCCTTATTCCTTCGATTATTATTAGTACTTTTACTTGTCTTTTTGCATACATGCTTGGTTCCATTGAAATCTACGTATTCATAGGGTACATCTATTTCTTTTACTATTAGACCATTATTTTTATTATGGTTTATGTGATTATGACTAGCTCCAGATTGTCTATTATAATATATGGGCCTTTTACATAATTTAATCCCTTAAAATATTATCCCGATATTTTCATTACTCTTATTGTCGAAGTGTTGATTAACTATTTATCTTTTGTATATGGATAATTTTGATTTGATGAGCTTCCTCTTATTAATATTTTACCTCTAAAACTTATAGGTATAATTGATGATTCTTTGTTTTACTGTATTTATTATTTTTTTCTATCATTAATATTTAATCTATAATTTATAGGTATTCTAATATCTTGTACCATTGGTTCAATCAATGTAGTTATATCTTAGCATTCTTTATTAATCTCTATTAATGGTTTATTACTATATATTTCTCCATAGTTTGAGTTGCAAGAACTATATGGAGCTGAATAATAGAATGCCATTAACTTATTTCCTTCTTTCATTAAATTGTCTTTTAATAGCTTAAAATGAAGGCTTAATGTTTCATCTATGTTTTTATCTTTTATATGAACACAATATTTTGGATGACACGTAAATAATAACTTAGTATAACATAAATTTCATTCTATTGTTCCTAAGTGTCTTACCATTGGATCATTAGATCTTTGATCATATAACGATAATATTATTGGACTATCTATTCATTCTTTGAACAATGATTTAACTAAGATTTAAATTTACGCTAAGTAAACATCATTGTATCTTTTCTCTAATCGATTCCTTATTTATTTTTCTAAGGGGTAAATCAATTGTCCTTTTATTTATTAAGGTTAATCTTATATTTCCTTCGACTTGGGTTATTATTATTGCTTTTTCCTGTTCATAGTATTCATGTAATATTATTTTCTTTCTTTTAAATATATCTCTTAACTTGTGAAGAATTCAGTAGTCCGGTTTTTCTAATTTTGCTTTTAAGAGTTTATTGTACCTATTTTTATCAAATGTTGCCACTAAACTATATCCATTAATATTTTCTTCTTTTTCTATTTAATATATTTCTTCATTTTCTTCTATTGTGTTACTAACTTCCTGTTCCTTATTCTGATTCATCTGATTCACTGGTCATATCATCTTCTGACATGTATATTTCTCTTTCCTCGTGCTCGGTAAATCACTTATTAGTTCTAATTCATCTTTTATGTTATTAAATTCTTTTTTAAAATTCTAATTTTCTTTTTACATTCGTATTTAAATGTCCTATTTCTCCACAATTATAGCATTTACATTTATTTTTATCAAATGGTTTCCTTTGTTCTTTATATTTTCTTGTGTAGAATTTTCTATGAGGCTTAGTATATTTTTTCTTGAAATGTGTATATATATATATATATTTTATACTTTTTCCCTTTAAACTTATCATATCTCTTTTGTTTTTTATATGGGATTTGACTTCCCCATTATGTTGGTATCTCTGTCTTATGGCAGCATATGTCTCCAATTACTTTACTTCTCTTAATTATATTTTTCTGTATATATATTTCACTTGGTCTTTGATTTAAAAACCTAATTCTCGATCCTAATATTTCAGGCATAGTATTTATCGCTTTGTATTTTTTATATTCATTTACGAAATATATATTCCAAGGAGGTGATAATTTTGAGTAGTATAAATTAAGATATATACTTTGGTCTTCATTACTATAATATTGTGTATAATAATATTTACTAAATTCACGAGTATATTTTTTGACGTAACACATGTTGCATATGTTTAGATTTATTAATTTTAACATATTTCCTAATTTTTTTCCTTTAATTCTTGTTCTCTATTTTCTATCCATATTTCTCCTAAAAATTCATTAGAAATATATTCAATAATTGTTTCTATTTCTTGTTCTATCTTGCTTAAAAATCCCGATTTGATTGTATTTATTATTAATTCTTTTATATTAAGGGATAATCCTTGCTACCAACTAAAAATATTCCTACAAAACTTGCTATTAATATTTCGGTGAATATAGTTATTTTTTATCTTACATTTCTACATTCCAATTATTCTCATGTCCATTATACATAAAAATAATCTCATTTGCATTCCCACTTTACTTATGTTTTTTGTGAGTCTTTTCTACAATCTAAATCTAAAAATGCTCCTGCATTACTTATTTGTAATAATTCACTATCTTTAGAACTATAATCAAAGTTTCATGGTTGATTTCTCTTAGGAGGTATATGTTCATAGAAAGGTTTAGGTTTATTTCTTTTATTACTTTGTTTATAAGAAGTATTAGGTTATGGTATATTTGGTTTCATTTACGGTCTACCACTAGTATTCATTTTTATTTTATATTCTTTTTAAAATCTTCTAAATCACTTAAATTTATTTCACTAAAAATTTTTGTAATTTCTTCTATTTTTTATCCATCAATCAAAACTACCTTCGTTATTGATTTCTATTTTTCTTCACTTTTATCTACTTTTTCTTCAAATTCTTCCTTTAGATTTTCGAGTCTCTTTTATTATTTTTGGATATTTATTATTCATAAACAATTCATCAAAACTCCACGATTGAGGTTTTTGTGAAAGATCTATATCGAGTTTTTGAATAAATCAGATTTTATAATTTTATATCTTTCTAATTTTTACTCTTTTTCTTACTTGCATAAGTGTTACTTCTATTTTTAATTTTTCTATTTCTTGTTTTAATTCTTTTACTTCTTCTTTTAAACTTAATAATATTTTTTTAACTCTATTAATGTTATTTCCATAATTAATCAATTGCTTTGGAGTGCTATTTGATATTTTACGCCTGAGATTGTAACTTATGTGAAATGTAACTTAGGCATTTCCTTTAATAATTGATGTAAGTTATATCATAATATAACTTAACAATCACCATAATTATTATTATATCATTTTGTGGAATGCATGACTTAATTGAGTCATGCTAACTTACAATTATTATTACATACAATAATTTGTTAGCAAGTTGAAATTTTGGTAATATGTTGTCAGTCTTGTCTTTATAATAAGTTGGCCTTCTATTCAAATATTTTTTCATTTTTCCTAACAAATCTTTATATACTTGACTAGTTCTAAATTTATTGATTCTCAATCGTTGCATGATTATTTCTTGGTAATCTCTTCTACAACTATTTTTTAAATTTTTATTATACTCATAAATTTTGAATACGCTTTGATACATATATTTATCAATCTTAATCTTTACTAGGTCACGAGCAAATCTTTTTTTTCTATTTTATTGATACATATTACTAGTCTACTTTTCAATCCAAGATTCATAAGGTCAACACTTTTAGATAGATATTATAATATAATTTCAGCATTCTGAATCAAGAAATTCATATGATTATTATTATTCATTATTTTAAAAATTTGACTATGGATTATTTTGAGTCCTTCCATTTGTTTTGCATTTATGTTGAATTACTTTAAGAAAAGTGATTATAGATTTTATTAAAGTTATTATATTTTCTTCTTCGAAGATATCAAATATTTCATTGTCATCTTCAATATTTATTTATGTTTGCTACTGAGACAATTGTTTACTAATGATTCTTATAGTATCAATATTTTGATATTTTAAACTAAAGTTTAAATTATCAATTGCTTGAAAAAAATGAATTAATAGATCTTTTCATTGTTGGTTTATTGAGCTACTATTATCATCTCATATCTTATAGAAACTAGAAAACAGTGATGGCCCTAGGCTTTCATTTCTATAAAATATTAAGATAGTGGCTTCAAAGTACTTTAAGATAATAACTAAACTATCTAAGAGGGGTGAATTGGATTTCTAAAAATTTTCTTAATTAAAACTTAATACAACTTTAACTAAGTAAATAATTTTGAAATAAATAAATTAATGTGCAATGAAAAAAAAAAAGAGATAAGGAAAGAGAGAGCAAATACGTGATTTTTACGTGGTTCGGTCAATAGTACCTATGTCCACGCTTCCAAGCTTATGGGGTTTTAAGATTTTATTAAGCGAGCCTCCAAGGCTTTAACAACGCTTACAATTGATTTCCAAGATGACAACCAACCTTTACAATAAGAGATTATCATCAATCTCTTAACTCAAGTATTTCTCAATACTTATTGTCACTCAATTTTGATTTTATAATAAGGATTATAAAAGATTTCTCTCACATAATGTATTTGATTACAAATGAAAGCCTAAAGTGTGGTTTAACTAAGCAATAACAAGCTTAAAGTTCAAAGAATGATTGTTTCCTCAATAGCAAGCTCAATGATGACTATAGAGATTGTGGTGGTTTGAATTTGATTGAGCATTTTTATAGTTTAAGCCGAAAACTAGCCGTTATTAACTTTACGTATATAACCGGTTTCTCGTTTGTTCATACCGATTGGCCATCTAAAGTCACCATTGTAGCAACCTTTTGATTTTTGAATAATCGACTTGCCATTTATAAATAATTGGCATCTTTGTTTGATTCGAAGAACTAACTTTCGATAAGCTGGTTTGCCACTTGTTCTTATTCGGTTGGTTGTTTATTCCAAAGAGTCTGTTTGAGTAATCGGTTTATTGTTCGATTTATCCAATCAGCCGTTTGATTATAGAGAGAACATCTTTAGTAACCGATTTGTCGTTTAACATTAAGCGGGAAGTCGGTTAGTTCCAATAACGAAATTAAGCATGATGCCAATCAAAGCATTTATGCCAATTAAGAAGGAAACGGTTTATTTTCGGTGACTATATTTTCTAAATCCGATTAGCCCCTTTTTTAAGCATGATGTTGTTTATCAAAAACATAATTAATAAAATGAATCTATAGTTTGTAATCATCAAAACCAACATATTATATAACCATATAAATTAACGATGATTGTGTATTGTTCCTTGGAATTCTAAAATAGATTTGTTAATTTCCTTAAACTATAGATTGGCACATGGTTGACACTATTGTAACTCCACACATCTTGAAAAATTATTTAGTGATTGTTTCGGATGGTCCAGCATAACACATCTTTAGTAAGCTGATATGTCACGAGTAATCTTGTTGCAATCATTTATGGGAAAGTGCTTAGCAATGGGAATCTTTTTATTTAACACAATGATCGGCATTTAAGATTCTTGATTATTTCTAAAATTAAAGCAAGATATATAAAGGATAGTAATTTCACTCAAAAGAGTTTTATTTATTTCATGATAGTAATTTTAAAAAAAATGAACATGAGAATGAGATTGGGAATATAAATGCGAAGGCTTCCCTTATTTACTATCTCTTTCATATGACACATGTTATTTTCAGAGATAAGGATTTTGATAAGTTATTTTTTTATGTTGGATTCTTATTTTTTGAATTATTAATGCTTTGATTGGCATCTTTTACTTTAACTTGAATTATATCTAGTTTTTAAACTCTATGAAGAACTTTAGGAATCTTATAGCTTAATATACTTGAAATTTAAGTTCTTAAATTTTGAGTCGATATTTTAGTAGTTTGCTTTTTAAAATTTTTGACGAATTCGAGTAACTTGTCCCTTAATTTGATCCTTAAATTAGATATTTATTATTATTATAAAGTTTGTACTTTTGAATGATTTTATAAATTTTTATTTAGACAAAGTTTACTTAGTTCTTTTTTAGCATCATCAATCATGGCAAGCCCATAATAAATCATTAAATTTCCTTTATGAAGCATTTCTTGACCTTTAAGGCACATTACTATGCACTTTAATATTTTTCATTGTATTCTTGGTTAAGAAAATGTGCAATACAAATACTAGATCTTTTAATATATTCAATTTTAAAATTGTATTCCATAGAATTCTTGCCATTTAATTAATCTATTGTACTAAGGTAAATTTAGTAGTTTGTAGAATATAAATCATTTGACCTAGGTACTATCTGATTTTACTTTAAATTTTTTTAGTAACAAAAAAAAGAAGTAAATTTAACTATCTCTCTTTTTTTTTTTATAGACAACATTTCATTTTCATTATTATGTTAATTAATTTCTGCGGATTTAAATGTTCGTTTGATTGATTTTTATATTGAAACCTCCAAGTTGGCTACTTTGAAAATGTAGTTTTTGAGTTGACTAATAGGATTATGTATCCTCGATGTTATAAGTGAGTATATGATGTTTTAAAAATAATTGTCTCATTAATCATTACATAAATGAATTGATAAAGAAATTTAACACATAAAAGTATATGTGCTCTCATATGATCATAAGACCATAATATTAATATGCTTAAAATATAATTTTGTATTTGTGTTAAGGTTTTAGTTCTACAAGCTTGTAGAGTGATTTGTTTTCCGTTTATTCCTTGTCCTTTTAAGGGCTTATAATTTTTAATAAAATTTTGGATAAATTCATGAATTAGCTAAAGTAATTCTTGAACTAGTATCAATCAAAACATAGAGTCATTACGGCTTATGCGTATAATATAGTATAATCACTTTTATAAAAAATGATTGGACATATCTTGATATGATTTGTTTTATCTTATTAATTGTTATTGATATTTTTCTATCTTTTATATTGTAAGGAGAGAAATTTTTAAAAAATTCATTCTTAGTAAAAACAAATGACTTATTTATGTTTCATAATATGCTTATGTGAAAACAAAAAATATAAACTCTATACCTTTAGTTCTTAAAGTAATTCACAATATTGACCAAGTATCTTTCTTTCTTAATTAAATCTCACATATGTATGTGAATTTTAAAAATTTATCTTTTCTAAATATTTTATTAATTTAATGTCTACATAAGACTTAATAGCTCCTATGTCTAGGATAGCAAATGTTTCATGCCATGATTTTCTATTATTACAATCAATTTTGATTTTGGGATTTTGATTATTCTTTCTAACCGCTGTTGAAATTTCACTTGGCGGAAGTGGTATAAGTTGATTATATTTAGGCAGACTTAAAGTCTTATTAAATTTTAATTCTACTACAAGTAGATTGAATGATCTTTTTCCTAGTACTCTACTTTCTGGAGTATATTCTATATTTCTAGTAGTTCTTCTTTTAATCAAAGTAGGTTGAGTACTTAAATTCATTTCCATTCTTTTAGTGGATCAAATTCTCTAAGAATTTATGGAGATCAGGCCATTTAAAACCGCAGAAAAGAAACTTATCATAGTAATAGAAAGGAACTGTTGGCGACAAAAATTAGAATAACTATATCTACTTTCTTTTCTTATCAAAGAAATTTAAAGTAAGATCTATAATACCTAGGCCAAATGATTTATATTAAACAAACTTCCTAATTTACCTCATTATAAGAGATTGATTAAAAGACAACAAATATTTAGAGAATACGATTTTAAGATTGAATACATTGAAGGATCTAATGATTTTATTATAGATTTGCTTAGTAGAAAATACAATGAAGAAGATCTTTGCCAAAATATTAAGGGTATAGTAATGTGCTCTAAAGGTGAAAAAATGCTTCACAAAGACAATTTTTTAACTTATGATAGGATTGCTATGATTGATGACGCTGAAGAAGAGTTAAAAGTAAACTTTGTCCAGAAAAAAAGTTTACAAAATTATCCAGAACTTCGTAACAATATATTAGCAGCATGCTAAAAATGTTGAGTTCAGGGATCCAAATGAGGGAAAGTTTACTCATAATTTGTCACATAATTCAAAAGCCAAAATATTAGAGCATCTGCTTACAATTCAAGATCTCAAAGATCATTATATTAAAAGAGAAGTTCCCAAAGCTCTTCATAGAGTTTAAAGCCTTGATAGACCTTAAGTGGACAATCTAGTTCTATGCCAAAATTCAATGTCATTTACGACTATACTTACCAATTAATTTGTTCCAGGAGCTGCTCTAAAAATAATAAAGGACATTTTGGATTTTATTTTATTAACCTTAATTATGTTAACGATAATTGCTGTGAGTTAGAAAAGCTTCCAGAAAAACTCAAGTAAGCTATTATCACCCTCAAGAAGGTGATAAAGACGAAAAGACCAATCTTCGTTAAATTTCTCACTGCTTGCCCGGAGTATCATAATAATAAATTACATTAAGTACAATATATGATTCAAGTTGGAATCAGCATTAGAAAAGCTAATCCTGATTTAGTTCAAGTACACTATGATTATGATATTGAATTGTTCAAAACAAAATATCTCTCCAAATAAAAGGACAATTGTGTAAAAGTCCTTTTTAAATAATTAGAAAAGATAAGTAAGGAAAAAGTGTCGCTTCGTTAAATCATACTAGAATATGTTATTTTTTCTTTAAATAGAAAAAAAAAAAGCATCTTAACACGCCAGGCAATCTTGAAAATGAAAAAGTGATATTAAAAGATTTGTGGATATGTAAAGTGCTCAACCACCAATCAAATTGTAACTTTTGTTATAAATGGATAAAAGAAGAATCATAAAAGAAGATACGTCACTTGATTAAGACTTCATAATCGATTAAAGTTAACATCATGTGAAATAGGGATCATTAAAAAGTAAAAATTTCAATTAAAATATTAATAATTCAAAAATAAGAATTTAATAAAAAATAACTTTATTACAATCCCTATCTCTTAAAATAATATGTATTATGCAGAAGTAATAAGCTCACTTTTAAAAAGGCGCTTGTAAGGGAGTGAGGTTATCTGCATTTTTAATGTTTATTCTCACCTTTAATTTTCTTTATAAAATTACTATTGAATAAAATTCTTTTAAGTACAATTATCATCCTCTATATACTTTGCCTTGATTTTAGAAATAATCAAAAATCTTTCATGCTTACTCTTGTGTTAAAAGAATAACAATTCATATTACCAACCATTCTCCCAAAGGCAAATGAAAAAGATCACTCAAACAAATCCTATAGGTTAGTTAGTTGAGTGTTGCATTAAACCGAATGAAACAGTCACCGATATAATTTTGTAAGATGTGTGGAGCTATAATCGTGTCGACGATAGACCAATCTATGGTAGGAGGAAACTAACTAATCTATTCCTGAATTTTGAGGAATAGTATATTGGTTAGTACTTAGAACCATCTTCTTAATATTTTGCCCAAACGAAAGTCTGTCGGGCCTTGATTATTTTTTAGAACTTATAAAATATGAAGTGATAATATTAAGTCAGTATAACAACAATGGAAAAATCTGTTAATCGATTTTTAGATGCAATTGATAACTTAGACTTTAGTCAAAAATATTAAATTATTAAAATATAAGAATCATCAAAGAATAATTGTCTGTCAGCAAACATTTATATGAGAATATGAAAAGGATAACTATTGATACTTATAATAGTATAGTAAATTTTAAAGAGTTTTAAAAATATATATAAAAGAGATGGACGAATAAATTATCATCCAACAGCACAGAGTCAATAGATTTAGATTCTGTCAAGTACACAAGGACTTATTAGGAGAAATGAGAAATTATTTAAATAAAACAAAAATTTATAATAAAGTCTGGACTAGCCAGGTGTTGCCAAAGTGTTAACTTGCTAGTCAAATCAAAGAATTGTATGTATCAATTATAAGTTAGCATGACTCAATTAAACTCAATTTAGGCTATTAACAATTGGGTTTTGTTAAGTTGTAACTTGTGTAACTTATAATTCTTGTAACATGACAGTGAGCCTCATTATCATATTATTAATTTTTGCATGTTTTACATAGTTGTAAGTTGTAACTTAACAAAATTCTTATCATAAATCTATTGACAATTCAAGACTCGGAATAAAAGTTTCGATAGGCCTCGAATCCCAGGGTCATGATAGAAAATTATGAGTCTATCCACGATGATCATCAGGAAAAGCACAAACTGTGAAAGTAGAGTAATGACAGGAAACTCCTACCTTAACCTAACAGAATAAAAGTTGAACTTCTCAAAATAAAATAATAAAGATACTTCAAATTTTAGATGCGTAATAAGAGAGAGCCTGCTCCAATTCCACCTTAACTCCCCACAGGAATAAATAAAAATTGAGCTACTAATAAAGTTGTTTCAAATTTTGAATTAATAACCAACTTGCCAAAAAAAAATTACTTTGTTAAAGCTGAAGTGGGGTTCATTGGTAGGATACATATAATTTTTTTATAAAACTATTACAAACTGTTTCATCAATTATGGTCTATGGCAGCATTTTTGTTTTGTAAGTCTATAGTTATCAACAATAATTATTTTAGGCACTTTATATTTTTGGAAATTAAAGTTTCCTGTTTTGATTTATTGTTCTTCATCTTAGGCGTGAGTCAGAATTGATCCAGGACATCGTTAAAGAGATATCGAAATTATTAAATCCAACCTTCTCAAGTGATGTTGATGGCCTTGTTGGAATAACGTTTCAAATGGAGAAAATGAATGGATATTTAGAAGTAGGATTAGATGATGTTCGGTTCATTGGCATTTGTGGAATGGGTGGAATCGGAAAAACTACGCTTGCTAAAGTTTTATACAATAGGCTTAAAGATCAATTTGAAGCAAGCAGCTTTCTTGCCAATGTTAAAGAAGTCTCTAGAACAAGAGGTTTAGTTTCTTTGCAAGAACAGCTTCTTTCTGAGGTCCTAGTGGAAAGAAATTTAATCATATGGGACGTTCATAAAGGAATTAATTTGATTAGATGGCGGCTATGTCAAAAAAGAGTCCTTGTCGTTCTTGATAATGTGGATCAATTAGACCATTTACAGGCGCTGGCTGGAAGTCATGATTGGTTTGGTTTGGGGAGTAGAATAATTATTACAACTAGAGATGAACATGTGCTCAAGAGCCACGGAGTAACAAATCTATATAAGGTTCGAGGTTTGGATAATGTTGAAGCTCTCCAACTCTTTCATTTGAAAGTTTTCAAAGGCAAACAACCCACAGATGACCGTGTTGAGCTCTCGAAACATGTAGTCAATTATGCACAAGGGCTTCCACTAGCTATTGAAGTTTTGGGATCCTTTTGTGTGGTCGAAGTGTTGAGGAATGGAAAAGTGCTTTGAATAGGCTACAAGAAGCTCCTAATGAAAAAATTTTGAAAGTTCTCAGAATAAGTTATGATGGACTTGATAGAAGAGATAAAGAAATATTCTTAGATATTGCATGTTTCTTCACAGGGAAAGACAAAGATCGAGTCAGGAAAAACTAGATTGTTGTGGTTTTAACTCAGATATTGGGATAAGAGAACTCCTAGACAAATCTTTAATAATTATTGCAAATAACAAACTTTGGATGCATGATTTGCTACAAGAAATGGGTTGGGAAATTGTTCGAGAACACCATCGTGATAAGCCTGGCAAATGGAGTAGATTATGGCTTTATAAGGATTTGTATCATGTTTTGTCAAAAAATATGGTAAGATAGTTCAAGATAACTTCTTTCTGTTTTGATCATTGATTTTCACCTTCTAATTTTGTTTTTGTTTCGTTTATTTGTCAGGGAACAGATGCAGTTGAAGCTATAATTGTTGATGTGCCTAAGATGACGAAATTGGAAGCTAAATCATTTTCAACCATGAGCAGTCTAAGGCTGCTTGAAATCAATAATGTTCATTCTTCTGGCAAGCTTGAATACCTCTCAAATAATTTGCGGTATCTCAAATGGCATGGATACACGTTTAATTCTTTGCCTCGCGAGTTTCCTGCCAGAGAAACTTTTAAGCTAAACCTGTGTTATAGTCGCACCAAATATCTTTGGAAGGGCATAAAGGTATCATTTCTGGGTTGCATTCAATATACACAGCATTATAGTCACTGAAAGATGTTCTTGGTAATTTATTTATTGTTTCTTGCAGCCTTTTAAGGAGTTGAAATCCATGAAACTCAGTCACTCTTGTAGCCTTGTCAGAACCCCTGACTTTACAGGGGTTCCAAATCTTGAATGACTGAATCTTGAAGGCTGTACAAGATTGGTTGAGGTTCACCAATCTGTTGGAACTCTTAAAAGACTTATTTTATTGAATCTAAAAGACTGCAGAAATCTTGTCAGTTTTCCGAAAAAAGTCTGTCGTATGAAGTCTCTAAAGATACTTAATCTTTGTGGATGTTTAAAATTAGAGAAATTGCCTCAGGACTTGGGGGAAGTTGAGTGTTTGGAAGAACTAGATGTAGGTGGCACTGCAATAAGACAAATACCACCCTCCATTGTACAGTTGATGAATCTCAAAATATTCTCTCTCCATGGATGTAAAGGACAACCACCCAAAATCTTGAGTTCAGATTTCTTTCTTTCATTGTTGTTGCCAAGGAAAAGTTCTGATTCCATGTGCTTGTCCTTCTCTCGTTTCACTGGTTTAAGCTCTCTACAAACTTTAGATCTTAGTGACTGCAATCTTTTGGAAGGAGCAATTCCGTTTGATATTGGCTCCTTATTCTCATTAGAAGCAATAGATTTAAGTGGAAACAATTTTGTTAGCCTACCATCTAGCATAAATAAACTTTTAAAGCTTAAAATTCTTTGCTTGGAGGGATGCGGAGACTTAAATCATTGCCGGAGCTTCCTCCAGGAATAGTTTTTGTTGGGGCCGAAGATTGTACTTCTTTGGAAACAATATCTGCTTTACTAAAATTAAGTCGGTCTCCAAACATTGCTCTGAATTTTTAAATTGCTTCAAGCTGGTTGAAGATCAAGTCAGTAAAGACAACTTGGTAGTTACATTGATGAAACAATGGCTTCAGGTAACTCTATATATACCGTGAGTCTTTTTGTTGATTGTTTTGAACACTATGTTGTTGTTTTATTTTTATATTATTATTTAAACTATCAAAATGTTAGTGTGTTGCATTTTCTATGTCTAAGCTTAATTACTTTAATTTTTTCTTGTAAGAAAAGGACTTGTACTCAAATATGAGAAAGGAAGCAAACGTCCTTCATTATATTTATAGGCTTGATTTTAGACAAATTTGGGCTAGAAGGACCCTTTTCAGGGCTTGGTGTTAGACTTGACCTTTGACCAAAATCATGTTCTTTTTTTTTTTTTTTGACTTATTCTTGTGTTAAATGTCAAACATGTCCTCCTCAAAATAAATTATTGGTTCCAATCTTTTAATTTATGCTATAGAAAAACCTTGTTTGCAAGTCTGGTCTTGCTCTTTGTCATGCATACAAGTTTATGTCTTGCATAACACTTTGTCATGCATACAATGTTGTATTGCAAGATACCGGTGTGAAAACATAATCATTAAGTGTATAAAAAGCATTAAAAAATTTATCAGTATGCAAGAAGAAGTTGTGAAAACATATTCATTAAGGGCATAAAAAACATCAGAAAATTTGTGGGTCCAAAAAACATAAATTTAAACATGGGATCAGACTCATGACATGCCTCTAAGAATACCTCATAAGTTTACGTGGTTCCTGGAAACCTCTTTAGTTGCCTAGGGCTTCACTTTGCTCAGGCTAGTATAAACTGAAAAATAAGTTGTTCTTGAATAGTAGTTACAAGATATTATACTTATATCTGTTTCATCTTGATAAATTTAAAATCAACTCTATTTGCATTTATTGGTTTGACACAAGGAGAGATTTTGTAACTTTTTTAAATAACCATGAAACATATCATAGAAATGAAGGAATGTTAACAATAGCTAGTTAAATCCTACTTGAATCTGTCACCTTTTACATGAAGAAACTAAAGTAATGTTAGAGGGATCTTTTACTCTTCTTCTTTTTGTTTTTAGATTGTGTCGGGAAGCTGATTGTAGCTCTGGAAGAGTGGAGCGGACCTTATATCTATGTATATGTGCTCTTATTATAATTTTTTAACACTAGATCATTTACTTTGCCTACGTATTTCATTAAACCCATTAGTGTACTTGTTTATTAGTTTTGGGAAATCTTCAGCACGATTCTCATGGATTAGGTTTCATTTTACTTGTTTGGGTCTTATTTTGTTTTCTGATTATTTGTATATTTTTCTTATTTTAGGAGAATTTGTCTTGATTAACCTGATTATGGTTTATAGGTACTATAATAGTCGTTAGAGTGTTTAGTAATTTTCTTCTGTTTCTTCTCTGATTTTTCTTTTCTATAATTTTCTCCCTTCGTTTTTATTGGCTACTTCTGCAATTAACCAGAGATTCCAATTTTGTTTGGCACGGTAAACCTAAACACCCTGTTCATTATTTTGGTCAATTTCTATCAGTCATGTTAGTTATTCTGGCGTTTCAGTGCTGTATTTTTACCTATAAACCTTATTAAAAGAAAAAGAAAAATTATGACTCTTCATGGCCTTGAATAAGCCCCTAAAGGCTTCCAAAAATGAAGTTGATTTTATTGTTTTGGAACATTTTCTTGACCTTTTTACTGTAAAATTAACTATCCTTTCCAATGGGTCATACTTGCTCACTTGATTTTCATTCTAACTTTAGAATCTGATCCACGTATCATTACTTTCTGGTTGTAGCACTCTCGAGCATTCCTTGGTTTCTACTCTTTCTACATATTCCTCTCTGATTTTAATTAAGTATCAGGTTGTCCCTATATTGCTAGTGTTAGTGCATCAGCATTACTTTCAGAAATTTGAGGTCGTGAGTTTGTTACATCAGTATCTGCAGGCAAGATTTATATTTTCTCATCTATTGGAAGCATTCCCCTGACCCTGGTGATATCTTATAGGCTTAACTCAACCATGGATTATATCGACATTGAAACTTTTGCATTTCTTAAACGATAATGTTGCTTCACTGCATTTTGTTTAATCCTCACATCTTCATGCAGCTCTATCGATCCCCACATTTTATTTTTTTAATATCTTCACAAGCTGATACTCATGATTTATCGTTACAGGAAGTCCCCAATTGTTCTTCTCTGTTTCACCTTTTTCTTCCTGGAAACGAAATTCCAAGGTGGTTCAGATATCGGAATATTGGTGGTTCAGTAACAATGAGAGCTCCTAGGTCGGACGACTTCATAGGATTTGCTGTTTGTGCAGTACTGTCACTCCCTCATTGTACGGACAGATTCTACGCGGAGATTCAATGTAAATTACAATGGGGAGAATACGATTATAAATTCAGCGTCGCCATCCCAAGTTTCACAATCCTTGAGTCCGATCACCTCTGGCTGGCCTATTTGCCCCGCGAGACTTTTAAAACAAAGTGTTTTGGGGGACTTACAAAGGCTTCCTTCAACATCTTTTACATGGGTGAAAAATTCCGGAACGCTTTTGTGAAAATGAGTGGTGTTCTTCCACTTTACGCGGAAGTGAAAGATTCTGTCTACGAGGGAGAGCAGCTTCGGCCACCGGTTTGGAATCCAGGGCCTTCCGGATTACGACTGAAGGACGTCAGAAACTTCTATACACTTTCATGGTTAGAAGGCAATGCCGCCAGGTCGTCGCAACCCCGGGCTATTCTTGATCGTTTGTTTAAGTTCAGTCCTACCAAAATTCATGATATTTGAAAAGGGAATCCAAGTAATTTGCAGAAACTATTATTATTATTTTTTATTAATAAATACACACTTGTAATATATAGCCCAAAATTCTATAAAAAGTAGTTCAGAAATCTGCGCCTACTAGAAGTTGGATCTCTGTCCCGCCCAAAAGTTATATCTACTCCTTGAAAATAACTGCTTTTAACATTTTTTGTTTTAAGTCTAGCGATCTTAACTCATCTTAATCGAAACCATAAACATTCCAGTTACATGTTTCAAAGGCTTCGTCTATTTCTATTGTATCTCGTCAGACAAACACAAAATAACACGTAATCACATAATTAAAGCAAACATGAAAGAATACACAAATAGTAAGGTGTTAGTCGTGTACTTTACTATATCATTAAATGGCCACCTAAACACAAGTAATTACATAAATAAGAAAATATGGTTTGAAGTTAATTATTCTTTAAAAATATAAAAAAATTGCTGCCTATTTCTGACCATAACATATGTAACTCAAAATGTTTTCTAACTAATGAGATTACAAACCAATTAAGGTCCAAACTCCAGTTTGGGACTGCTGAGCTATGGCAGCACAGTAGGTAAATGCAATTTATTGAAATTTGACAAGTGTGACATTGATGACAAAAGTTCAAAATTTATTTCAGAAGTAATAGTAGAGATCTCAATATTTGAGTATTAACTGATGTAATATTTATCAGTTAGATGGTAAAATTTTGGATTTATTATCTAATAAATAAATAATATAGCATTAGGACCTAAATAATCTGCAGGTATTGCTTCATATTTTATCTGATAAGTTGATAAATATTTAGTTTTACAATTTTAGAGTTTATATTGTATGACTTGAATTATAAAAACATTAATACTTAAACATTAATAGTCATAGAAGGTATTACAATAAATTATTTGATATATATTATTAATGATTATATATAAGTCGACAACAAATGAAAAATATTTTAATCAATAACTGTAATTTAAAAATGTGTGTATAACTACATGATGCTTGGATATATATTTTTAGAGTTAAGCTACTTTAACATATATTTTTTACTTAAAGTTTTAACACATGATTTCATGCAATTTAATGGTGGATGATTAACATCATAAAATGTTATTTACTTTCAATTTCAACCATTAGATTCTGAGTTATTAATTACTCAAATTTATGTCAAAATTTTAAGTTAAAATAGCCCGAACCATATTTTTATAATAAAATAAAAATATAAAAATGAATGAAACATTTTTCTCTCATTTATTCCCATCTGAATACAATCGAAGGTAATTCTTTTTATTGTCACCATTAATTACTGTCATAAAATTATGACTCTTAGTAACATAAAATTTCATAATAACAATCAAATAATATCAACAAAATAATATATCATAATACATAAACTAAAGCTAATTAAGAATATATGTTAGATTTAATTTTTTTGAAATCAAATATTGGAAAATAAAATGAAAATATGCATATGAAACTTAAATTTTATAAGGCTTGGATGGTTTCCTGCATATGAGAATGTGAATTGTAACACAAACCACAATTTTATTGTATAGCCGTATAAGAATACTAAATGGGTGTCAAAAGTAATATATATTTCATGATCAATAATGATCCTTATTAGTATATAAGCTAATGGTTGATCAAGTATTTTACGGTTACAAATAATCTTACCCATAAGTTTATTGATATTATTTTTTAAAGAAGAATTGAAAAGTGATTTTTAAATGAAACATGCAATTCAAGTGAAATTATTTCAAATCCTAAGGGTGGTCGTAGTTATTTTATAAAAACTCTCCACTTTCTTACATGGCCGTTAACAAAAACGTTTTAAATATTTAATCTTTTAAAAATATTGTGTAAAGACCATAAATTCAATGGTATATATTTATTATATTATTGATGTCATAAAATAAATAACGGCATCATAAAATAATATATTAACTATATTGGGCCTATTAATTATTATTATTTTATCCTTGCCATGGATGCAGTGGATGGGTATTTGAATTTCTTATAAAAGTTTGTCTTAGAGAAAATGCTTCAATTGATATAGCAACCTTTCTGATCTTAATTCATTGATACCAAATTACCAATTAAGACGATGTTTGAGGATTTCAATTCTTTAATTTTTAACTTAATTTTAATCTATGAACAATAACAAATGTAAGTCTTTTCTTATTACAAAAGTTATTATATTAATTTATTGTTAAATTTAATTCCCACAATACTAACTAAGGAAGATTAAATTTATATTTATTATATAACTTCACAAATGAATTTCTTTTGTTTAGTTAAAGAAGATTAAATAAATTTATAATTTTTTTAACTACAAGTATGCATTGTATGTTTGATAAATTATGTTTTTGAAAATAATATTACCGAACACATATTCATTATTTTTATAATTTTTAATTATATCCACTGAATATATAATTTTTTTTAAAAAATATAATATATAAGAAATAATCATACGTATACTTAAATTCAAAATATACAATTTTAAAATACCAATTTTATTTTAAAACATGTCAAGTCAAAGACATTACCGAACGCGCCCTTGAACCTTACTTGAGGGTGACGCCTCTACCCTTATCATTATTTGAAAATCAAACGTTAAAAGTTTGTTGGCTGCACTAAGAAGTAAGAAACATTAGTTTGACTTCTTGACTTGTTGTGTAAATATATATATATACTGTATATATTAATTTTTGGAAAGGAAAAATATACAAATTCTCTCCTCAAAATTGGGTGTTTACTTCCCAAATTGGAGAAACAAAATCGGAATCGAAATTGTTTGGGAAATAAAGAACACGTTTGCTCGAGGATAAGCCAGGCAAAGTGAGAGCGCTGATTGCAAATATAAAGGAACTCCTGCTCGGAATTAAGTTAGTTGAGAACAGCGGCTCGCAATATGCTCGAACAGGGCTGGGATGAGCAAGAATTTCCACGTGAGCCAAGCGAGCTCTCACCATGTTATGAGCGGCACTAAGAGTAAAAAAAACCAGTCCACAAGCCGAGCCGAACCAGAGTGTGGCAGCTTGAGCCCACGGTGTGAGACGATCGAACGACTCTCTTCGAGAATGGAAGAATAACTCCCACGCACAATTAATTCTCGTTTCGATGACCAAGCAACCGTCTAACTCCCATGTGCAATCAATCCTCATCATGGTGACCAAGTAACCATCCCATAACAGAAAGAAACGTGAGGAGTAAAGAACATGCATTATGAGAATAATGACAAAGAACATAAAACACTAGATAAATACCTCAGAAAAAATATGGAGAAAGGGGTTGGATTCTAAAGAAAAAAGGGAGTTAATTTTCTTTCCTATGTTTTTCCTACTTTCATTTTTAGAGAGAATTTTTTAAAAATTAATCCGATTACTGACTTGAGCATCTGAGTGTTTTCACTAGAAAAACACCCGACGGTCTCTGACACTTTTTCTGTGAGCACAGGCAAGAGGGTATCACTATCTCAGAGAGTAGAGAAACACATGAGTTAGCTGGAGAACCTGCTCGAGCAAGAAGCGGCCTGAGAATTGCATCAACATTTTGGCACTGACTGTGGGGAACAAACAAAAAGCTAAGTCTTGTTACGCACAGGAGAAACGACATGACAATGGGAGGCAACAGTCCAAGAGAAGCAAGTCTCGAAGAATCAATGACTCTGAGGGAGGTGGCCAACGAGGTCCAGGATATAGTGGTGCAGGAAAGGATGGATAGGATGGAGAGACATATGGAGACATTGACGTCCATCATTCAGGAGCTCAGGGACGGACAGAGGAGAGCGAACAATGACATCCTTGAATCTAGTCGGGGGAATGCCCCTACTGGGCATAGCATGAGAGTCAGAGGGTGCAGAGTACGGCTGGAAGGTTGGATGTAAGCTTGGAAGAGAGAGGGTTATGACAACATATAAGGTACACAGAGTAAGAACGTGTGCAAGTTACACTACAGAGTCCTTCTCGTGTGGAAGAGTTGAAGAGAGAGGTCCGCAGGTTAGCTTAGATCATTGATGACATCCGAGGGCATGAGAAAGCCCCGAGTTAGAGGATCATACTAGACAATGGATCTCCACTCTCAGTAGAGATCATGAGTGCCACAATTCCCAAGAATTTCTATTTTCCCAACTTAAAATTTTCAGGGAAGAGCGATCCTTTAGTGCATATTGAACGCTTCAATGACATAACCGGAGTGCAGGGCTTGACAGTAGTGCAAAGGTGTAGAGCCTTCCCACTTACCTTGGAAGGGCGAGTGGTCTTAGATCATGGGTCATTCAATCATCCCCAAGCATTGAGGGGGCTGAAAGAAGGGGTGAAAATGGGAAGACCGTGGTACAATCTGTGGAATCCCTTGTTTCACTCATATACAGATGCGTATGAGCAAATAAAGAAGGATATCACAATCGAATAGGAGAAAACGGTGAAGTTAAAGAGCGAGCAAATTGACGGAATGAGGTGTAAGGAGAGGAGAGCTCAAAAAGGATGATGGTTAATTGACCAATCCAAGGCTCATCGACTTCCAGAAGAGTAGGAAATTGAGCTGCTTCTTACCATCATTACCAGAGAACGTCTCGACCTCGGATTGGTTGTGTTGCTTTCTGTTCCGTAGGTCACCGAGTAGAGATCAAAAGAGATACCATTAACCTAGCAGAAATGCGTCCTATAGTAGATCTATGAACCGGCACGCATAGAGTCATGATAAAGTTGTCCGCCCGCCACCCTTACCTACGGGTAACTTTTCTAGGGACAGGACTATGAAGATAATCGAACAGAGTCCTTTCTATGGGTAGTATACCCCTTTAAAGGTATCACTAGAGGAGATGCTGCATGTTGTGAAAGAACGAGTTTTGTTATATTCTCTAATACCAATGACCAAGCTAGCAAATAGAAGGGCCATGAGCAGATACTGCAGATTTCACAATGATCATGGCCATTTAACATCTCAATACTAAGATCTGAAGAACCAGGTGGAGGATTTGGTGAGAAACCGGTACTTGGATGAGTTTATTGATGGGGGATAGTCGGTGGTGGACTGACAGTATGCAGAGGATGACCAAATTTGTGGTACGGATCGAGAACAGCCTATTGTGAGAGTGATATCAAGAGGGCCAACGATGGGAGGTGATTTAAACAAAGTCAGGAAAAACTACAGTAGATATACATTTACTAATTGAGAGGTCCTACTTAACATGCCGGCAGCAAAAAGGCTAAGAACTAGGCAAGTCTCTATCATATGGACAGAGAGAGATAAAGAAGAGTTTTATATCCCCATGAAGATGCCCTAGTTGTAAAGGTAAATGTCGCGAATAGAGAACTCAATAAGATTATGGTAGACTCAGGAATCTCATTGGACATACTCTTCAAGTCCACCCTAGACGAGATGAGAATAACAGACGTGAAACTTGAATACACAAGTACCTCTTTGAAGGAATTTGGTGGAGGAAGGTTGACTCCCTTGCGGATTGTGAATTTGCTAGTAACTATAGGTTCGAGACCCTTCGAGAAGAATATGATGCTTGACTTCGTGGTTGTGGACGAGGCTAGCTCATACCAGATAATATTGGGGAGGCCGTTCATGAAAATCAGTCAGTCAGTAATATCAATGCATTACATGGCATTGAAATACCGAGTGAATGGTGTGATAGGGGTTATAAAAGGAGATCAAAGGGTCACGAGAAGCTGTAACAGCGGCTAAACAGCCAATATAGGTAACGTCATTAGATGTCAGGGGGGATTCGAGGAAGGAAGACAAGAGCTTGCCGAGGAGTTGGAGGAGGTCCTAATAAGACTCGATGACCAGGAGAAGAAAGTTAAGATCGGCTCGAGCATAAGTAAGGAGGTTACGGAGGAGTCTGATCGAGTATTTGCGAGCTCATGCGGATGTGTTCGTCTGGTCCCCTGAAGACATGCTAGGGATTAATCCGAGGGTGGCATATCACAAGTTATTAGTGAATAAAGAGGTAAAAGCAGTAAAGCAGAAGAGGAGGTGCTTTAATCAAGAAAGATATAGCACCATGAATAACGAGGTGGATAAACTGTTGAAAGCAAGATTCATAAGGAAAGTCAATTACCCAGAGTGGATCTCGAATATGGTATTGGTTAAGAAGGCAAATGGCAAATGGAGGTTGTGTGTAGATTTCACGGACTTGAACAGGGCTTGCCTCATAGACAGTTTCCCACTACCAAAAATAAACCAGTTGGTCTATTCCATCACCGGGCATGGCCTGCTTAGCTTCATGGACGCATTTTTTAGTTACAACCAAATCCCCATGTTTGGGCAGGATAAAGAATGTACAATATTTATCACCTATCAAGGCCTATTCTGCTATAAGGTCATGCCCTTCGGTTTAAAAAATGTAGGAACAATATATCAGAGGTTGGTGAACAAGATTTTTAAACCTTTGATTGGACGTACAATGGAAGTCAATATAGACGATATGATTACCAAGTCCAAGGATGCAAACGAGCATGTGTAGCATCTAGAAGAGACTTTCACGCTCTTAAGAGAATACTGATTGAAGCTCAATCCAGATAAGTGTGCTTTTAAAGTGGATTCTAGAAACTTTTTGGGCTTTATGGCCAGCTACATGGGATTAAAGCCAACTCTGAGAAGATAAGGGTAGTGATAGAAATGAACTCCAATGTACATTGAAGGAGATACAGAGTTTTACGGGTAAGCTAGTAGCTTTGAATTAGTTCATCTCTCGGTCGACGGGCAAGTGATATATTTTCTTTCAGGATATGAAAAAAGGGAAGAAGACAAAATAGACGTCAGAATGTGAATTGGCATTTCAGTAGTTGAAGGATTATTTTGCTAAAAGTCCCACTATTGTCGACGCTGCGATCAGAAAAAGTTTTGTACTTATATTTAGCTGTGTTACAGTGGCCTACGAGTTTGGTTTTAATAAGAGAAGAATCGGGGGTTCAATACCCAGTGTACTACACAAGTAAGACCTTGCTGAAAGCAGAGACTCGATATCTGCTGGTAGAGAAATGGGCACTTGTCTTGGTAACAGCTGCTCGAAAGTTGAGGTTTTATTTTCAATCACATTCAATAGTGGTACTAACAAATCAGCCACTTAGAAAAATTCTACACAATCTCAATATCTCTAGTCGACTGGTGAAACAGTCGATAGAGCTCAGTGAGTTTGACATCAGCTACCAGCCCCGGATAGCAATTAAAGCACACTCTCTAACAGATTTTTGTGGCCGAGTGCATAGAATCAAACAAGGGTGCAGATAACGGGCAAGCAATAGGAGAACTTGTTCCGGGCAAGATCTGGGTTATCACAGTAGAGAGGTCATGTGGGGACCAAGGAGTAGGAGCAAGAGTGGTTTTGTTTAGCCCTGAAGGTGTAAAAATTCAATATGCAGTAAGACTCGAGTTCAAAGCTACCAACAGTTAGGCAGAATATGAGGCCATCATTGTGGGATTAAAGCTTGCTTTAATGAAGAAGGCAGAGGAAGTAAAGGTCAGAATAGATTCTCAGTTAGTAGCAAACTACCTCAACAACAGTTTCCAAGTCAAATGAGAGAAGATGGAGGTCTACCTTCGCAAGGTGAGATAATTGATTGGGAAATTTCGAGCAGTGGAGGTAGAACAGATATCGAGAGTAGAGAATTTTTGGGCAGATATGATAGCACAATAGCAGCTGTGTCAGACCCTAAGATGCCCAAATCGATCCCTATGGAGATTATAACCAGCTTGAGCATTGAGTAAAAAGAGGAGGTGATGAGCGTAACTTTGAGTGGCACCTGGATGGACCCGATTGTCTCCTACATAAAGGAAAGGATAGTACTTGCTGATAAGAAGTAAGGAAGGAAGTTGAAGTGTAAGGCAACAAGATATGCTGATTGACGGGGTACTATATCAAAGAGGATACATATTGCCTCTACTACGCTGTTTGAATGAGCAAAAAACAGACTGTGTGCTCAGAGAAATACATAGGGGATTTGTGGAAACCATTCTAGTGTAAGGTCTTTAGCTTTTAAAGTCTTGAGACAAGGGTATTTTTGGTCCAGAATGCACCAAGATGCACAGGAGAAAACCAGGAGTTGCAAGAGTTGCCAAGGCTTTGCCAATTTCCTAGCTCAGCCACCAGAGAAACTTACAGGGATGAACTCGCCATGGCCATTCGCTCAATGGGGAATTAATCTGATCGAGCCATTACTGAAAGGACGAGCATCTGCAATGCACGTAGTAGTTGTGATTGATTATTTTACAAAGTGGGTTGAAGTGGAGGCTTTGAGTAAGATAACAGAGAGCAAAACAACTTATTTCATTTGGAGAAATGTGATTTGCAGATACGGAATCCCCCATACTCTATTTACGAATAATGGGAGACAGTTTGACAACAGTAAGTTCAGAGACTTCTGCACAAATTTGAGAATAGAGCTGAAGTTCTGCTTGCCATCGCATTTACAGGCAAACAGGCAAGTAGAGGTCTCGAACAAGACCATAAAACGCATCTTGAAAACCAGGTTAAGAGAGTATAATGGAGCATGGGTAGATGAGTTACCCGGCTTATTGTGGGCTTATCGAACTACACATAAGACCGCTACTAGGGAAACAACGTTCGCTTTAGCATTTAGGCATGAAGCAGTGATCCCAGTAAATATAGGGGTAGGTGCTCATCGGACAGAGCATTTCAATGACGGGCAGAATAATTAGCCAATTTGTGGAAATCTAGATTTGTTAGTAGAGAAAAAGGAAATGCCTTCAAGGAAGGTAGCAGATTACCAACAGAAAGTTGCTCACTATTACAACCAAAATGTGCATATCTATCGATTTAAAGTGGGAGATTGCGTGCTTAGAAGGGTCAACCAGAGCACCAAAGATCCTAATTAGGGGGTGCTAGGCCTAAATTGGGAAGGCCTTTACAAGGTTAGCTTACCCCGATGGACGGGAGATTAGGAGACCATAGAATGCGAAACACCTGGAAAAGTATTTCCAGTAAGCTTCCTTGTAATACAATGTTAATATATTCAATCTTGTTTAACTCAATGTATGTAAAATCTTGTTTACAAATAATAAGCAAGGGCGAATGCTTTCAGAATTAAATCAATTCGAGCAAGTAAAATTTTTTCTAATATAGTTAAGGCCAGAAGTCTCAAAACCTGCTCAAGTCGAGATGAAGAACCAAGCAAAGCTAGAGATGGCCCGAGTAAAATAAGCTCCTGAATTAAGTTAAGGCCAGAAGTCTCAAATCCTGCTCAAGGCGAGACGAAGAGCCAAACAAAGTCAGAGATGGCCGGAGGAAAATAAGCTCTTGAATTAAGCTAAGGCCAGAAGTCTCAAAGCTTGCTGAAAGTGAGATGAACAGCTAACCAAAGCTAGAGATGGCCCGAGTAAAATAAGCTCCTGAGTTAAGCTAAGGCCAAAAGTTTCAATGCCTACGCGAGGTGAGACAAAGAGCCAAGCAAAGCCAGAGATGGCCTGAGCAAAATAAGCTCTTGAATTAAGCTAAGGCCATAAGTCTCAAAGCTTGCTCGAGGCGAGACAAAGAGCCAAGCAAAGCTAGAGTTGGCTCGAGCAAAACAAGCTTCCGAGTTAAACCAAGGCTAAGAGCCTCAAAGCCTGTTCAAGGCGAGACAAAAAGCCGAACGAAGCTAGAATTAATTCAAGCAAGTTAAGACAATGAAAGTTGTTAAGGCATGTGGTCCAAACCACCTGTTCGTGATAGGACGAAAAGCCGAAGTTGGTAAGAACCAATTCGAGCAGATCCCGTCTTTAGAAATAAATAAGGCAGATATAGTAAGTTAAAGTCCTAGAGTTCATTTAAAGTAAGACAAAACTTGAAGCTTGTCAAAAGCTTATTCAAGCTCAGGGAATTCATAATAAATTAAGAAGTTATAAGTGAAGGCAAAAGTAAAAAATTCTATTTTTTATTGAAATCAATAAGGGACAGAGTTTACAATGTCGTAGAACGAAAAGCTGCAAATGAAAATTAGGGAGCTTGGGCAGACTGGTCAGCAGTTGGATCATTGACTTGAGGAGAAGGAAAAACTTGAGAACCCTCATAGATAGATGAAGTAATTTCTTCAGGCCCTACAGCGGCAGCCTTCACATTTGGAGTTAGATCTTTTGGTTACTGATTCCTTGCATCTTGTTCGCTCATATAGGCATCCACACCAGTCTTGAGTTTAGTCATGTCCATCTCGGGTTATTCTTTACCCAATAAAAACATACTAAACTCATAACAGAATGTCAGCTCATTGTTGTATCCATTAGCAAGATGCTCGCCCATAGAGTCCAGTCTATCTTGGAGGTGAGAAGTTTCAGCTTACATAGTCATCTCAAAGGAAAATCTATGAAAATTAAGATCCGTCCTAGAATTCAAGAGCTCGTCTCTGACCATGGATAGCTCCTTGTCGAGTTGGAATGCCTTCGAGTCAGCCATGGCAGCTCTCTTTTTTAATGTCGAAATTTCAGTTCGAAGCTTAGCTAACTCTTCCTTCTTCTGCTCTAATTTTTTTTTTCAAGTTTTGATTTTCAGCTTTAAGTTTCCACTCATAATGAAGGACTCTTGATTTGAAAGCTGTGGAGGTAGCAGGAGCTTGGCATATAGAACGCTGGAAGAAGATGGCCAGATTATTAAGACTGGAAGTTTTCAACTTAGCAACAAAGTCTTCCTGTACATACCATGTAAACTCCTTGACATAAGGCTCGGCAAAGTGAGCCTGTTCCCTTGGAAGTATTGACTGGGACCTGGTGGGAACAATAGCGTTAGAATCCTTCGAAGAAGCTTTTTCGACTACTCTCCCGCCTTCTGAAGAAGGAGGAAGAATTTTAATAGGGGAAACAGTAAAGTCAACCCTTGGCTTCTTCGGAGGAGCAGAGGAGCTGCTTAGACTGTCAACAGTGCCGGGACACTTTTTCAATTGGACGAGGATGCCACTCATCTCTTTTTCCTCGGACGCCAAGCAAAACTTGACTAGGTTATTGTGGGTTAGCAATTCTTTGATCTTGTATGACACACTCCAAGACACTGCAAAGACCAAAAAATGATAATCAGAAGGGGTGAGGAGAAAGATCAAATTAGAAGGTGTAATGAACAGCAAATGACCTGGAGTGCAAAAAAGCGAGAAGGAATTTAGAGAACATCTCCTGGTATAGGTTCGCCCATATTACACCAGTTCCACAAAATGAATAGATCCGATAAAACTCTCCACCCATTGAGATTTAATTGCCTAGGTGCCAGATGCAATTGAGAGAGGGCCCAGGCAAAGTAAGGTTTTAAAGGTAACCTGACACCCCATTTGAAACACTTGAGGTATAGGGTGACATACCCTCAAGGAGGACGGCTAAGGGTGCTATTTTTGCTAGAAAGACGAAGGTCAACACTAGGAGGAATGCAGTAGGTCTTCTTAAGTCTATCTAAGTCTTGTTGAGAGGTCTCACATATTATATGGTCAATGGCAAATGATTCAGCCTCTGACCTATGACCATTATTTTGCCTTTTGTTTGGCTTAGTTTTTTCAAGAACAACATCCTCGACAACATCACTAGCAATATTGGTAGTTTGATTGGGACTTGGGCTTCTTGCCACAATTTCTTTATCGGTTTGGAAACCACTAGAAGAAGAAGATTCCTTAGGGACATTCTTCTAGGTTTTTGTATGGCAGAAATTTTCCTAAAGACCAGTAGTTTTCCCACAATGCACTACTATCAGGTTTCAGAAATCCAAACTGCAATTTACCAAAATGGGAAACAAAAAACCCCAAAATAACAAGGAAAAGAGGAAGAAGTCGAGAGATTTATACCTGAGAATACTTCTATGGGCACTAATCGCGATGACGGAAATCAGAAAGTGAATCTCTTGCAAGTGGCGAGGGTCAACTCTGAGCAATGTAAGGAAGTAAGAAAATGGGAAAGAGATGAACTTAGGGATTTATAAAGAGGAAAGAGAGTTACTCCAGTAGACGGTATATTACACAAGAGAATTCGTCTATTCAGTGAACCGCCTCTTCGTATTCAAATGAGTGGCCCGGAGTAACCTACGTCATTCATATTAAATATAAAGGAACTCATGCTCGGAATTAAGTTAGCTGAGACCAGGGGCTCGCAATATGCTCGAGTAGGGCCGGGAGGAGCAAGAATATCCATGTCAGCCAAGTGAGCTCTCACCATGTTATGAGCGGCACCAATAGCAGAAATAAACCAGTCCACAAGCCGAGACGGACCAGAGAGTGGCAGCTTGAGCCCACAGTGTGAGACGATCGAACAACTCTCTTTGAGAATAGAGGAATAACTCCCATGCACAATTAATTCTTATTTTGATGACCAAGTAACCATCTAACTCACACGTGCAACCAATCCTCATTATGGTGACCAAGTAACCGTCCCATAACAGAAGGAAATGTGAGGAGTAAAGAATGTGTGTTACGAGAATAATGGCAAAGAACGGAAGACCTAGATAAATACCTCAGAAAAAAAGGGAGAAAGGAGTTGGATTCTAAAGAAAAAAAGAAAAAAAAAAAGAAAAAGGGAATTAATTTTATTTTCTTTGTTTTTCCTTCCTTCATTTTTAGAGAGAATTTTCTAAAATTTAACTCGATTACTGACTTAAGTGTCGAGGATTTTCGTTGAAAAAATACCTAGCGGTCTCTGACAATTTTTCTATCTCAGAGAGTTAGCTGGAGAATCTGCTCGAGCAAGAAGTGACCTTAGAATTGCATCCACATGAATCATTAACAGCGTTTACTTCACAAAATAGACGTGAGAATCGAAATCAGAATCATGAGACCCATCCCAATTTAGGAATGATGAACATGAGAATCAATCCCTCATTCCTTGGATTTCCATTCTACTCCCAATAAATTATCATAATCCCCAAAATGCCCTCAATCATATTTTGCCATTTTTTCATTGTAGTCCATATAAAATTATAAAAATACCCATAAGTTCTGTATTATTTACAAATAGGTCATTTGATGATGATGATGATAATTTCATTATAATTATTAAAATTTAATTATTATTATTATTTAACTATTATTATTGTTATTAATTTCATTATTATTATAATCAAAATTAATTAATTTTATTTTTTAATTGTTATTTCATTGTCATTAATGTCAATATTATTAGTATTAATATTATTAAACTTATTATTATTATTATTATTATTTAATTATTATTATGAAAATTTCTTAATTTTATTATTTTAATTGTTATTATTACTGTCATTAATGTCAATATTTTAATATAAATATTATTAAAATTATTATTTATTATTATTATTGTCATTAATTTCAATATTATTATTATTATTATTATAAAAATATATTAATTTTATTATTTTAATTTATTGTTACTATCATTAATGTCAATATTATTAATATTAATATTATTATGATTTATTAATTATTATTATTATTTATTATTGTTGTTGTTATCATCATCATTCTTCTTGTTGTTGTTGTTGTTATCAATTATAAAATATTATAATCAATTAATATCTTAATGTTAATAATAACTATGACAATAATAAACTAAGGACATTTTAGTAATTTAAAACAATCTAACCCATTCTGATTCCGATTCTAAGACAAAGTAAACATATAAATGGCAATCCAGCTCATTTCGATTCCGATTCTGATTCATACAGTTTAAGTAAACAATTTATTTTGATTCTTATTCCTCATTCTTATTCCTGCCCATTTCGATTTCAACCTATTCCGATTCTCGTTCAGTAAATACAGCATTAAATTTAAACGAGCTATGACACTTATGCCCTTCATATTTGAAAACATCACACTAAATTCTCTTACATTCTTAGAAGTTAACATATTTTGTTAAATTATAATAGAAGTCCTTATTACCCGTGATCAATTTAAGTTATTTTGTAAATTGTAAGCATCCTTGAAAATTAAATATTCTTTCTATGTTATGATAATATTGTCCTTAATAGAATGAGTCAATTACCTAGCTGATTATGTTTTTTATTTTATTTTTACAGACTCCAAGAAAAATGACCTACAATGACAGTTACTAGAGTGACAGTTTTTGGTTTGGAGGCTTTATATCACATAGGCACGACAGACTCATGATATAATTTACTTTTATCACAAAAAAATTAATGATTGACATGCGATAAACTTATTGGTTATCATAAATATATGACTTATCTATAATATATATTTTGTTTACTAATAAGATATTTTTTTAATTAGGGAAAGAACACCTACACCCCTAAAGTTGGGGAAAATGGTTATGTAAACCCTCAAGTTTTCAATAAGAACACCAAAATCCCTTTAGACTATAGTATCTTTCATTGATAGTAACTAAAAAATCGACTTCAATTTTTTTAATAAATACAAATATATTATTAAAATAAATATATTAATAATATTAAAATTATTTTTTATAATATTGAAAATAATTAAAATTTTTATATATTTATTTTAATATTATGTTTCTATTTGTTATAAAATTTAGTTTAATATAACATAAGATTGTAAAGTATTAAAATATTTTTAAATATTAAAATTATTTTATAATGTATATATTGTTACATTTATTTTAATATTATATTTTTATTTATTATAAATATTGGAATCAATTTTTTTGATTTAATAAAAGCAAAGAATATTATAATAAAAAAGAGGTTTTGATACCTTTTATTAAAAATTTAAGAATTTATGTGACTATTTATCTATCTTTTGAGAGTGTAAATGTTATTTTCTTTTTCATTTTTTTTTATTTTGGCATTGGGTTTGACAAAATTTTTTGCAGTACCTTGATTTATGTGTATACAAGTTAAATTTTTTTGTCTGGCCTAAACTAATTCAAAGCCCAAATTAATACTGCAAACAGCCGAGCCTAGTGGCCTTTTTAAACATTACTAAGCGCATAAATATACACACACACTACAGAAAAAAATGGGAAAAAAGAAAAGAAGAAGCCGTTTTCACTTTGTTTTGAAAGAGACGCCACGGGTATAAGAGAAAGAAAATGGGAAAATTTTCAAGCCTTGGAGTTTTTGCCAAAAATTGAGTTTGGTCTTACACAACTTGAATTGGGGAATAATTTTAGAATGTTTCCATCCGTAAATTCATTTGGAAGCATCCGTTAAAGGATCCAAGTGAAAGAGATGTGATTCAAGCTTTCAAGTTATATTTTCTCACCAAATGGAATAAGATTTCTATCATTCTATCTATATTTATATTGAATTTCATGGAAATGAAGATAGTTTAAAGATTTGTATACTTTATTTAAAGTTATGGTTTTTAACAAATGAGTAAAATTAATCTCAAGCTAATTTGTGTAATTGGTGGATTATTTTAGGAGCACATGAGCTCAAACGAGATGTTATACAGTCGGAGACACTTAGCCCTCATCATTTTCCTGATTTGGTATGTAAATAGCTTGTAGTTATGTATTATGTTCGGGTAGTTTATGGTTAGAAATAGGATTTTTGATAATATGGATGATTTATTAGTATTATATGATATGAAAATTTGATTGTTGAGGTGGAGTATGTAATTTTGAGTATAAGGTATAATTTATGGCTCTGATGATATTATGGTAATTTTGACTTACAAGTATGTATTTGGGAGTTATAAGTTTTGTGTTAAATATCAATTGCAAGTTATATCGCATAAAGTTAGTAGTATTTCTCATGCTAAGAAAGTAATGATTTTATTTCTTTGATTTAGGAGGAGTTCCGAACATGCGTTAACCGGCAGACACGAATGATAGCCGAGCTTAACCGTCTTCTTTCCAACGTTATTGAAAAGTAATTTAAACATGTAAAGAACCTATCTTATTCCTCATGTCAATTTCTCCCACTCCACTTTGCGGGAAATGCCACGTGCAGAATTTTTTTTTTTTTTTTTTCATATGGTGTGCAGTTGTATGTGTTAATCTTGTGCAAATAATGTTATTTTGAAATTAATAATACGAAAATTTTGAATGCTCCGGTAGTATTTTTTTCCCTTTCATTCATTTTTTCAGTAAGTGTGCGTTTAGTTAATTTTTCTTTCAAGCCTTTTAGTCAATGATATTCATAACACAAGTATAGAAATATTTATGTACACGTAGTTAAAAAAAAAAAAACAATAGTACCAATCATCACGCAACGAAATATACTAATGAGACAAAACAAAACACTGAAAACACTACCAAAAATAATAAATACAATTAACCTCATTTACTGTATAGACTATTTGGTGAGTAAATCTTATGTGGTTTAAGGTTGTTTTTGTCTAATTTTCTTCGGTTTTCCTATGAATATCAGTGCTCTGCTCATATATAAAAATCAAACAACTATTAAAGAGATAGTACTGCTGGCGTAGCCACCAATATTCTCTCAATCCCAATAAAAACGAAAAATCATTTGAGTTAAAACTGTTAAGGAAAGTGGGCTTTCTCCCAATATCATTTTATTAAAAGTAAATTTGATAAGCAACAAACCAATAAAAAAAATTAAATGAAGAATAATATCAATCTTATAACATAAAATTTACACGAAAATTTTTAAATTTAGATAAAAATTACGGTCGTTGTCAATAAATAACAAAAGAAAAATATGCACTATATAAAAAATTTTTATAACTATATTCTCATAAATAATTTTTTTCCTCCTTAACTCTAAATACATAATCTCAATAAATATTTCTTAACAAAAAACACTCAAAATATTTATATTGAAAAGTCAAATATTTCTACAATATATCTACGTACATAAAAATATTTCCATAATCTCAATTTAGATTCTCACCAACATTAATCAGAAAAACTTGGATGCAATTGCTCTGCCTCTGCTGGCCAACTTATAGCCCAAGCATTACTGAAAAATCAACAATGGTAGGCAAATCTTTCGGCACCAACAAATAATTATGCGTTATTAGTCTAAACTTCTAAAATGTATTATAGTCCAAATAATAATTACTCTTTGTTGGGATTAAAGTAAAAAGCAAAGCTTTTTATATGGCTTACAAAATCAATTTCAATTTAAATTGATCAAAAATATAGTTGAAAGAGTCCAGTTAAATTATAAACATTGTAATTTATAACCCACACACAAAGTGTATAAAACTTACTATTTATTATAAATTTTTATATATTTTATATGAAATTACCGAAACCCCAAGTCAACAATTCATTCAATTTTGACCGTCCGGCGAATGCTTGCTGCGCGCTCGTAGCTGGCATAGCTCCAAATATGTAGGTGAATGGGAAAATAATATGGATACCCCTAAAATTTGGGGTAATAGTTATTAATATCTCTAAATTTTAAAACAAGAAGCTAAGACCCTTTTTTTATCATCATTTGACCTTTATGCCCTTTACCTCTAATATAAAAAAATAACTTTAATTTTTTTATAAATTATTCGTTTATAAATACAAATATTATTAAATAATATAATATATGTAATAGACTAAAAATATTAAAATATTTTATTATTTTAATAAATTTAAACGTGTAAATTATTATTTTTATTTATTGTAGGATTTTAAATAAATATTTGCATTAAATAAATCTCACATACTAATAATATTAAAATTATTATTTTACTTAACATTAAAAATAAATTAATTTTAAAATATTTATTTTAATATTATGATTCTATTTGTTATAAAATTTAATTTTAATATAATAAAATATATCTAATAGATTGTAAAATATTTTTAAATATTCAAAATTTTTAAAAATGTTTATATTATTACATTTATTTTAATGTTATATTTCTATTTATTATAAAATATTAGAGTTAATATTTTGAGATAATAGAGATAAATGGTGTTATGGTAAATAAAAGATCTTGATGTTTATTTTTAAAAATTTGAGGATATTGATGACCATTTTCTCAAAACTTGTGGATATATGTCTTTTTCCCTAAATAAATAAATAAAAGAGCCTTAATGTGAAATTACTCATCTCTATGTAAAATTTATATTGGTCCCCTCACTTTTATATTATTCCTCTTATATTTTTATCAAATATCAAGTTTACTGATGCGGTGACATGGTGGTGTCTCAAGGGGTAAATAATGTACAAGTTTAGGGTTTGTTAGGAGAGTGGCTTCGAAGTTGAAGCTTGAAGAGGTGAGCATGGTCGACGGAGTGAATGAGTGATTGCGTTCGTTTGAGTGGAGAGGAAACGAAATGACTACTCAACTAACAATAGCGACCACAAGTTTTGGAATTTTTTTTTTTCCCTCAAGAATGAAAATAAAACAGCATAAAGGGTAAATTATCGATACCCCCTTCAGGTTTAAAAAACTAATGAAAATGACCCAAATTATTTTAAATAAATACAATATAAAATCACTTGTATAAACTGATATGATAAGATATAATTAGCTACGAGAGCCTATAATCTTATTTTACATATTTTCTATTCTTGAATGAGATAGTGGTACTGATATGGGTGGGTACTGAGTCGTGGTAGGTCGGTTGGCACTCGATCCAACCAACCCAACGATCATAAAAATTCTCAATCCACGGTGTTGGGTTGAGTTACGTTGTTTTATGCTAGTTGGGCTTATATTGAGAATTTATTTATTTTTTTTTATAAATATTATTATAAATTTAAAAAATTAAAAATCAATGAATTAATTGAAACAACTAAAAATATATGACAAATGATAATTATGGATGTTTGTGGGTTACATGGGGTTAAAAATTTCCAACCCAACGTATTCAGCCAACATTTTGGAATGTGAAAATAATTGGAAAAATATGACCAACCTAACCAAACCTGCAACAAATTAAGAGTACGGAATATGGTACTCATAATTTGAATAGGAATTATTTAAATAGCTAACGATAAATTACTTCATTTCATATTTTAAATAAGAATTTAATTATTAATTTATTCTCTTAATAAGCTTTTTACAGTCACTCTATTTCATAATTTCTATTTATATTTTAAATTTTAATTGAAAAATATTTTTAAAAAAGTTATAAGAGTTTAGAATTATACAGATAGAAATTATATAATTGAAGAAAATAATTTAAAATTTTAGGATTTGTATGTATTTTATAAATAAAAACTTAAAAGAAACTTTTTTAAAGTTAAATTTTATGGTAAGATGGTTAATACATGTATACATACACACTTACATTTTATAAATTAAACAAGGTATTTTAGGAAATAAAATTTAAATGAGTGTTAAAAACAACATTTTCCAACTTATTAACCGAGACCCATTACTAATAATTTGTAAAACATTTACGCAGGGCACGAAAAGAATTTCCATGATATAAGAGCTTCTAAATTTTTATTTTAAATAATACCACTAGTGATGTGTCTAGCTCAAGAAACCCAGCTCACCCTAGTTTAGGCTTGTAGGGTTTTGAGTTGACCCTCCACGTGAGGGATTGGACAAAGGTTTAAAAAAAAAATTTATAAAAATAAATTTATAAATTAAAATAATAATTAAATTTTAAAATATAAAAAAAAAATTAAATTCTTAATTCATAAATTAATAATGATTGAAAAAATTAAAAATTATAATACTAAACTCTCTATTGAGATATTAATTAATTAAGCGTTAATTATACAAACACGGTCTTAAGTCTTCACGTCCCACGGCCACGGTCGGTGGAGATGGTGCCCATATCAACGTAAACAATTCTGCCTAAGGAATCTACTTCTGTTAACTTTCTTCGATTCCTCGGATCTGTTTTGCCTCCCTGCTCCATGAAGTAATGCTGAAGAAACTTCAGCACACATTATGAACAAGTAAGGCGAGAGTGGGCAGCCTTGCCTCCTCTGAGGTTGAATTATACCCTTTAGAACTCTATTGATCAAAACTGAGAAAGATGATGCACTTCATTACATTTATCAGAGAAGCCTAGCCTTCCCATTGTTTTTCGCAAAAACACCATTCCACCCCGTCGAGCTTTAATTCATATATATATATATATATATATATAATTTTAAATAAAGGACTTTGCTAACTAAAATTATAGCAGTTGAGACAATTTTCATCTTGTGTTTGTGTGGAGTGACCCGCATCCCGGATCCAATAAAAATTAGTTTTCACTCATCTTCTTGCACTACATTGTCTTATCGAATCCATAAGATATAAGTTTCAAAAGCTTCATTTGTTCTATTATTTCTCTTCAAGCAAGCAAGGATGGATTTAGAAACTTAATTCATAGGAAAAATTATAATAAAAATCAAGGATTTACAAAGTTGACCATAATATTAAAATTTATTTTTAAATTTATCCCACTCAAACATAAATTTCTAAAAATTTATTATAAATATAAATATATATATATATATATATATATATATATATATGTATATATATATATATTAAAGTGGGGCCAATTGCCCACTCTCCCTCTCAAGTAGATCCCCACCTGCAAGCAAGCACAAGATAAAACATAAATTACAGAACAGAATAAAAAGGTAAAAATTTATCCATAAAATGGATGGTTAAAGTCTAGCTATATATTTTTACAAACAAACAAAAACAACAGTAAGTAACATAATAACCTACCTGGGGTTGATGCTAATGGGCTAATGGCAGCCATTTGAGAGAATTCAAATTTGGCGTGACATTGCTAAGGACAATGAAAGCTCTCATAGGATTGCCGCAACAGAGAATGACTAACCCTGTAAGGCTTTTTCAAGACATCAAAAGACAAAGAGTACTTCCATTCAAATTTTGTTATTTGAGCTTCTAGGGAGTGGTACTTAAGTCCCTATTGATATTTTTAGTCCCTATAAGAAATTTCACCACTTTGGTCCTTCATACATTTTTATGTTAATACCTCATTTCATTCTCCGTGTTCAAACAATTAAAAAAAAATAATAATAAATAAATAAATCATATTGTTGAAAGTAAATGTGATATCTTTTAATAATAGTTTTTTCTATTGCTATTTTAACACAAGCAATAAAATGAGGTATTAATTAATATTTATCAGGAACAAAAATCTTAAATATTAACTAGTTTTCAGAGAGAATAAAATATTATTCTCCCTAAATTAAAAACTGTAAAGAAAAAATACCTGGCAAATATTGACGATTAATTGTGACGTTAGGAATGTGAGCGACCTTTGACCAATCCTCTCCTGTTCCCTTTCTGTATCGTTGTTCTAATTAAAATTGGACAACAAAGAATCTCCAGTTTCTCTAATATTGTGATCTCAAGGAGGTATCCCGGCAAGGCCTTCAGATTGAAACAAAATTGAATATTCAAGTAATTGACTATAACATCTTCTTTTACTTACTCCATGTTACACGAAAACCCCACTCCTCCCATTCAAGCATATCCACAACTCTCAGAAATTTCAATTTAGGAAAGGCAATATTATTATCACTTCCTATTCCAAAAAATTCATCACCCACTCTTTTCCCACTCATACCCGCAATATAGATTGTTTCTAGGGATGGCAATTTTCCCAGCGGAGGCAGAATCTCACACTTCTCACAACTTCTGAGATACAAGCACTTCAGATTGTTTAATGACATTATCCATTTGGGGAATGTAGTCTTGCCTTTAAAGCCATGTATGTCTAATGCCACTAGATTTGAAGGTGGTTGTAAGGCTTCGATAATTGCTTCGTGGTTCGCTTCTTCTCCTTCTTCTTCCTTATCGAACGATAATCCCAAATCAACTAGATTCTTCTTTTTTCTCAAGCTCTACATTTTCAGCCTCATCAACATTAGTCACATTTCCCAATCCAGAAATTCGAAAAACTCCTTCAAGGTGGTTCAAGTGTCCGAGGTCTTCGATATTACATGCTTTGCCACTATATTTACCACCACTCACTTTAAACTCAGTTAATGTCCGAAGACAAGTTAATCTCTCAATTCCTTTTGGCATGTAATCTAAATTACAGTAATAATATATCAAATGCCTCAGATTAACTTACTTTCCTATTCCTTGGGGTAATCTTTTCAAGCGGGTACAGTGGACCACCTCTAAGGTTTGCAAATTAAATAATTCACATAATATCTCGGGCAATTCTTCCATCACTAGCATAGACAATTTAAGGTATCTTAAATGTACCAATTTTTCTATCTCTTCTGGAATTGCGTAAATCGAATTCTGACCCCAAGAACTCTTTCCAGTAATTTTTAGTGCCCTTAAACATGTCAATTGATCAAATAAGCCTTGTAGGACTTGAAAAGAGACTTCAAATTTGCTATGAATTAAAAGACTACGAAACTTTTTGGCTTTGAATATAGAAACAGGAAATGAAGCCCGTCTGCCAAGCAAAAACATTGAATGACGAAGTTTCTCTAGAGAAGCTTTTGTCAAAGATTCTTCAGAACCATCAACTTCAATTGAAAAACATTCGTATTTGCTAAGAAATTGTGCAAAATCATGTACTGTATCATTCATTTTACACCTTGTAATATTATCCTCATCATCTTTATCAAACTCTTGGAAGAAAGATCGTGTGGCTAAGTAATCAAAATATTCCTGACCAACTACTTCCATCTCTTTATCTTCATTCGGCCTAATGTACCCTTGAGCTATCCATATGATCAATTCATCTATTTCTATATTGTAGCCTTTTGGAAATACAGCACAATATAAGAAACACCGTTTTATCATGGGAGGAAAATCGTTATAACTTGATAGCATAGTGGCTGAAGGACCATTTTCAAACTCATTTAGCTTTCCCATCTCAATATCGAAAATACTACTTCCCCATTCTTCTCTTGCTCTTCTAAAGCACAAGAGACTCCCAAATTTAGGCAAAATTGTCTTTACTCCTATGCCACTCTGTTGTTCTTTATTACCATCATATGACAATTTGCTCTTCTCAGATTCATCAATCAAGGAAGTAAAATTAAACACGTCTCTCTCCATGGCAAATACATCATCTAGTCTTTTTTTGATTGCTTTTATCTTAAATGCAATAACACAACGCTGAAAGACTCGTTTGAAACCAAAGCAAGAGCAGCATACCTTGTTTCTCTTCTTCTGAGCATTATTCTAATCATCAGCACCCTTGATTTGCAATTTGAGCCTTGAAGTGATCAGCTCGTCTAACACATCTTCCAAATCGTAGGATGCATCTTCGAGCTTTTGTAACCAAAGTCTCATTTGTGGCTCCTTCATAATTTGTGTTTCTTCAACAAGTATGGCTTGAATGGCTTCAAAATTTTCTTTCAGCTTTTTCAGTTCTTGGTGATCGATGACACCACCTGTTGATGCAGCTTTTCCCGCGTGCCTCAACAGTGCTTCGAACCTTCCAACAGTACCTCCAAACAGCTCGAGCAGGAACGTCTGAACCTTCTGCTCGCGGTTTTAAACAGTACCCGATCCTTCTGCTCGCAATAAGCTCGAGCAGGATTGCCTCCTTTGTCCGGTTCCCCCGTCTTCTTCAGAACGGTGATTTCCCGGACCTGCACTCACAGAAAACCGGGTCAGGGGTCGCCGGGCGTTTCCCGGCGAAAACCCTCCGACGCTCAAGTCAGTAATCGGGTTTCTTTTTTTGGTATCTCCCTTAGTGAGGGAGATCGGAAAGATGAAAGGGGTATTATTTCGCCCCCCCTTTTTTGGATGTAAATGGTGTTTTGTAAAGAAAGTCAGATGAGAGAAATTTGGAAAGGAAGAACCTGTGTCAAGTTACAGAGAATCCAACTTCTCTTTATGTATCAAAAAATCCAACCCTTCTCTGAATTAGAAATGCCAACCCTTGTGCCGTTCTCCTTCGTTTCCTTTTATATTCTTCTTTTCCCGCTCTTTTCCTTTCCAGGCTGTCCACTCCCACGCTAATGGTATCTGGGTCCCTCTGACAGTCAGGTTTGGAGGAATATTCCCTAGGGATGAGCGGCTGTTCCCTTAACCCGATTCACGTGGCCAGATCACCATGTCGGGCAAGCGTGCAGGGAATGATGACACCTTGGTGGCACGTGCCGACCGCCGACAACAGTGTCATCTCTCCACCATGTGGGACCCTTGTCAGACATCAAAAGGTGTGCCAGGATTCTGAGATAACGTGTCGGGTTGCCCTGGGTCGGGTCTTGTCCAGCTGTGCTCGTGGATCTCTGCGAGCAGGAGTGATGTGCTCGGCTCTCGACCTTGACCAGCCTTAACCTGAAGGATGACCTCAAGCAGGCAAGGAGCTCTCGACCTTGACCAGCTTTGACCAGAAGGATGACCTCGAGCAGGCAAGGAGCTCTCGACCTTGACCAGCTTTGACCGAGGATGACCTCGAGCGGCGAGGAGCTCTCGATCTTGACCAGCTTTGACCTGAGGGATGACCTCGAGCAGGCAAGGAGCTCTCGATCTTGACCAGCTTTGACCTGAGGGGTTACTCGGGCTAGGTTACCATCGGGAGTCTTGCTTGAGCCGGAAGGGCTTCGAGGGGTTTGTCTGATATTTACCCCATACACCTGGAAGGGCTTTTAGGGGCCTGTCTGATATTTTACCCAAACACGGTCCCCGGCTTCTAGTCTTTTGAGTGAAGCGAGATAAGACTGGAAACTCAGTAATGATGGGCCGAATTCGCGGCCTTTTACACTTCCCCATGCTTCCCAGCTGTCTGCCACTTGAATCATTTCTCATTTAAGACGGGACACGTGGGTTGATCCCAGCCGCGTATTTGAAATTCGAAAGGACGCGACCTAAAAGGTCGTGTCCCTCGAAACGCACGCCGCCACTCGAAAGGACGCGTCTTCCTCTTTAAAAATCCCCGACTTCTTCACTGTTCCCTCTATTTGCTTACTTCTCATTCGAATTCAAAATTCATCTGCTCTCCCTTGCTTATCGGTCTTCTTCTTTCTGTCAAGGCGGCTTCCGGCTACCCACACTTCCTTTTGTGTCCAGGTACCACTCAATTTTCCATTTCACCACTCTGTTTCTTCCTCTGCATCTTGTTAGTCCATTCCCTTAAAAAATGTCCGACCCCCAGCAACCCCGTAGGATGTCACCGGAGGACTCTTCCTCTTCTAGTGAGGCACAGCCTCTGAGTATAATCCCCGTGAGGGATTCTAGTCCCGAGAGGGAATTACCCGCGGCTGAGACCCAGCCGCATCAGAGGGTAAGGGCCAGCCAGAGGTCCGAGCGTGGGGAATACCCCATTGACTATTTAGAATGTCAAACCACTCAATCGGAGTTGAACAGACTTAGGGAAACCTACCACATTCCCGATAGTGTAATTACGAGGTTGCTGAGCAGGTGAAATCCCAGTCGCCCCCATGGGTTTACAACCTCTATTTGGAGTGCTTGGATGGGGTTAGCTGCCTCTCCAGCCTTATTTTGGCCGGGTTTTGTCTGGGTTTCGTCTGGCCCCTGGGCAACTGAACCCGAATGGGTGGAGAGTCCTTTCCGGGCTCTTCGTTTTGTGGAAACGCTGCGATCTGGATGAGCCCTTGGTAGGGGAAATCAGACACCTCTACCAGCTTAAGTGTAGCCCAAAGGATGCTGGTTGGTATTATCTTACCTCCAGCCTGAAGGGTAAGAAGCCCATCATCGATCTCCCACCTCCGGTGGCAACTGGAAGAGCAAATTCTTCTTCGTTGGGGGAGAGTGGGGGCACGCTGCACTTCGTAGCGAGGGAGTTCCTCCAGTCCCGCGGCATTTCTGCATTCCAGGTCATTTATCTGCCTTGTGAATTTTACTTTTAGTTTCTCTACTCGCGTCTGTTTTCATTGTCTTGCTCTGGTTGTTTTTTGCAGTCTCCTGGGGTGCTTCTTATTCAATTAACAGTCAGCTTCGAGCACGTGTGCAGACTGCTCTTGCAAACGCAAGCTCGTGCAGGGAGCTGTTGACACCTCAGAGCTTTTTAGAGTCCAATCTAGTTCCAAGTGAAGAAATGACTGGCAGGATGCGCGAGCTGTTGCACAGGCGCGTGGGGACAACTGAAGCTGCGAGCACATCAAAAAGACCACGAGCCGAAGGAGGTGCCCCACCTCCACCAGCTCGAGCTTCTGCTCCTTCTTCGGCTCGGCAGGTCGAGCGTGCAGAGCAGGGTCCTCCTCGCAGGAGACAGAGGACTGTTCCCCAAACCAGTAGTGTGCAGGAGCAGAGTCAGCCCGGCCGCTCCGAGCCTTACCAGAAGGCTTTTAATGAAGAGCTGACCGACAGGTTTCTCGATGAGATAGAATCCTGTTCTCCTCGGGCGCTGTGCGGTATCTTCCAGCGGCTCTCCTCTCGAGCATTGGTATCTGCGACCAGGCTCAATGAGATTACTCTGAGTTCCCAGGAAGAACTCCGAGCAAAGGTTCAGAGCTTGGAGCAGGCTTTGAATGAGCAGAAGGAGGAGAATCAGAAGCTGCTGGAGGAAAATATAAATTTTGCAGAGAAAACAGCAGTGGCCGACTCGAAGGTCTCTGGGCTTGAAAGGGAGTTGGCTGAGGTCAAGAGCGAGCTGAAGCATGCTCGGAAAGACCTGGACACTCAGAAGTCTTGTTACGAGCAGCTCATGGAGGAGAAGCTCGCTCGCCTCGTGGAGCAAATAGATACTCGAAGGTCCGACCTACACCGAGTACAACACCTGAGGCGGACTCCAGCCACGATCGCTCGATGTATGCTTTTGGCAAGGCATACCCTGAAGCCGACATGTCCACGGTTGAAGGGTATGTAGCTGAGTACATGAGCAACCCTGTAGCTACTTCATCCGAGCCCCAGGTGTGGTCGGTGAGCCGGCTCCTCTTCTTCCAAGTGCCCCTCCCGCTGGTGACCTCCCTCCCGCCGATGCTCCTCGCTGAAGTTCCTCGCTGAAGCTCACTGGTGTCCTTCCTCCTACTCCTCCTGCTGTTGGTCCTGCTGCTGCTGCTGATGTTCCTCGCTGCTGGTCGCTTCTTCCCCTCATTGCTCGAATAACTTGGACACTTTTTCTTCTTCTTTACTTTTTTTTTTTTTTTTTTTTTTACATATGTAATCTTTTCACTTGAAATAAAGAGATACATGTTATCAATAATTCTATTGATCGCTAGTGTACATACATTCCTCGCCTTCTACATCGAAGTTAACTTTGAATGTGCTTCACGAGTAAAAATTTTCTAAGTATTGGACATCCTATTTTCATTCATGAATGCATGGTAGAGTTTTGCTCTGACTTAGGCTAAAAAGGCCTTATGTCAATTTTGCGAGCTCATTTGACTTGCTCGAGCCTGCATTTGGCTCTTGCTAGACAACGTCCCGCCTTGAACTTAGGCCTAGGGACTTTTGAACAAGGGGTTCCTTTGAACTCCGGCTCGGGCCTCAGAATCGACCCGAACTTCTTCTCATATTACTCCCGCCTCGGTCTTCAAATGACCCGAGCTTGGCACCGTCCCGCCTAATGAGTTAGGCTTTGGGACTTCATGCATAGGAGCTCTTCTTCTCCTCGAGCCTTTTAATCGACCCGAGCTTCGATGACACTCCCGCCTCGGTTTTCAACAACTCGAGCTTGGCACCGTCCCGCCTAATGAGTTAGGCTTGGGACTTCATGCCTAGGAGTTCTTCTTCTCCTCGAGCCTTTTAATCGACCCGAGCTTCGATGACACTCCCGCCTCGGTTTTCAACAACCCGAAGCTGGCACCGTCCCGCCTAATGAGTTAGGCTTGGGACTTCTGCCGAGGAGCTCTTCTTCCGCCGAGCCTTTTAATTAACTCGAGGTCTTCCGATAATACTCCCGCCTCGGTTTTCAATAACCTCGAGCTCCAGACCGTCCCGCCTAATGAAGTTAGGCTTGGGACTTCATGCCGAGGAGGTCTTCTTCCGCCGAGCCTTTTAATTGACTCGAGGTCTTCGATAATACTCCCGCCTCGGTTTTCAAATAACCCGAGCTTGGCACTATCCCGCCTAGTGAGTTAGGCTCTGGGACTTCATGCCGTGGAGCTCTTCTTCTTCCCGAGCCCTTTAATCGACTCGAGGTCTTCGAAATTACTCCCGCCTCGGTTTTCAAATAACCCGAAGCTTGGCACCGTCCCGCCTAATGAGTTAGGCCTCGGACTTCATGCATAGGAGTCTTCTTCTCCTCGAGCTTTTAATCGACCCGAGCTTCGATTCACTCCCGCCTGGTTTTCAAATAACCCGAAGCTTGGCACCGTCCCGCCTAATGAGTTAGGCTTGGGACTTCCGCCGAGGAGTTCTTCTTCCGCCGAGTCTTTTAATTGACTCGATGTCTTCGATAATACTCCCGCCTCGGTTTTCAAATAACCCGAAGCTGGCAACCGTCCCGCCTAATGAGTTAGGCTTGGGACTTCCGCCGAGGAGTTCTTCTTCCGCCGAGTCTTTTAATCGACTCGAGGTCTTCCGATAATACTCCCGCTCTGGTTTTCAAATAACCCGAAGCTTAGCACCGCCACGCCTAATGAGTTAGGCTTGGGACTTCATGCATAGGAGTTCTTCTTCCCTCGAGTTTTTAATCGACCCGAGCTTCGATTCACTCCCGCCTCGGTTTTCAAACAACCCGAGCTTGGCACCGTCCCGCCTAATGAGTTAGGCTTGGGACTTCCGCCGAGGAGTTCTTCTTCCGCCGAGTCTTTAATCGACTCGATGTCTTCCGATAATACTCCCGCCTCGGTTTTCAAATAACCCGAAGCTGGCAACCGTCCCCACCTAATGAGTTAGGCTCTGGGACTTCCGCCGAGGAGTTCTTCTTCTTCCATTCTTTATTTTGAACTTGCATTATAAATGTCGTTCTTATTTTTACATACATTTGTACTTTTACATATCCCATCTCGGGATGAAATATTTACATTAGCATTTCAATACAAGAAAACCTATTGAAAATACTTCCTCGTGAGTCATGCTGCTCCATGGCCTCGACCTCTCGTCCATCTGATGAGCCAACCCAGATGCTCCGAGTCCCGCTAGTTGAGTGACTCGACATGGACCTTCCCAGCTTGGTCCAAGTACACCTTGTCTCGGGTCTTTCGTGCTATGGTTGACTTTCCTCAATACCCAATCACCCACCTGAATCCACGAACGTGTACCTTCCGATCAGTAATAACGAGCCACTCTTTGTTGATATTCCGAAATCTTGGCAGCCTATCCTTTCTTTTTCTTCCAAAGAAGTCCAGCCTCGCACACATCTCGCTCGTTGTTTTGCTCCTCGTCAAGTGTTCTCGTCCGGTGTGTCCCCATTCCTATCTCAGCGGAACCACCGCTCAGTGTCCAAATGCCAAGGAGAACGGGGTCTCTCCAAGGGCTGCTTGTGTGTGGTTCTCAGAGGCCCACAAGACACCGTGCAGCTCATCCACCCAAGCCCCTTTGCTCGCCCACACTTTGTCTTCAAGAGGCGCTTTATAGTTTTATTCATGGCCTCTACTTGCCCATTGGCCCTGCAAGCGAGGGAGAGCAAAACTTCAACTCTATCCCTGTGTTCCGACGTAAGTCTCCGAACTTGCCATTATCAAACCGCCTCCCATTATCTGGTGACCAATGCATGGGGAATCCCATACCGCAAATCACATTCTTCCAAATGAAATCGTGGTTTTACCTTCCGCGATGTCGCTCAAGGCTCCCACTTCGACCCATTTGGTGAAATAATCAATCGCGACTATAGCATGGGTGGCTGGATGCTCTCCTTTCTAGCAAGGGCCCAATCAAATCTATTCCCCATCGAAAGCAAATGGCCATGGCGAGTTCATCGCCGTAAGGTTCTCCTGAGGTCGAGTCAGTGGTTAGCAAAGCTCCGCGCCTCTGCAGCCTTCGCCTTCTCCCGAAGCATCTCGGTGCACGCGGGCCAAAATACCCTTGCCTCAAGGCCTTGAAAGCCAAGGACCTCGAACCTGAGTGATTTCCACAGACTCCTCATGTATCTCTTGAGGACGAATCGCCTCCTCTCGTCTAAACACCGCAAGCAGGGGAGAGTGTACCTCGCCTATATAAGACCCCATCGATGAGAGTGTACCGGCCGCTTTGCACCTCAATTTCCTTGCCTCGCTTCTTATCACCGGCACCGCCCCTTCCTCGAGGTAGGAGATGATCGACCGCATCCGTGTGTTGCTCGTTGTTAGTTCATCACCTGTCCTCCCGCTCGATACTCGAGCGTGTTTTGACTTCGAGAGGATAGATTTTGGAAACTTGGGGTCCGAGGTGGCTGCCATGCGAGCTATCATATCCGCCGAAAATTCTTCCCTGGATCCGCTCCACCTCGACAACTGAAATTTTTCATTACCGCCTTACCTTCCAAGGTAGGCATCCATCTTCTCCCTTCGCCCGAAAGCTCTCGCCGAGGTGATTAGTTACCAACCGTGAGTCCGCTCTAAGCTTTATTTCCTCTCGCTTACTACCGAGGCGAGCTTCAAGCCCGCTATTACAGCCTTCATATTCGGCCCGATTGTTGGTGACTTCGAACTCTAATCTCACAACAGACAGCATCTCCGCCCCTCCGGTCCTTCGAGCACCACCCCCGCCTCCCGCCTCCCCGACTTCCACGTGATCCATCTACCGTGACTACCCATGTTTTGGTCAAGCCCGGGAGCTTGACGAGGGTTCGCTCTCCGCCTCTTTTCCCTCGCTGCACTCGACCACTAAGCTCGGCTAAAGATTGTGCTTTATGGTCGCTCGGGTCGGTAATTAAGCGTCAAACTCGCTTAACTCCACCGACCATTTAACCAACCTTCCGGAGGTCTCGTGCTTGTGTAGAGTTTGCCCGAGGGTCTGGTTAGTCAAGCACCACCACCGAATGTGCTTGAAAATAAGGCCTCGCCTTCGCCGCCGTGACTGTGGCTAGAGCCCACTCTCCATGGTTGATACCGAAGCTTCGCTTCCAAGAACGCCTCCGCTGTAATACATGTGATATCAGATCTCGATTCCTCCCTTATCGAATCGAGCTCGCTGCCCATCGGGATACGGCCAAGCATGTAAACAAGACTCTCCCGCTCGAGGTGTTGACAGAATCTGAGCTTTTAGCAAATACTCTTTCACCGCTGAACGCCTCGTGATTCAAGGCCCATTTCGCCTTCCCCGCCTTCTTCATTCCTCGGAAGAAGACTCCAGATTTATCGCTGGCTCGAGATACGAACCCGCTGAGGGACGCCAGCTTGCTCGGCCGACTCAGATCTCCTCGAGGTTACGAGGGACCTCATTTCTATCACCGCCTCGATCTTCTCCTGATTGGCCTCGATCCCTCGTGACTCACCATAAAGCCTAGGAATTTTCCCGAACTCACCCAAAAGCACATTTTTCTGGGTTTAACTTCATTCTCAGACTTCCTTAGAGTGCGAAGGTCTCTTCTAGATGCTTTACATGCTCCTCCGCTGCCTCTAGACTCGGTGATCATGTCATCTACATATACCTCCATAGTCCCGACCGATCAATGGCTTGAAAACCTTATTCACTAGCCTCCGATACGCTGCCCTCGCATTCTTTAGGCCGAAAGGCATGACCTTAGTAGCAAGATGCATCTCGATCGGTGATGAAAGCCGACACCCTCGTCCGATCGGTGCATGGAATTTGGTTATATCCCGAGAATGCATCCATGAAGCTAAGCAACCCGTGTCTCGCCGTAGAGTCCACCAGCTTGGTCTATCTTTGGTAGTGGAAAGCTATCTTTCTAGGCAGCCTTGTTCAAATCTGTGAAATCAACACACATTCTCCATTTCCCATTTGCTTTCTTCACCAAGACCACATTCGAGATCCATTCGGTATGACACCTCCCAGATGAATCCCGCTCAGCAGCTTTTCTACCTCGCAGCTTGATGGCTTCAGTATCTCTCCGGTTTACACACCTCCTCTTCTCGCTTACCGGCTTAGCATCTCTCTCAGACCGCCAACCTCATGACACGCCACCTCGTGGTCGATCCTGTGCATATCATCATGCGTCCATGCGAACACATCTCGCGGTGCTCGCAGCATTCCACCAACTTTTCCTTCAACGGCTCGCTAAGGCTCGAGCCGATCTCGGACTTTCTTCCTGGGTCATCCTGCTTTCACCTCGAGCTCCTCTAGCTTCTCCACCGGCTCTTGCCTTCGCTCCTCGATTCCCGCCTCGTGTCTCAGCGAGGTGATCCGCGATTGTTTCTTTCATGGCCACAAAGATACAGCCCTCGCCACCCTTTCGGCTGCCTTTCACGACCCCTATAGCCCCATTTACTCGATACTTTAGGGCTAGGTAATGGGTGGACACCACGCATTGGTCGATCCTCATAAATGGCCTCCCCAGATCGCCTCGACATGGGTCGGTTTCATCTACCACCACGAAATCCAAAGATCATGTTCTTCTCGAAAGGTTTCGAGCCCATGGTTACCGCCAACTTGATGATTCCTAGAGGTATTAGCTTTCCTCCCCGAACCCCTTCAAGGAAGTGCTCAGATGCTCGAGGCTCACTACCGCTATTCCTAAATCCTCGAGTGTGGATTTAAAAGAATATCAACCGAGCTCCCCGAATCAACCAATATTCTGGCCAACTTCCTTATTCGCTACATTGGCTTTAACCACTGTGGCATCTTCGTGGGGTACAAAGACCCCTCTTCATCTTCATCTCGTCCACATGATTGGCACTCGCCGAACCTTGGCCTTCTTGGCCACAGTGAGCAGTGGAATAGGACTTCTCACGGCAATGCATATCTCGCAATAATTTTTCCGGCCCTCGTTAGAACTTCCTACCATCGTTGGACTACCCGAAATTACTCTCGTGGATGGCGGTTCTATATCTATTTCATAGGCCCGGTCACCTTCCTCACCGTTGTTCAACCACCGGTGCCCTCCTTCTATAAACTCATCCGTATCGATTTCTAACTAAATCTTCTACCTGGTTTTTCAAATCACTAAGACCGTGATGCGGTGTGACCATGGTCTCCATGGAAACGGCAGAATCGCCTCGCTCCGCCTGCCGGCCGGCGTGGTCATCTGCGCTGAGGGCTCAAGCACCACGCCTCGCCCACTCGAAGTATCTCTTCAAGAGATACCTTCAACTTCAGATACTCGTCTCGTAGCGGTGGCCTCGCTCCACTACTTGACCGCCCTATCCCCTGAAGCTTCTGCTAGGGTGGCGAGAACGATCACCCTCAGCATGGCTCACTTCAGTCTACTCTGTGGTCGGGTCATGGGATGTAAGGCCATCATGACGCCAAGATTCTCTCGTGATCCCTACCGAGACTCATGGGTGGTTGGGGACCATCCGCGCGGGGAACCTCTCGACACGGACTGTGCAGTGGCTGTCCGGTCCCTTGTTGCCTTGGAGCTCGTGGTCCCTGCAGACTCCTTTCTCCTTCCGCCTTGCTCCAAAGTGACTTGTTCACTCCTCAATTTAGCAGCCTTTTCTTCTTCAATTACCATGTCCAGCTTTATTTGTTCAGACGCGTCCGAATACGAACGGATCAAGGACTCCAGCAGTTATACCATGGTCTCCCCATCCGAACACCCTCTTTAATCCCCTTAGAGCTCGGGATGGTTGAACGCACCAAGATCTAGGACCGATCTATGGTATCTTTTGATAAACTCCCGAGGGACTCTCCTTCTTTCTCGCCTCACCTATGACAACCCATCATGTCATCCTCGGGGTCACCGCACCCAAATTGTTCCGCGAACTCCCCGCACATCCTGCTCAAAACTCAAAATACTTCCCGTGGAGTCTCATGGTACCATTCTCTCGCCTCTTCCTCAAGAGTGAGCTGGAAGGCCCCGCACCTCAGGTTAGCCGACGTGCCTTGCACCCCTGCCATGTCATCGAACCGCCTATGTGTACTAATGGGTCACTCTTTCCGAATATTGCAGATCCGGAAGCGAAAATCACGTGGATCGTGACACCCATAATCTCCGAGAGAGAGGAGATTCATTGTCCAAAGATTATTCGCCACTTGGACTCTTTCTTGCTTCCCAAGATCTTCCACAACTTGTGCCAACTCGCTGCACTCTCCTTCCAACTCCTCCAGCACGAGAGGTCAGCTGCCTCCCGCAAATGTTGACGAGACCCCTTTCCTCCATGTTCGCTTTCTTCTCTTATCGCAACATTCTGTGCCCGAGGTCTTTGGGCTTCATCTCCGCGATTTTCTCGAACATGAACATTCCTCGGCTGACTCCGGACATCGCTGCATGCTTTTCTCTCGTCCCTCCGTGAATTCTTGTAATGTGGAGGTCATAATCTCGATCTGCTTTTCCATCCGATCCATCCTTTCCTCGAATCTCCCTGCTCGGGCCTCATTGGCCACTTCTCTCGTAGTCATCGATTCTTCAGACTTACACCTCTTCTACTGCTTCCTCATCTCGTGTTGTGTGTCTTCAATGTATTTGAAATCAGCTTTTGTGCCGATCCCCACAGACGGCTGCTAAAAGATGTTGATGCAGCTTTTCCGCTGCGCCTCAACAAGTGCTTCAACCTTCCAACAAGACTTCCAAACAACTGAGCAAGAACGTCTCGAACCTTCTCGTCATGGTTTTAAACAAGACTCGATCCTTCCGCCGCAATAAGCTCGAGCAGGATTGCCTCCTTTGTCCTGGCTCCTGCCTTCTTCGTAACGGTGATTTCCTGACCGCACTCACGTAAAACCGAGTCGGGGTCTCCAGGCGTTTCCGCGAAAACCCTCCGACGCCAAGTCAAGAATCGAGTTTCTTTTTTTGGTATCTCCTTAGTGAGGGAGACCTGAAAGATGAAAGGGGTATTATTTCGCCTTTTTGGATGTAAATGGTGTTTTGTAAAGAAAGTCGATGAGAGAAATTTGGAAAGGAAGAACTCAGGTCAAGTTACGTAGAATCCAACTTCTCTCTCAGTATCAAAAATCCAACCCTTCTCCGAATTAGAAATGCCAACCCTTGTGCCGCTCTCCTTCGCTTTCCTTTTATATTCTTCTTTTCCCGCTCTTTTCCTTTCCAGTCCGTCCACTCCCACGCTAATGGTATCCGGGTCCCTCCGACAACGTGTTTGGCGGAATATTCCCTGTGGATGAGCGTACTGCTCCTTTAACCCGATTCACGTGGCCGATCACCATGTCCGGCAAGCGCAGTGGAATGATGACACCTGGTGGCACGCGTCGACCACCGACAACAAGTGTCATCTCTCCACCACGTGGGACCCTTGTCGACATCAAAAGGTGTGCCATGAATCCGAGATAACGTGGTCGGGCTGCCTCGGGTAGGGTCTTGTCCACCAGTGCTCGTGGATCTCTGCGAGCAGTGAGTGATGTGCTCTGGCCTCGACCTCGACCAACCTTTAACTCGAAGGATGACCTCGAGCAGTGCAAGGAGCTCTCGACCTCGACCAGCCTTGACCGTAAGGATGACCTCGAGCAGTGCAAGGAGCCTCGATCTTGACCAGCCTTGACCGAGGGATGACCTCGAGCGTGCAAGGAGCTCTCGATCTCGACCAGCCTTGACCGAGGGATGACCTCGAGTGCAAGGAGCTCTCAATCTTGACCAGCCTTTGACCCGAGGGGTTACTCGTGCTAGGTTACCATCGGAGTCTTGCTTGAGCCTAAGGGCTTCGAGGGATTTGTCCGATATTTACCCCATACACCTGGAAGGGCTTTTAGGGGCCTGTCTGATATTTTACCCAAACACCACCCACAACAGCCATTGATGAATTCAACTGATCCAATACAATGGAAACGATCGCTTCAACCATGTTGCGTAGAAAGTCATAAGTGGGCAACTAGGTTGATGTGTTTAATTTGTCAAAATAATATATGCTCGGAAGATGCATCATGCACGCCTAAGCATGTCAATGAGTATTATTTTATTTTAAAGATTAATTATCAGGGCCTTCGCTCGACCGACAGTAATAATATATGCTCGGAAGATGCATCATGCACGTGAGAAGCCATGACAATGAGTATTATTTTGATTTAAAGATTAATTAATGGGGCCTTCACTCGACCTACTGTTGGACTTCATGGTCGCTCCACATGGTATAATTAAGAAGGTGCTTTAGAGAATTCATTTTATTTTATTTTATGTATGTAAGATGAGATCTTAATCTCTTATTGTTTATATATATATTTAGATGACTTTGTCCTTCATTATTTAATTTGTTGGGAAAAAATTTTACGGAAACCCTGGTTTGAGTTTTGAAAAATTGACACAATTAATGAATGAATATATTGAATTAATTCATGTCAACCATTTAATAATTATGTTTTTGTGGGTTTAAGTTCACCAATTCATCAATTCATATATTAATCAGATTTATTTATGTCAAATCAATCTGTTTTGGACCAAATTCATTTAATAAAATTAATTATTATTTTTAAAATATTTAATAACAATACTTATTTATCTTTATAATTTGGGAAATTATTTTGTTTCTAACTTGTACATATTAAGAAAATGATCTCATATCGACAAATTATTAATTTTGAATTAAGTTTATAAGACTTTGCACAACTGTCAAATCTTTAGCCAATTTTTCTAGTATCATTTTAAGCCTACGAATTTCTATAATCGAGGTGTATATTTTCATCAATCTCGCACAACAAACGGATATGTAACCCTGTATGGAATAGCTAATACTCCATAATATAAGGTTTGAGATCTTCGGATCGATTTCTTGACGGCTTTGTTCTAGAGGCATATAATAAACCCAGATGCTTTTGGGGATTATTTTTAACCAAATTATTTGCACTTTCGCTTATTTGGCTCCCCTTTCTTTGGTACATCATGAACTTCCAATATTCTGTTATTATACGATATAAACAATAACACTGACTGGAGACATCTTCTGGAGATCGCGAACGCTGTCGTCTCGTCCCTTCCGATCTTCATCCTGAGAAGCCGGTCATCTTTAGTCTTCACCGCAGCAGAACACCTCGATCGTTACCAAAGATAGGCCGCCTAACGCAACCAGCCAAAGACGACCTCAGGTTACGATCCACGCCACGCCACGGTCCACGAGCCCCGAGCCACAGCCCCCAGCACACGATCCGTTGCCGCCACCGTCGCACCACTCACGCCGCGGCAGACGGCAGGTCGTGATCATCCACCATCGACCACCGACAAAGAACCCGATCTCGCCATCGACCGCGATCGGATCCGCCGCTACCATATGCCGATCTCGCCGCTCCATCACCACGCCCTCCTCCGCTGAGCTCAGCAAGCAGCAACTCGAAAGCTAACGGTGGCCTCGCTTGTCTCGATCGCCGAAATGATCCCACCGGCCGTCGGTGGTGGCACTCCACCACCGCCGGCCACCACCGAAGCAGCTTGTCCCACTCGAACGACCTCCTTCCCGAGGCCAACATGGCCTTCCTAGCTCGGCTTTACAGCTCCGTGCGATGTGATAAAACCACAATTCCAAGCATCTCAGTACACAACCGGCTCCCCGTGTCTTAACCCTGACCGCGATCTACCTCCCACCCCAAACAACCGACATCATACGCGATACCGCGAACCCAGCCTCCATCCTTAACCCCACCGCCTCCTCAAGACCGCAAAAATCCTTCCTTGATGCCGCCATGTGTTCTCCTAGTCCATTGGTTTCGGTCAAACCAAGATCGCTGTAACCGCAGTGAGCCTACCGTCATATTCTCTAAGGAGGAAATTCAGATTATGGTCGAGCCGCTTAAACTTGCCTCTGGTTGGAAAATTCTCGCTCTAGAGGCCATCTATGGACATTATTCAGAATTTTTATTTCTCCGGGTCTTAGTGGAATTCTCAGATTTCGCTACTTGATAACCCAGATGTGTTGATCAAGTTATCGATGGAGGAAGACTACTCACTGATTTGGGTTCGCCAGACATGGTATGTGAATGGCCTGGGATGCGATTTTCAAGTGGAGTACGGACTTCGTTGTTCAAATGAGTCTCCTATTGTTCCCTGCTCAGTAAGTCTCCGTGATTTACCAGCTCATTTTATTCATTCCAAGTCCGCTTTATTCTCTATTGTCGGGCTATTGGTACCCCTCCGCGTGTTGATCACGCCACGGCTTCTAGCATCAGGCCACCTGCTGCTAGGGTCCCGATTGAATATGATGTCTCGCGCCTTTATTACCGCTGGATTTGACTGGAGAGGGTGACTCGGCTTTGGCGTGATGTTGTATTTGAGAAGGTTCCCGCTATTGTTCCACTTGTAAGCATTGGGTCATGCCACCGAGACTTGTTATGTTTCAAACCCAAGTCTTCGTAAAGATCAACCATCGAAGGATAACGGGCAGCCCACTCGCTTCGATATAGGGTAAAATGGCCGCTTTACAACAGATGTGCGGCCACTGGATGATTCTAATACCCTAGACGTTGTTATTTCTGATAATCTGGCTCTAGGGCCTGCTATGCACTAATGTTATTGCCCGATCGGATGCCAATGGGGACCGACCGTCCTCGGGCCATACATCAGAGTCGAGGATGTCCCTTCTGATAATAGTGGTCATGAGGATGGTTTACAATCAAGATATGTGATGTGTCGGGCACCTGAGCGACCTCATAGTGGTCGACATCGCTGACAGCACGTGAGTTTGAACACCCGTAGTTCCGAGATTCCAAGAATGTCTCAATCAAGCGTGGAGGGATGTCTTGGTATTTCTCGATCCGATATTGATTGTTGTTCCGAGGATTCCGGGACATGGACGATGGGAGATTCTTGACCGATCTGTAGAATGTTCATACCCCATTACCCATGGATGCAGAGATTAGTAGTTTGGCCGAGCAGAGGGTTGCTAGCTCCTCCCGGGTTTTTCTCGTGGTGGCGGGTCGTAAGACTCGCAAGGCTCGCTCGACGGGTAGGAGCTCGATCCCTCCCAAATGATTAATACTCTTATTTGGAACATCTCGGGATAAGTAAGTGCCCTCATGGTCCGCTGCTTCATGAAATTGATACTGGATGCATAGATTGGCATTGGTTTGTGTTTTGGAGCCTTCCTTAGTGCCGAGAGACCGGAGAGCACTCGTGTCCAGTATCATGATGGATCATGGATTTTCTTCCCATTCCGGGAAAATACGGGTGTTCTGGCTCACGCCTTTTTCAAATGGAGGTTCTGCAAGATATGGGCCGTGTGGTTCATTGCCGGTTAGTCACTCTTCTTTTCCTAATCCTCGCCTATGTTTCATATGTATATGCCACTGAGCTAAGATTGTGAGAGAGGATTCGTGGATGGCCTTGTTTCGCTTCATCGATAGTCATGATGTTCCTCGATGGTGGCGGGATTTTAACGTCAGTACGCCTCTTTCCGAGATTTCTGGGGCATGCATAACTTCAAGATGCCATCGATGATTTCAATGCAAGATTATTGGATCGTGGATTGATGATGTGGTTTTACTGGGAGTCCTTTCACCGGACTAACGGGCGATTTCGAGACGATCGATAGGGTCATGTGCAATGCCCAATGGCTCGGGTCATTTTCTACTTTTCAAGTTTCTCATCCGAATCGTGACCGGTTCAGACTCATTCTCCCTCGCTATTATCATGTGCTAGATTGGTCGGTGGAGGTCCTTCCGTGTTTCGATTTTTACATGCTCGGCTTAAGCATCCCGGGTTTATCGATGCTATGAGGCAATCTCAGGGTGATCCTGTTGTTGGCTTTGGATGAGGGCTTTTCAAGCAAGCTTGTGAGATTGAAGCTTTGCTTAAAAGATGGAATAAAGAGGTTTTGGCAATGTGTTTGATAGGTTAAGGAGGTCGAGTAGGAGGTTGCTCTGAGGAGAGTCAAGATGATTTATTCTGGTTCAAACCGACAACCGCAGCGAAGTTTCTCCGAGGCTCGAGCACCGATCAGCAAAGCATGCTACTTTGTGAGGAGATATTTTTACGACACCATCGAAGTGTTCGCTGGGTTGTGAGGGAATGCTAATACCCGCTTCTTCCATGCCATGATCTCAAGAAGCAACGGTTCTTTCATGTCCATCTGATCCGTGATGCATCATCCGCATGGATTATCGAGCTCATCGCCTTGACCGAGTCTCATGGCTGATTATTTTCGTGGTCTATCAGGCGGAGGTCCTAGTCGGCTTCAGCTATCGATTTTGAGTTTATCCCTCTCTAGTCACCGCCGAGGATGATATGGATCCGTGGTAGAGCCCGACTTGTAGGAGTTACTGCTGGTGGTTTTTTCTATCGACTCCGACAGCTGCCTCGGTCCCGATGGTTTTTGCAGAGAGTTCTACCGCATACGCCGGAGGTGATTTCGATGACTTATTGGTCATTGCTCACGATTATTTTCGGGTTCCGCTATGCCTGGGGATTCCGTAGTACTCTCTCGGTTCTTCTTCCCAAGAAGGACTCTCCAGCTTGACTGATTTTCGCCAATCAGCTTAGGTAACGTGAGCAATAAGGTTTTAACTAAATTGCTTGTTACGCGATCGACACCAATGCTACCTCGTGATCATTTCTCCGCCTCGTAGTGGTTTTGTACCGGCAGAGCATTCATGATAATGTGTTATTGGTTCAGTGAGCTTGTTCACGATCTCAATCGTCGTATCTGGGAAGTAACGTGGTATCAAGTCGGATATGACTAAGGCATATGATCGGATGTCATGGTCCTTTGTCCTTCGGGATGTCATGTGCTTGGGTTTCTCAAAGCAATGGATTTCTTTAGTTCAAGGGCTATATATGGACCTTGGTTTTCCGTGGTTGGTTAATGGGTCACCATGGATTTTTTCAGCCTCGGGTGGTCTTCGCCAGGTGATCCGCTATCTCCTTGTTTGTTCATTATCACTGCAGAATTTTTATCTAGAGGCTCGGATCACTTGTATTCTTCGCGATCCTTCTTTGAGATATTGCTCGATCGGGTCATCTTCCTATCTCCCATTCGAGCTTTGCGTGATGATATTGTTCTTTTTGAATGGGAGTGCGGTAGTCTCACGCGGCTTATGGATTTTCTCGCGATCATTATGAGATCTGCTTCGGGCAACCGGTTAGCCGTGCGAAGAGCGCTTTTATGTCGGGGCTCGGCTTCGCTTCACGTGGTGCTATTATTCACACAGCTACGGGTTCCAGCAGAGCAACTCCCTTTTCTTATCTTGGTTGTCCGGTGTTTGTTGGGAGAGTCAAGATTGCCCTTTTGATGATCCGATCTCGAGGGTCCGAGAGAGGATTTCCGGTCACTAATCTGCTACTCTCATTTGGGGAAGCTAGTGCTTATTCTAGCATGTCTTATCTTCTATGCCCTTGCACTTATTTCATGTTACGCGACCACCGATTGGGGTTATCCAGTAGCTAGAGCGGATGTTTACACGTTTCTTATGGGGTGACCGTGGACCTAGGCGGAGGATTCATTGGTGCCATTGGCCGAGGTGTGCTTTCCTGGAGGAGGGCGGCTTGGGTTTTAAGTCATTTCGTGATCTTGTTGAAGCTTTTGAGCTTAAGCTTTGGTGGAGATTTCGAGCAGCGAATCGCTATGGGCTTCATATATGAAGTCTAAATATTGCAAGCAATGATCATCCCGAATGGTTCGTTGCTACTCAGCCCGCCCTCCTGAGGCGTCTTTGCTCTATCCGAGATGTTCACTGAGCCACATATTCGCTGGTCGGTAGGTGTTGGTGCTTGTAGTTTCGGTATGACTGCTGGTCGGGATCACTCCTTTATTTTTTATAATTCAGTGTCGCTCGTCTGCACTCGGTGTCTTCTTATCAGCGTGGTACTCGTTTGGGATAGGGTAAGCTTCCGCCGCCTTACCCACGCCGATGAGTTGAGCGATTGTTTTGGTTCCGATATTCATCGGCGTGCTCGATGAGACTCAGTGGGATTCTCGCCATCGATGGCATTTTTCATTTACTGTCGGCTTGGGAGATAGTGAGATGCGCCAGCCACGTAGATGATGTCCGTTCTATGATTTGGCAGCGCCATATTCCGCTCCCTGTTATCGCTCTTTCTTTGGCGGTTGTTACGAGGTTTTCCGCCACCGATGATGCATCGAGTGCGCATGATTCCGTATGGTTTCGCGGTGCTTTTGTGGGCGTGTCACGAGACTTCTCCGCACTTATTTCTTGAGTGCCCTCGGGTTAGCCAAGTGTGGAGTACTTTTATCGTTGTTTAGGGATGTGGCGGACCAGCTTTCTATCGCCCCATGCTTTGCTTCGCCATCGCGCAGATGTGCTTCTTCTCGATATCATATTCAGGTTATCTTACCTTGCTTCATTCTCGTGGCATGTGTGGAAGGCTCGAAATGGATACTGTGTTTGATTCTCACCCTTTCGGTGGATGCGGTGATTTTTCGAGTGGTGTCTGACATTCGACTTGCCGGCTCGCTCTTGGTTTCAAACCGTCGCAGCTATGCGGGCGTGAGGGATTCTCTGCTTACGAATGGGCTACGAGTGATTGCTTCACCCCAGCGGCCTATTCGAGTTGTCGTATGGACACGTCCGCCTCTTGTGCGGTCAAGTCGATCGCTGATGGGTGTTCGAGGGTAATCCCGGGTTGTCACCGCAGGGCGTTCTTCGGGATCATAGGGTATATTTTTGCGGTGGTTTGGCTCTTTTCTTGGCCATCATCCAATCCTTTATGCGGAGCTTATGGCTGTTTGTGAGGGTTTGGAACTGGCGGTCCAGATGGGTTATTCTGTTGTGGAGGTAGAGTCTGATTCGGCTACTGTGGTTTCCTGGATCCTTGCAGATAGTTCTGTCCGTTGGGACTATGCTTTGCCCTTGCGTCGAGTTCGATCTTTGGTGTCCTCTTATTCGGTTGTGGTTCGGCATGTGTATCGTGAGGCTACGTCTGCAGCTGACTTTCTGGCCAATTGGGCTTGCACTTCTTGTTCCAGCCATCGATTCTTATCGGTCCGTGATCCGCCTACGTGTTTATCTAAGATTATTCATATGGATGCCCATGCGGTTCCACATATCAGACGCTAGTTTTTATATTACCGTTTGTATGTTATCACTTATCGAGGAGGTTTTTGGTTCATGTCCCCCTCCTTAAATATGTGTTTACCCTTTCATGATTTATATTACAGGTAGGGGTCCTGCCTAACCCCCCACTATTTTGGTGGTTTTAATAAAAAAAAAAAAAAAAACGGATATGTAACCCTGTTTGAATTCAAAGTCCAATTTGTCTTCGTAGCAAGGGTGGACTATCATTGGACGTAGTCCAGGCTAGAGCTTGGAGCTCATCCAACAGCAAAAAAAAATTATTATAATCTAATAGGAAAAGAACATTAAGATCCATATGCTTTTAGTATTTGAAATAAGAATATAATTTGTTTATCATTTTTTTTACACAAATAAACTGCCGTTCCATAATAAATTAACTGAAATATCATTTACTGGAATGTTACTCATATGTTATTTTATGATGTCGTGATTAAAATTAGTACATCAATACCGTAATTAAACATAAATTATATAAATGAAATATAAGAATTGTAAACTTAACATAAACTTATAAATCAATATTAATTATAAAATAAAACATGAATTTTGTAAATAAAAAGTAAAACAAGTAAATTAATAAAGAAGTAGAAAATTGGCATACTATTAGTAACAAAACAAAACTTACAAATGCAAAATAAAACACGTAAATTAACAGTAAATATGAAATAAAACATAAATTATATAAATGAAGTATAAGGCTTATAAATAGAAGGTAAAATAAATAAAGTAACATAACAGTAGAAAACTAATGTATTATTGGTAAATAAAACAAAAACTTATAAATATAATATAAAACTATTAAATCAATATTAATTAAAAAATAAAACATAAATTTTGAAAATGAAAAATAAGATTTGTAAATGAACTTAAAACAAATAAATTAATATAAAAATAGTAAATTTATATGTTATTAGTAAACAAAATAAAAACTTAAAAATATATCATAAAGCTAGTCAAACAACAACAAGTGTAAAAGATAAAGTAAGTAAATTAATATTAAATTGATAAATTGATGTATTACTTGTAAACAAAATAGGAACTTGCAAATATAATATAAAACTAAATCAACATTAAGCATAAAATAAAAAAATTTTAGAAATAGAACACATGACTTGTAAATAAAAAGTAAAACAAGTAAATTATTAAAAAAAGGTAAATTGATGTATAACTGGCAAACAAAACAAAACATTACAAATATAATATAAAACTAGTAAATCAAAATTAAATGTAAAATAAAACATAAATATTGAAAATAAAAAATAGGACTTGTAAATTAATAACAAACAAGTAAATTAATAAAAAACTGGTAAATTAATGTACTATTAGTAAATAAAATAAAAACTTACAAATATAACATAAAATTAGTATATTAACATTAAGTGTAAAATAAAATATAACTTATGAAATTAAAAAACAAGACTTATAAATGGAAATTAAAATAAGTAAATTAATATAAGAGTGATAAATTGGTGTCTTATTAGTAAACAAACAAAAAATTATAAATATAACTTAAAACTTATAAATCAAAATTAAATGTGAAATAAAATATACTTTTTGTAGATTATATTTAAAACTTATGAATAAAAGGAAAAATGAGTAAACTAATAAAAGAGTTATTGAAAAAAAAACTTACAAATCTAAAATAAATTATAATATTGATTATCTTATATATTTATTTTTTAAAATTAAATAATGATAGTTTTGAGTTTATGCAATATATCTGATGTTTTATTCTCAAAATCAAATTTTGAAAAACTATTCTTTTAATGCTTTTCAAATTATTGTAAGATAACTTGATTTCGCATCCTTTAAAATCTCTTTAACAAAAATCCTAAATGGTCTTTAAGTACAAGTACGTTTATTTTTATTTTGGCTTGATCCACATCAAGATTATAAATAGCCTCGAATGAATATAAAATTTATGATTAAATCAATTTTAAATCTCTTCAACACGAATGTCCACGTCAGCTAAACGAGCTCTCACCATGTTATGAGCGACACCAAGAGTAGGAATGTCCACGTCAATCAAGTGAGCTCTCACCATGTTATGAGCTGCGCCAAGAGCAGGAATAAACCAGTCCACGAGCCGAGCCAGACCAAAGTGTGGCAGCCTGAGCCCACAATGTGAGACGATTGAATGACTCTCTCCGAGAATGGAGGAATAACTACCCCGTACAATCAATTCTCGTTTTGATAACCAAGTAACCGTCTAACTTTTACGTGCAATCAATCCTCATCATGGTGGCCAAGTAACTATCACATAAGAGAAGGAAACATGAGGAGTAAAGAATGTGCATTATGAGAATAATGGCAAGGAACGGAAGACCCAGATAAATACCTCAGGAAAAAAAGAGAAGGGGGTTGGATTCTTAAAGAAAAAAGAAAAAAAAAAGAAAAAAGGGAGTGAATTTTCTTTCTTGTGTTTTTCCTTCCTTCATTTTAAAGAGAATTTTCTAAAATTTAACCCGATTACTGACTTGAGCGTTGGAGGGTCTTTATCGAAAAAACATCCGGCGGTCTCTGACATTTTTTCTATGAACACAAGTTATAGGGCATCACTATTTTAGAGAATAAAGAAACATAAGAGTTAGTTGGAGAACGTACTCGAGTAAGAAGGAACCTGAAAATTGCATCAACAAGTACTTTGTTGAGTTCATATTTTTCGACAGCATTTTGACTTTGGAAATAATAATTTACTGTTTGAAACATTTTTTTACTTAATTTAATCTCATTCAAATTTTAGTTTTAGCTAATGTATATTATATATATATATATATATTTCTATTTGATTTGTAAGAGTATAATAAAACTTAAATTTGATATATTTACACACACACACACATACACACACAAAGCTTGAGTCGAAATTAAGCTCTCTCTTTCTCAAAAAGATAGTGTACTAAATAAAGTGACTTCTTTCTCATGGATGAACTACATGACACCATCAACGAATACCTTCCAAGTGTTTTATAGAATTCCTCTAAGACAAAATTCACCATCCTTTACAATTTTTCCTTCTATGATCTCTCTGCACCTAAACTCATTTCTCTGACATGGAACCAAAGAAATGAATGTTGGATTTATTTATCACATATTGTGAAAAAACATAAATCATTTTAATTATTTTATGTTTTACCAGATTAATACTTGATTAATGTCAAATAATAAGGAGCAATCTTAACAGACTCATTTATTAAGTGATCAAATATTGTGTTAAGGAGTCTGATTTTGTTATACCGTATATAACATATATTATGGACAAGTATAACTTTTAATTCTGTTATTATAACTCTTAAAGGGATGAGCAATTTTGTATTAACAAATGAAAGGTCCCTGCACTCAAATATTGTATTTAACTGATTTCAGCCCATTGGGAGTTTATGGTTGAGAAATATGTGGCATGAGTGCAGTGCATCTTTCTTCCTCTTTTCTCTCTCGATTTCCTGTGTGTGCATAGTAAGCACAAGCAAATCTTGATCTGAGGAGAAAGAAGTAGCTTGCAAGACTTGGATCTAGTTCTTAACAACCCAAACAAGCTTCATAACAGGTTTCTAAGTTGGATTTATGGCTAATCAAGGTAAATGTATTGGAAATACAAGATAAAGGACATTAAGTTTCAATTAATTTCAAGGAGCTTTTGGTTATGCATTTCTTTTTTAACCATTGCCATTTTGTTGATGAATCAAGCTTTTACTCACCCATGGTATTTTTCTTTATTTTTGAATTTTTTGATTCTGAGTATATTTGAAAAATTAGTTGTTGAATAATGAATGGGTGATGTTTGTGGAATAGAAATACCATTTTTCCATGATTTTTGTTGGCCAAAATGGGGTAAATTTCAATGTAGCATCATTGTAGTTACTAACGAAGTGCAGTGAAATTATCATTGCCGTTGCTAAATTTTATATAATGGTATTATGGCCTAAATATTTTTCAAATTTACGATTAGGTCATTGACTGGAAGTCAACATGGGGAAATATCATTTCGATCCCTGCTATTTTGTGTAATTACTGTATGACCCATAAAATTGTCATTTCGGTCGTTAAGAGAAAGTGCCATTTCTGTAAGAAACCTGGGCATAAGAAAGCTAAATGCAAGGGATTCAAAGCATGGCTGGAAAAGAAAGGTATTCCTGTAGTTTTTGTAAGTTTTGAATCCAATCTTATTAATGTTCATTCTAATACTTAGTGGTTGCAATACTGGTGTAACAATTGATATAACAAATTTCTTACGGGAATTCAGAAGCACAATGGAGCCAATGAAGGAAAGCTGATTGTACATACGGGCAATAGAGTAAAGGCCAAAGTTGAAAGCATAAAGTTGTCAGACTACACTTAGCAACAAGCCATTTTTTAAATTTATCAGATACAACTTATATTTCTTCTATTAAGAGAAACTTGATATCTTTATCTATTTTGAATAGATGTGGCTATACTTTTCATTTTGGTAGCAAAAAAATTTACTTATTATGCAATTTAGAGTTAGTTGGTTCTAGCACTTTATATAATTGCTTATGCATGATTGATTTATTTCTGCATGCTATTGAATCATCTTTTAATGCTTATGTTAAGAATGTTGTTGGCTTTGATCATATAAGGGCTGATGAAAATTCTTCTATGCTGTGGCATAAATGGTTATGCCATATTTCGAAACAGAGGATACAAAAACTCATTAAAGATAGTATTGCCCAGAATTTAGATTTCACTAATTTTGACACATATGTTAATTGTGTCAAAGACAATTTTACTGCTAAAACTAGAAAAGAAAGAATTTAGAGAAGTCAAAAGGTTTTAGAGTTGATACATACAGACATCTGTGGGACATTTACTCCTGCTGCTATAAGTGGCTCAACCTTTTACATTTATCAAGAACTAGTTCTTCTAAAATTGGGGACCCTGTGAATTCTATGTCTTAATAAGGTTTTTAGAATGATTGAATCTCATCGATTTCAACTTGTTTGAAGGATGTTGAAAGAGAAAAGTGAGCTAAAATCCATTAATCAATTATAATAATGTCAACAATAACTCACTAAAAAAATTAATACAAAATATGTAACTGAATTAGTCTTACTTTGATTCATTTTCACAATTGTTCAATTGTGACTATAAAACATGTTAAGTTCTAAAGTTTTATCCATTTCCATACTCAAAGGTAAGGATTTTAAAGGATATCCATGCCATTGAAGTAATCGCAACTAATTAGAAAGAGATTCAAGGCCTTTAAGAAGTTGCGAATTATAGATTTTAAGCAGTCTAAGTTGATCATCTTCACTTGTTGTCAAATGCACCTCTTCTTTAGAGAAATCAAGCATTATGCCTTCGACTACTTCAGTTCCCTAAAGAATACAAATGAAGAGAAGAATGTGAAAGTGTTAATAAGCATGTGCAAAGATTTTAACAAGTTAAAAGTATTAAATATTTTCCACTGAGTCACTATATTTTTTTATCAGTGCATGACTTACATCCACCACTTTCGACAATCTACTGATTTTTGCCAGGCTCTTCAAGGGATTTTCTCCTTACAATTTTTTGTTCCATTTCTTGTAATAAATCATGCATCCATAATTTGTGTTATCCAAAATAGTTATCAAAGATTTGTCAATAAGAACACCTATTCCAATTACTCGAAATGACATCCATCCAAAATTTTTGTTCTATGACATCTGTCCTATTTTTTTAAAGAAACATGTAGCATTGAGAAATATTTTTCTCTCTGTATCTTTTAGCCCATTAAAACTAATTTCAAGTACATCTAGAATTTCATATTCGGAATCTGTTTTTAGTTTTTCTAGAGTATTTCTCTATTTATCCACATATCTACCCAACAAAATGGAACCCAAAACTTTAAGAGCTAATGGAAGATCACTTGTTAGTTTAAAGGGCTATACACATTGTAATTTTGATGATAACAAACATGTGTCTTAAGTAATTTGGTTAATATTGTATTTCATCTTTCTCACTAGTTCTTGAAAGGATAATATTTATGCAAGTGAATAAAGTGAAATCAAGCTTAAAACACATAATGGACAGTGGCTGGATAAAAAACAAAATTTAGCTCAATGAAGATATTATTGTGACAAATTCTTGGAAAGCCGATATAATTTCATATATGTATGGTTTAGCATTTGAGAAGTTCAAAATATTTATTTCATAAGTAATCATTTTTCATGAACCAAAGGTTTTATTTTTATAAGACAAGTGTTTTATGGATTTGAGTTTTTTTCAAATCTTGGATTAAATTGAAGAAGTCTTAATAACTTTGAACTCAATAAGCATTAGGTTAAAATTAAGGAAAGAGTTTTTGAAAAAGTTTATAAAGTTTTGGGTTATAACATAAATACAAAAATTTAAATTCTAAAGAAGAACATGTTTGCAAAACTTTATGACATTTTGGACTATAGTCAAATTATAAAAATTTTTAGGCAAAATTATAATTTTTAAAATAGTATTATTGTAGCAAAATTCAAATTGCAAAGGTAATTTGCATTGTAGCAAGCAGTGATCCGGTTAGCTAAAAGGCTAACTATTTACTTGCTACTTTTGTCAATAACAGCTAATTTTTATATAAAACCTATATAAACTCAAATCCAATTCATTTTTTAAGAACTTTTGCAAGTAAGAACAAATGTATACAACACATTTTGAGCTTCCATTTTGTAGATCATTATTTATTAAATCTTCATTGTACTATTTTTTATGTATTTACTCTAAAATAGAGTATTTGTTGTAGCCTTTGAAATCATTATCAAATTTGTGTGTGTATAAGTGTGAGAAACACTTGGGTTGAAGGGATTAAAGGATAATATCTTGTTGTAAATGTTTAGTAATGCCATGTAAGTTAATCGTAAGAATTTGAAACCTTGAGAGGCTTGGATAATATCCTCAAGCCTAGTGAGCTTAGAGGCATGGACGTAGGCGGTGATTGCTAAACCACATAAAAATAATTGTGTTTGCTCTCTCTTCCTTTACTTTTTTATTTTTTAACATTGTTAAATTTTTTATTTTTTATTTCATTAAAGCGTTAGAATTAATTTTTGTGTGGTTCGTTTAGGTTAAATTTTAAAAACCTAATTCATCCCCCCTCATGGGTTGTATAACTTGTATTTCATTGATATTAGAGCTTGCTACTCTTATGTAGACTTAACTGTTTGGAGTTAAAGATCAATGGAGCTCTAAAATAATTCCACATTTAAGGAAGGTCAATCCATTAATAGACCTCCATTTTTTTTTATGGTAACGATTATCTATATTGAAAAATTAGGATGAAAATTTATTTACAAGCCTTAAATTATAAAATTTGGGAAATTGTAAATAATGGTTCATTCATACATGTTATCAAAAATGATAAAAGAGAAGATATCTTCAAATCATCAAGTCAATGGAGTGGAAAGAAAAGAAAGGGTTGTCTGTAAACTCCAAATTCATGAATACATTATTTTGTGCTCTATATAAGAAAGAGTTTCATAGAGTTTCAAGTTGGTCTAATACTCAAGAAATTTAGAATAAACTTGAAATTGTTTATGAAGTTACAAATCAAATGAAAAAAAATATAAAATTAGTAGATTCACTAAACATTATGAGTTGTTTAAAATGGAGTCATATAAGAGTGTCTATAATGTGTAAACTAGATTCACCGATATTGTGAATTCACTTGAACCGCTAGAAAGGAACTTTATAATTAGTAAAAAAAAAAAAAGAAAATTATAATATTATTTCCAAAAGAGTGGAGACTAAAGAGAATAGTCATAGAAAAAGAAAAAAATCTTAACATTTTCTCTTATCTCATATAAAGAGGATATTGTTAATGAAAAAATTGATGAAGATAGAAAGAAGAAGAGCTTTGCATTCAAGTCTTTCATACTTTGAAGTGATAATGATGGGAGTGATTTCGAAGATAAAGATGTTGAAACAATTGCTAAAAAGTTTAAAAAGGTCTTCAAGAAACAAATTAAGTGAAGAAACTTTAAGGATCTCATGAGAAAAAACTTTAAAGTAGAGAAAGGGAAGAATGGGGCAATTATTTATTTTAAATGCAAAAATTCTGGTCACATAAGATTAGAATATCTTCTACTTAACTATCCCAAATCAAAGAAGAAAGCAATGATGGAAACATAGAATGATAGTGATGAAGAATCCACCAATGAATAGCAAGCTCGTGAGATGTCAAACCTATCTCTCATTGCAATTGGGGAATAATCATTTGACAAATTTAATGAGGTAAGTGATCTTCTTACCTATGATGAATTACATGATACTTTTAATAAAATTATATGATGAGTGAATGAAAATTGGTAAAAAGAATTCATGTCTTAAAAAGCAAATAGTAGAGATTTCAAATGAAAATGGATCTCTAAATGCAAATATTACATACCTATAATTAGAGAATAAAATATTGAATAATAGGGTTGCATTTTCAAATAAGAAACCTAGCACTTTACATGAGCATTTACATGCAAATGATTTAAAAAAGAAAAATGAAATATTCAAGAAAAATAATATTGAACTTAGTGATGTGGTCTTAAAGTTTACAAATAGTCAAAAGATGTTAGATAACTTACTTGGTTCACAAAAATGTGTGTTTGACAAAAGAGGCATTTGCTATAAGCCAAATTTGAAATAAAAGTATTATAAGAGTTACTTTGTATAAAGTACCTCCATTAATGATCAATTTCTTAGTGATATGAAAAATAAATGCACTATCAAAAAAAATATTTAATTTGGAATGAAATGTATTAGGGTTCTAAAAGGAACCATTGCTAATACTCAAGGACCCAAGAATGTTTGGATATCAAAAAGCACAACTTGAATATTTTTATAGATACCACTCTCAAGGAATGGTGGACAGTTCCTTGATGAAAACTTATGAGGAAAATCATTTGATCATGATGTAAGAAGAAAATAATGAGGCAAGATGATTTAATTGTTTTGGTAGCAATTAAGTATGAATATCACAACATTAAATATATTAGCATGTTATGGGAAAAATTATCTTGCTATTAATTATGTTAAGTATATCATAATAAATGGATAATAGCTTAAAATTGTGAAAGCATGTATATATGTTTACATGATTATATTATCACTGCTTATCTCATTGTGCATTTTTTTATTGATTATGTTTACATGATTGAATTATCATTTCGTATAACATTGATTGCACTATCATGATGGATGAATATATATATATATATATATATATATATATATATATATATATATATATATATATATATATATATATAATGATAGCATGCTAACTTATTATGATAGATTTGTTTGATTTTTATAATTGTATGATCTTTGATTTTATCATCTTATTTGTCTATCATCAGCTTTCATGTATTAAAGTAGCTTTGAGATATTCTTAGATCAAGGTATGACATTGGAGATCATGTTCAAAAAGGAGATATTGCATTAGAATTTATCTTTACAGAAAAACAACTTTTCGATATTTTTTTTTACAAAACCTCTTTGTAAAAAATAATTTTCAAAAATTCGGCATAAACTTGGAATGGCGAAATTTTCACTTTGACATCTCTAATCATGTTATTAAGACTATTAAAATTAATTAATTGATGATTCTTAATGATTAAGTAATGCCTAAGCATAATAAATGAGTGATATGCTTGAATTCTCAATCTTTCAATACTTACATATTTGAATTTATTATCTTTTGAAAGTTTATTATCATGTTTCATACATTAAAATGGCTTTTTAAATATTTTAGGATCATGAAATGGTCTCGGGATTGCTCAAAACTTAGCCGAATAGCAAAAAAGTGCGGAAAAGCATCAAGGAAACTGAGAGCACGTGGATAGTTGCCTGGGCTCGGGTTTAGGTGCTTAAATTGCTCTTTCTCCTTTGTTTCCTCGACCTTTCATCACTCTCTCTCAAACCCACGAACTCACCTCCATTTTCACTCCAATTTTCTTTATTTTTCACTTATTTTCTTGCCAAAATTAATTATCCAAACCATTAGACATCCAATTCCCTTCCATTAAACCTCTTCTAATTATAATTTCTTCACTGGTTTCTCAAAATCCCAAAACCAAAACCTAACCTAGCTCTTTTCTCTCTCTTCATTTTTAAGCCATTGTTAGCCTATGTTTGATCAAATTAACACCACATATTGCCTTAAATCATCTCTAGGATCCATTTTATCGGTTCAAGCTCATCCATTTCACTCATAGTTTTGCAAAACTGAACTCATCTCTTGTTTTATTTTGGTGCCCTGTTTTATTATGCCCCCACATTTTCATATGCATTATTGCTTTAATTATGGATTAAAGATGATTTTTGTTTGATATTTGGATGCCTTATATTTGGATGATTTTTTCTGGATTCTTGAATTCTTTTGATATTTGGTTAATTATATCTTTGAACTTTATATATTTCTTAATTAATCATTATGGAGTTGTTTTCTAGTCTTAGCATGATTTGGTAGTAATTTTGATGATAAAGAGGTAGAAATTATGTATTTTAAATTCACATTCAAGGAGACAGGTAGTTTGCTTTTTGGAAAATCAATGTATGATTTTGAGATATTTAGGGGAAGCTTAAAATTTGTTATAAATACTGTATTAAAGGGCAGTATAAATATTAAAATATATGAGATGTTTATCATCATAAAAAAAAAGGAAGATTATTAGCCTAAAAGACTGCAGACTGCAGACATTGTAATTTTGATGATAAAAAACGTATGTCTTAAATGATTTGGTTAATATTTTATTTCATATTTTTCACTAATTTTTTAAAGGATAATATTTATGTAAGTAAATCAAGTAAAATGAAGTTCAAGACACTCAACGGACAACAACTCAATCAAGAACAAAGTTTAGCAACAAATTCTTGTAAAACCGGTATGATTTCTTATATGCATAGTTTAATATTTGAGAAGTTCAAAATATTTATTTCATAAACAATCATTTTTCATAAACCAAAGGTTTTATATTTATAACAAAAATATTTTACAAATTTGAATATTTTTCAAATCTTGAATTAAATTGAAAAG
>CM046812.1:11853806-11902158 GCA_025617385.1 Murraya koenigii
CTCTCTTATCTAATTTCCAAAATGTTTAACATCATTAGTTTGTTTACACAAAATATTACTTACCGTCCTTCCAAGCTCTCAGCCATATCGGCCGGCCTTCACTAGCATGCAACAATATTGGTTGATAAATTACTTTTGTTTCTTATTGTGGATGTGGGGTGTCTATATATTGCTATCTTAGACTCAGGGTTAAAAAAATAGTAGGAGGCTGCAGACACAACACGATTAAAAGAATCTCTTCTGTAAAGCAAAGCAAAGGAAAAAAAGAGTGGGACAATGAAGATAAGGCAATCAAAAATCAAGCCAACAAATTAAAGCAAACTGTAATCTAATGTGTGGTGATAGATTGATAGTAATCTAATGGACGGCCTGCTATTTTTGAAGGGCATCTTGAATTTTTCTCCAAACGTTTATTGTGTTTTTGGGCTCCTCCAGAATAACGGTTACTTTCCAATTCGCAAACAATAATGATAATATTCGTATACATATTGCAAGCAGTGAATATATAAATAACGATGCTCTACAAGTACCAAAAACTCTCTCAAATGTGTAATAATATCATTTTATAAAATCACTGATATTATAAATCAGATGCAATAAAACTTCAAATTTTCTAAAATTAATTAGGAGACGGTCCATCCACATACTTAAAGTTTATTTAAATAGTTACACATATTCTATTATTTTTATAAATAGTTACACAGACTCTTTTTTATCACTATATTCTTGATTATAACAGGCCAATAATTAGCTTAAAATAAACTTATTTAATAAATATAAATTAAAATAATATAAATAATTTTGATTATTAGAAAATTATTTTAACATTATTAACATGTCATATTCTTTTAATAATAATAAAATCTATTTGATATATTAATAATATTAAAATAACTATTCCTAACATTCATAGTAATTTATAAAATTTATATTATTTTATTTGTAATATCTTTTTAATTATGTCTATATTAGTATAAATCTTAAAGTCAATTTTTGGATTAATAGATTTAAGTATTAATAAAATCAGTCAAGATAGAATAGTAATAACTTAATATAAAAAATGATGTTCATTATATATGTTATTTTATTAATTATACTTATTTTAATATTTTATTTGTAATATATGATATTTATTTATTATTTTTATTATATTACTTTATTTATATTTATTTCGGATTGTTATAATTAAAGGATATAATAGTCATTTATGAAATTAAAGGGATTTGTGTAACCATTTATGAAACAAAAAGAATATGTGACCATTTAAGCAAACCTTGGGGTGTGGATGGCCTTTACTCTATTAATTAATTGATATTAGTTGTACTATAAAAATTATTAATTGTAGAGAGAATCCATAGTGTTTAATAAATTTTATTTATAAAACTATAGTAAGTTTCAAAGGTGATTACATGTGTTTGGTAAATTTAATTGTTACACATTGAATTAATGCAAATGATTGAAATTAAAATTAATTGTTACATGATTACATAAATGCAAATTATTTACATGAAATTTGATCGTATGTACAACAATAATTGCATAATCCATTATTATCACCTGCAGCTTATTGTTATTTAGTGCATGACATAAATAAATAAAAATATATCTTGATGAAGTTAATTTTTTGCAAATATACATTACATATGCATTACTTTCTCTTTAATTTTGTGTGTTTGCATCACTCTTACCTTCTTCATTGTATTTGCTTTTAACAGCTCAAATATTTAGGAGTTTAATTATCAATTTTTATTTAACGTCACAAATACTCTTTTTTTTTTTTTTGTTCAATGGCTCCCTTTTGTAATTTAACATGTTTTATAGGTCTACAATGTTTCGAATAATCATAATTAAAATCTTTAAAGGGTGGGGCTATTTGAACACACTAAATTATTCATTGAACTCACTTTTAAAAATAATTTTTTATAATTAAAATACACCTAAATTAAATTACATAGTTTTATAGTAAAAAAAAAAGACATAATTTCTATTCTTTGAACCCATATTTGCATTCAACATAGTTTTATTAAACTCTAATTATATTTTTGTTAAACCTTTAATCAACTAGAACGTGATTCTTCTTCAAAGCTTATGAATATTGTGGGTCAACACTGGCCGTAGACTTGCTGTTACTGCAAGTGCAACAAAAGGAGCAAATGGTGAAGTTGAAGGAGAAAAAGTTGGAATATTGAATGTTGAGTAAATCACCAACATAAAATAAGCCACAGCCTCAGGAAATAACTTTTACACATTTAATGCAAGGAAAATATGGAACAGAGCAAATAGATGCCGCTGCTGCAGAAAACACCAAGTTCCTCCATGAAGAATCTGGATAACCTACATCTTGAATCAAAGGTTGAGGCATTGTTAAATGGTGTAAAATGGGATGAGAAAGATCTGGTAGTTTCGAATTGTACTGCATTAAATTTTATTTTTTTTGACAAAAAATTATAAGAAGGATGAATGAGTGTTGTAACTATATTTTTCCAAATCATGTTAATAAAGAAAATCCTTGGATTAATGGAAAAAAAAAAGAAAAAAAATTATAAAGGATTTATAAATGAATTTAATGGGTTTGATGAGTAAAAATATTATGATTACAAAAATCGAGTTTAGTAAGAGTATATTCGGTATTTAAGTGAGTTTATTAAGTAAAATTTAAATTTTTAAAATTTGATGGTGGGTTTATTTAATAAATGAGTTTAGTGAGTAGTTTAATGAATTTAAATAGTCTCATCCATCTTTAAAATGTATTTTTAATTTCAAAGGGAAAGAGACACCTAGACCCCAAAATTTAGTGAAATGATAACAAAGACCCTTAAATTTTAAAAAAGGTGACTATAATACCCTTTAATACAGTAATTAGAAAATTAGTGTTAAATTTTTTAATTAATACAAATATAAAATAAATAATATTATCTATCTAGTAGACTAATAATATTAAAGTATTTTTAAAATTTAAAATAATATTAAAATTTAAAATTATTATATTTATTTTAATAATATATTTGTATTTATAATAAAGATTTTATATAAATCTTTGGGATAAATAGATTTTAAAATTAACAGAGTATCTCCTCTTAATAGTATTAATTTTTTTTACATAATTTTCAGAATAATTTTAATTTTAACTTTTTATTTAAATATTTTGTTTCTATTTATTAATTATTTTAATATAATAAAATATATCTAATATATTGTAAAATAGAAAAATATCTTTTAAATATTAATGCTATATTTTAATTTATTACAAATTTTTATGTCATTTTTTTTGTATTTATAGAGTTAAAAAAGTACTATAATCAAAAGCTTATGATATCCTTATTAAATACTTTAGGAGTGTTTGTATCTATTTTTTCAAATTTTAAAGGTGAAGGTGTCCTTTTTCCGATTTCAAAAGATGGTTAGGACTTTACTCTTTGCATCACTTATAAATTAACTAGCCAAAGAACTTGGGCTCTCTGCAGATCACTTTAAAAAGAAATGGGTCACCTTTTAACTTTTATTCTCATCCTTATCTTCACTGTCTCCCAAAAATATATATTATAAAAAAAAAAAAAAGGAGAAAGTTAAAGAAGATGAGAGCTGTAATGCATCGTTCACTTTAACAATGCTGTGCAAGTGTGGACTGTTCCTATCTATATTTATGCTTTTGTCATATGTGCTTAAACATATATCATATATGTCAGGAATTTGAATTCTATGATTCTCACAATAACTTGAATACACAATTATTCTCTCTTCACCTGACACTAATTTTACTATTTAGTAATAACTATAATTGATGGAGTAAGGTTATCTTTTATAGAGAGAAAGAACCAACTTTTTTATTGAATTTATGATTCATTTTCCATTAAAGTTGAATCTAATAAAACATAAGTTTCCTGGCATAATTAAAATACTTAACTAAATAAAATGTATAAATATATCTAATATGGATTACAACGAAATCATGTGGGACATTAAGATCTTATATGGACAGCCTTTTTTATCCTTGCTATTCAGCTTTTGTCATCAACTCTAAGAAATAACAGTCCCTCTGATTACTACTCAGTAAGAAGATATGGATGTCAACCTCCGAATATTTTGCGAGAGGTTGAAAAGGGTATTAGCAGGTGAAGGCGGCACGTTAACGTTCCCTGATTCAACAAATTGAACTCCACTTTTTCAGAACCTTCATAAGGAGTCTGAAATTATTACTACTCCGCGGGGGAGCTATCAAGGCGACATGGCTTGGCTTTTGTGTCAACTCTGGAACAAAGAAGACTCTGATAGACCGGACATTTTGGGGATTCAGAAGGACATCAATTACTTTGTCCATGAATCTGAGAAAGCCATTGACATATTCTTCATCGCCATCATTCAGCAGCAGAACAGTGAAACTGAGGAGCTTTGAGATGCTCTTCTTGGACTTCAAAGTAAAATAATTGATCCTAGAAAACGGATCCAGCACCTTCCACCCAGCAACGGACGTGTTACTCGTGTAGATATCAGTGCAGCCAGGGGCTACTTGGCTATTCTTCGTGCTCAGATTTTGATGATATGATAAGCCTAGAAGATCTCAACGGTGCCCGTGCAAAATCGCAAATATGTGGGATGAAGGGAGCATACCTGGGAATGAGGTATGCATGAATATAGGTTTGCATGCATGGGGATGTGGACTAGATGCATGCATACGTGGGAATGACGTGTGAATGAGGTTTGCAGGCATGGGGAATTAGCCATGTTGTAAACTAGATGCATGCATACTTGGAATGAGGTTTGCATGCATGTGTAGAAGACGTGACCGAGTACGAAAGACTTATTCTAGTTTGTTATCCAAAAGTTCACATTATTAATTACTGTATTAATTAAGTTTGTTTGGAGTCTGTTGCTGGAGTTCATAATGTACGAGTTTATGTCGTAAGTTGAGGTGAAGTAGTTATTCTATTCTTATTTAAATATCATGATATGCATTAATAAAAGGGAAGTAAAAAAATATTTAATCCAATTATTACAGTTAGTTCTCATGCTAAGAGAATTCGTCTTATAAGTGTAGGTCTGACCGAGACCTATTATGATATCACCAGTGAATTTTAAAGGAATAATGATTTTTTTAATTTTTTTCTTTTTAATTTTTTTTATTTTTTAATAATTAATTCAATGTATGATAATTAAGTAAATTTTTTAATAAATATATATATATATTTAATTAATTATTAAAAAAAAAAATCTAATTCATCTTAAAGGAGCATAGAGATGACTTGTTAGATTTATTGCTTGAGGGACAACTTAGGCTTTCAGTGCTCGCAATTGTCGGAGCAGAGGCTTCGAGAAGACTGCTTTTGCTGCTAAAATTTACAACAACATTTATGTCAACTTTTATTTTGATTCCATGCTTGGGTTATAGTGTCAAATTTCTACAATTTCAAGAGGATATTGGATGATATAATGAAGTCTTTGATCCCAGCATCTTCGTGGGGTGAAATTATGGGAAAAGATTATAAATCGAAGAAAACTATTCTTCGTGATTACCTAACAAACAAGAAGAATTTTATTGTGCTTGATAATGTACGGCAAGATGGTATAACGTCCTTATTTCTACCTATTTTGGCGTCTCAAATATTTCTCCACAGTCGAGTACTTTGAGAAAAACTCAATTTCTCTTTTGGTAGACTTCTAAAAAAATTGGTAAAAAACATACTCTGTTATTTCTTGAACTTCAAATAAATAGAACTTTTACAAAGTCAGTTCCTTATAAATAGAAAGACTTGTTCAAATGAAATCTAAACTTAATAATCAAAACTAACAAACAAGACTCATTCTTCAACAAGACTAATTCAAGGCCACGTAGCAAGTGGAAAAACCACGTAAAGCAGTTGCTAGTAACAAATTTCCTCCCACTTAAAGAAGCCACTTGTCCTCAAGTGCAAAATCTGGAAATTGATTCTTCATGAAACTCAATATCTTCCCAAGTTGCATCCGATGGCGAAAGGCCTTGCCAATGGACCAAAACTTCTTTGTTTCCTTTTCTCCTTCGATGATCTAATGCAGCTTGCGGAACAGGAATCATTTTGTCATTAATTACTGCTGGAAGCTGAGATTGAACATTCGTATGGCGTCCTACCATTTTGTCATTAGTTTTGCTGCTTCATCCTCCATGACCACATCTCCATCGTCTTCATCTAGACATGCTTCAATTACAAATAACTTCGGACATCGATGCCCCGGCTGAAATTTTTCATCACAATTATAACAAAGACCTCTTTTTCTTCTATCTTGAAGCTCAGCAGTTGATAGATTTCTTACTGGAATTGTAGAAGTGCCATTGGTTTTATTCTTGGGTGGTTGGAGATTCGGTTGCGCCACAGAAGGATACACTTTTTTATGTAGCAAGTTTCGAGCTTCAAATAATCTTGCCAACCCAATGGTGTCAGAAAGTGTCATTGGTCTTCCTGCTTGAACATCAACTCGAACCGAATCTTGTAGCCCGCTGACAAAACAACTCACTTGTCGTGCTTGTGGCAGATGCCCGACCTTGGCCAAGAGTCTTTCAAATTGCGACTGGTATTCCTGCACAGTTCCATGTTGCTGCAATTTGGTCAGTTCACCAAAAAATCACAAAATTGGTTTGGGCCAAATCGAGAAAGCAGCTCCTTTCTGAAATAATCCCAAGTGAGGTGCGCCATATCCTGTTTTAGCAGCTGATACCATAATTGAGCATCTCTTTCTAGGTGGAATGAAGCGAGTAACACTCGATCGGCTTCAGGGGTGTCATGGAATTGAAAAAATTGTTCAGCTCGATACAACCAACTCGTGGGATCCTCTACTCCATTGTAACGGGGAAAATCTAGTTTCACAAGCTTGGGCGCATATGAATTTGTTAGACTTTGTTGGTTTTTGTTGCTACCATGTGTTCTAGATGGAGTCTGAGATGTTTCTCCATGATCTCTAGTGGATTGACTCACCAATTGGTCCATCCGAACAGAAAGCTTATCAAATATGTCCGCCATTCTAGTCATTAGATCCTGCTGTCCAGTGGAAAGTGACGCCATGGTTTGCTCTAGTTGCTCCACTCTCTGCTCCATGCCTGAGCTCTGATACCACTTTGTTATATCGTCCTTATTTCTACCTATTTTGGCGTCTCAAGTATTTCTCTACAGTCGGATACTTTGAGGGAAACCCAATTCCTCCTTTGGTAGACTTCTAAAAAAGTTGATAAAAAGCATACTCTGTTATTTCTTGAACTTCAAATAAATAGAACTTTTACAAAGTCAGTTCCTTATAAATAGAAAGACTTATTCAAATGAAATCTAAACATAATAATCAAAACTAATAAACAAGACTCATTCAACAAGATTAATTCAAGGCCACGTAGCAAGTGGAAAACCACGTAAAGCACACGTTTATTGCTAGTAACACAAGATGAAATATGGGATGGTCTAGAGAAGATCTTCCGGACAATCAGAATGGAAGCAGGGTACTGATAACAGTTGGTCCACATTACATCTTTCCCTGGTTCGAATTGGAAAATGGAGAAGAAAATCGGCTTGATTCAGTACTCGTTGGAGGACCATTGATCAGAATAAAGTATGAAGCCTGGCAATTTTTCATCCTACACTATGAAAGTACTCCATTAGAAGATGAAACAGACCGTCCTTCAGTTGGCTAAAACTGATGTCTCTGTTGGAGTTACCTTTTTGTCTTTCCTGCAGAAATTGAGTTAACTACCAGGCAATTTTGTCAGTTGTGGATCGCTCAAGGTTTGATACGGGGCAATTACACCAGTGAGGAAATGGTCGAAGAGTACTTGAAAAAACTAAGCAATAGATGATTGATTCAAGTTAGTGAAGACCCAGAGGCACGATAAAAGCATGCTACGTTCAAACTTTTGTACAAGCAGCGTTATTCATTGCGAATGTACTGATAGAATTTTTCCAGTTGATTCACAGAGACGTAGAAACGAAATCATGGCAAACCATTAAACGGTTCTCCGTTTTTCAAAATCTGTCTCGGTTCGTTTCTTCGGAGCATTCTGACACGTACCTTCATTCTTTACTGAACTTCACCTCACTTCAGAAAGAGATCGCTTTGGCATCATAGACTGCATGGAGATTTGTAAAAAGTTCAAACTTGCCAAGGTATTGAAATTGGGTTCTATAATTCTCGATGAATTTCCAACTGGATTGAAAATTTATTCCTTTCGAGATATTTGAAGCTGAATATTTATTAGACAAGAAGATCAATTCTCCTCAACATGATCAAAAGTGCTCCTAAATTCCTTACCTTTGTCTCCTTAGTGGGATTGCAATTTTATTGGTGCTCCTTAATTTACTCATAGTGTACGACAATTAATTATTAATTAATTGCAACCCACCTTGATGTTATGCATCGAACGCTAATAAAAACAGTTGAACTATTCATGTCTTATTTTTGGCTGTTTATGGTAACAGTCTATCAGAGCTTTCCACGGTCCGACGAGCTTCGCAACGATCTCAACTTTATTCTTTTTTAACCTTTTTAATCATCATGACTCAAACTGGTGAAACCAAATTGCTCCACTTCGTCATCTACCCAAACTACAGTCAATTTTTTGCCTAGCCTAAGCAATCTTATTGTTCTAAATTCAACACGACTACCAATCAAACTTACTCCAGAAAACTACTCTTCATGGAAGGCTCAGTTTGATTCACTTCTCTTTTGTTATGATTTGCTTGGATATATTGACGGATCAAAACCATGTCCATCTGCAAATTTATCAGTTGAGGGAAAATCAATTCCGAACCCAGATTTTGTCCTTGGCAAAGACAAGAGAAACTACTTATCCATGGCATCCTCTCCTCTCCTTCTGATCGAGTCATCCCTATGGCTAGCTCATCCAAAACAGCCGCAGAGGCGTGGACTCGTCTTGCGAAATCTTATGCCAACTCATCTTCTTCCAGGATAATGGGACCAACAGACCAGCTCTCTAAAAATCGTGGAACAAGAACCATTACTGAATACCTCGGATTTATTCGTGGTATTGCTGATGAACTTGCTATCATTGGCTCACCAGTTCCACATGCCAATCTCATTCTTCAAGTTTAAAATGGAGGCCCAGAGTTCAAAGAGCTTGCTGCTGCAGTTAGGACACGAGACACCGTCATCAGTTTTGAGGAGCTCCGTGACAAGCTTGTAGAATATGAGTCCTTTCTTAAGCACGAAGAAAATCTTTCATCTACAATCATTCCCAATGCTGCCTGTTTCACCCATTAGCAGTAAGGATATCAAACACAGAAAAAGAATAATAACAATCAGAACCGTAGCATTCAATTTGATGGGCAACGCTATAACAACCAAGGTCCTAATCTCAACAAAGGCTCTACTGTCACTTGTCAATGTTGTAAGAAAAAGGGCCACAATGCTCGTGAGAGTTATACTTTGAAGCGAAAGCTTGGACTACCTGTTACCTCCAAGAGCTAATCATACAACTATGAGTAGTGATCAAATTGACTACTTGACACTGGTGCTTCACATCATGTTGCTACTGACTTGAACCACCTTTCAATTCAACAACCCTATGAAGGACCCGATGATATTATAATTGGTGATGGTATAGGTTTGTATATCACATACACTAGAAAATCAATGCTTACTTCTGCTGATAAGTCATTTTTACTTTTCAATGTTTTATGTGTTCCCACAATGGAACAATTTAATTTCAGTCTCTTAATTTTGTAAAACTAATAATGCTCAATTGAGTTTTTCCTTCTACTTGTGTTAAGGATCTAGCTGCAGGGCACCTCTCGCTCAAGGACAGAGCAAGAATAATGTGTATGAATGGTCCAGCATAAGAGACATCAATCAAGTGCCAAAGCAAGTGTGTACCGGTAGATCATGACCGCCCTTCATCGTTGGCATGATCGCCTTGGTCACCCATCTTCTAAAGGTTTACGTCAAATTGCGTCTTTTAGTGAACTTCCTGTGGAATCTAGACAACGTTTCTCTAAAATGTCTTTCTGTGATTCATGTCGGTGTAACAAAAGTTATAAACTTCTGTTTGGTGTGTCTAGCTTAAATAGTCGAGGCCCTTTAGATTTACTGTGTACGGATGTTTGGGGTTCATCTCCAATTCATTTAATCGATGGTTTTTCTTATTATGTCATTTTTGTCGATAATTTAACCAAATATTCGTGGCTGTTCCTTATGGCACATAAATCTGATGTTTTCACATTATTTCCAAAATTTAAAGTCATGATTGAATTTTTTTTTAAAACTTCCATAACTACAATTTACTCATATGGTGGATCAGAATATAAAGGTTTAAAAACCATGCTTGATGCAACTGGTATTCAGCATCACATTTCTCCACCATGCACACCACAACACGTTGCTTCTGCCGAGCGTCGTCATTGTCATATCTTTGAAACAGGCCTGGCTCTTTTACATCGAGCATCTCTTCCTCTTTCTCTCTGGTCTTATGCCTTTAATACTGCAGTTTTTCTCATCAATCGACTTCCTACATCATTCCTGGACAATAAATCCCCATTTGAATGCTTGTTTCATTCTCGGCCTAATTATTCCAAATTAAAAGTTGTTGGGTGTCTATACCATACAACCATCATAAATTAGAACAACGCTCCAAGCCATTCATTTTTCTTGGGTACTGAAACACTCACAACTCTTACGAACCCATGTTTGGGCCCATAAACAATAAAATATTTTTTTCCCGACATAACCATTTTGTTGGGTCTTCTTTTTCATCTCTGTCTCCTTTACAAAAACATGACAAAATTAATGACTTTTCTCTTAATAAATGGGCCACAATTTCTCCGTCCTTTTTATCTCTCAATTTTGAAAACTTTTTCTAAAATAATTCACCAAGTTTGTCGCCACTTAGCCACTTACATGTCCCACCTTCCACTTTAAAAAATAATCAATTAAATAATAAGAATCTTATTTCCAATCATTCTCATACACCACCTGTCACTTTAGAAAATCAATTCCATGATTCAAGCACCTTTATTAAAATCACCAGTTATAATATTGAGTATTATAAAATATTTATTTAATTCTCTCTATAAAGACAGTTTTAATATTTTCTTAATTATTAAATAATAAAATAAAATTTTTTAGTTACGAGAATTAAATTTAAATAGAATTTTAAAACATAATCCATACATTATAAGATATTTTAATTATAAAAATAAATTATAAATAAAATAATAATATAATATTTATAATCTTAAAAATTAATATTAAAAAGAAAATCACCCTTACCGCTCATCCATCTCATATTATTTCTAATTCCCTCCACCAAATTTCCATCATGTTCTCCACTACCAAAATTCTTGTCCCTCTCATTGCCTTCTCTCCATTCAGATTCCTCTCCCATTACTTCTTCTTTACCTCCTATATCTGAACAAGAACTTTCCCTACCTGGCCATAATTCTTCTTAATCAAATATGCAAATGGAGACAAATATCCCTCCTTCGTACTCCCCATCTCATATTGATATTGTACACGCTAGTGATCTTCCATTGGCTACAAATCTCAATTTATCCACTTACCCTAATAATGCATCTCTTATTTCCTCTATATGTGAAACGACTCCCAAGTGTAATTTTTTACCATCTCCGTTACCCTCTCAACTATCCCACAAAATAAATCCTCTCAATACTCGTACCATGATTACTCGTTCGAAAAATCATATTTCCAAGCCATCAACCAAATTCGCATATACTGCCTCTAAACATCTTCTTCCTCTTACTATTGAGCCTATTTCAGTCTCAAGCTATAAAACACTCTTAACTGGAGAGAAGCCATGTGTGATGAGCTTAATGCACTTATTCATAATGGAACTTGGGAGCTTGTCCTACGCCAAACCAATCATAATATCATCAAGTGTAAATGGTTTTCAACTGAAGCGAAAACCCTTTGGAAGCATTTATCAGTAAAAAGCTCAATTGGTTGCAAAAGGCTTCAACCAACTTGGTGTCGATTTTCAAGAAACATTTAGTCCAGTGATCAAACCTACCACTATTCAAATTGTTCTTACCCTTGCTTTATCTCATGGTTGGCAGGTTTATCAACTGGATGTCAACAACGCCTTTCTTCATGGGCATTTATCTGAAAAGATATTTAAGTCTCAAGCACCAGAATTTGTTGATTCCTCTCGACCTACTCATGTTTGTTGGCTTCATCGTTCCCTCTATGGTCTTAAGCAAGCACCCCGTACTTAGTTCTAAGAACTAAAGGCATTTATCACCTCTTGGTTTTTCCAATTCCAAGAGTGACCTCTCTCTCTTTATTACTCTAATGGAAATCTCACAAAATATTTTCTTGTGTATGTTGATGAATTGTTGATTATAGGGAACTCCTCAACTTTTATCTGCAAAATTATAAAATGCTCTCTAGTCGCTTCTTTCTCAAGGATCTTGGCTCCCTGCACCATTTCCTAGGAGTTGAGGTTATTCATAATAATCATGGACTTTTTTGGTCCCAACACTATTGTATTTGTGGTCTTCTCAAACGTTTCACTATGGATTCCTCAAGGACCCTATGACTCCTACATGCATCTCTCAACGTCTCACACTGCGTGATGGCTCCCCTGCTACCGATAGTCCGATACAACAAACTATCACAGTTTAATTAGCGGGATGCAGTATCTTTCCCTTACTCGACCTAATACTGCTTACAATGTCAATAAACTATCCTAATTCATGCATGCACCTACTTAAATTAATTAGACAGAAGTCAAATGCTTATTACGGATCCTAAAGCATGCTAATTCTTATGGATTGTTTGTTTGTCAACATGAACCCCTTTAACTCAGTGCCTACTGGAAATCAAGAGAATTGTACCTCTACTTCCGCTTATATTATATTTCGTAGATCTAATCTTGTTTCTTGATGCTCAAAGAAACAAAGAACTATAGCTCAATCTTCTACAGAAGCTGAATATCGTTCTGTTACCTCTACCACTGCTAAAATTACATGGCTTGTTAATCTTCTTAGTGAGCTTGGTGCTTATCCTTCACAACCTCCCCGTCATCTCTGTAACAGCATTGGTGCCAGCTATTTGTCTGTTAATCTTGTTTTCTACTCTCAAATGAAACATATTGCCCTTAATTACCATTTTATTCGTGAGAAGGTTTCGATTGGCTCATTCACTGTTACACATGTTTTAACTCATGATCAGCTGGCTGATGTTCTACAAAACCTCATATCTAAGCTTTTGTCACGGGATGGGTGTTTTGCGTAGCAAACCTGTGCGGCACTTAGACAACCTTGTCGGGATGTTGCTAAGTAAGCCTTTGCGCTTCTCGATAGCTAAGCCAAGAGGTTCCCGAAATGCTAAAGAGAAGGAGAAGCTAGCGAGCAATGTAGCCAAATGCGGAAATTGTATTACTCAAGAGAAACTTACAAGAGAGCTTACAAGTGTTTGATGCTTTGCTTGGATGATTGGATGAGTACAATGCTTAGAGCTCACCTCTATTTATAGCAAAGCTTGGCTAGTTCTAGAGAGTTCTATGTACATGTGTCTAAACCTAGACCGTACAAGTGTCACAAATCTAGGCTATGTACAAAAGTGCTAGAGTTTGCTAGAATGTTCTAGAATCGGGCCAAGCTAGCACATCTTGGCTCATTCTCTTGGGCCATTGCGGGCTGGAATCATGCGGCCCGTAACATCCTCCCCCACTTAAGCTCGCGGCGTCCTCGTCGCGCCCTCGTGCTTGTATCTTTGGATGTGTTCCGCGAACCGCCACAATTCATCTTCACGCTCCCAAGTGGCTTCGCTCTCGGGAGGTTCTTCCACTTCACCAAGTACTCGTAGTATGGTGGCACGCCCTTCTTGAATGATGCGATCAGCAAGGATGTAGTCCACATCTTTGTCGAACGCGGTGACAACGGCTGTTGGGGCACGCCTTGATTCTCCGCGACTTGGTTCTTCCACGCCTTCGTGATATGGCTTGAGAAGACTCACATGGAAGACCGAATGAATCTTGAGTCTTGGTGGAAGCTCTAGTTGATACGAGACGTTGCCTACACGCTCGGATGATGCGGAAGGGTCCTTCGTAGCGCCTCACTAACCCCTTGTGGACTTTGCGAAGTGTCTTGAACTGTTGGGGTAGGAGCTTGATCATGACTCGATCTCCTTCCTTGTATTCGACATGCCGTCTCCGTGTATCAGCCCACTTCTTCATTTTCCTCGCGGCCTTGTCGAGGTATGCTCGCGTGATGTCCGCTTCTTCATGCCATTCGCGGGCGAGCTTGTGTGCCGCGGGGCTTTTCCCTCCATATGTCGAGGCTATGGCGTTGGGGGTCATGGGCTGGAATCCCGTGATGATCTCGAAAGAACTTTTGCCGGTAGCCTCGCTCCGTTGGAGATTATTAGAAACTTGGGCGACATCTAGCAACTTTGCCCAATCCCGTTGGTGTGCATTTGTGGGATCGATGCACGGTGGTAACAATCCATCCCTTTTCTCTTGGGAAGGGACAAGTGCATCGAGAGAAGCCTTAGACGGGCGATCCTGGCCAGCGTCTAGTAAACCAGCGAGTGGTTTCCGCATTTCTTCAAGCTTGGGTGGCGCCATGCAGTGGGGCGCCAAGGCTGGAGGCTTTGAACCTTGCTCCAACTCTATTTGGTGATCCACCTCTCGTCTAGGTGGAAGCTTCTTCGGAAGCTGAGGAGGCATCACGTCCTTGAATTCCTCGAGGACGGATTGTATCGATGGAGGGACTTGGCTTGGACCACTTGCGGAGTTTTCTCCCTCATTGAGCTCCCGGATGGAGACCAAGAAGCTTGGGTCCTTCTTGAAACCCTTCTTGAATTGCATGGCGGAGAGTGTCTTCTCCTCGGACTTGCCCCGCTCCGTAGGAACCATGCATGCTTTACTCCCGTCGAGGATGCTGAGGGAGTTCGTGGCTGGAAGAGGGAAGGCATGGACTTGATCGAAGAACTCCATGCCAAGGACCATCTTGAAGTCATCCATGGGCACGATTGAGAAATTGAGCTTTCCGCTCCATGTGCCAAGTGCTACGTTCACTCCATGTGCGGTGCCCGCAATGGGCTTGGCGGGTGAGTTCACCGCCTTCATTGTGCCTCCTTGCCTTGTAGTTCTAAGGCCTAGGCGCTTGGCCTCATCCTCGGATACGAAGTTGTGTGTGGCTCCCGTATCCAGCAACGCGCGAACGGTGTGGCCGTTTATCTGCGCGCTTACATACATCAGCCCTTTCTTGAGTGCAGATTGAGGGCTGTCGAGTGCGCCAAGTCTTTGGATCGAACCCATGCTGGGTTGGGGTTCATCCGTTGATGGTGTTGGGTTGCCCTTGAGCTGGGCAGCGAGAGCATTCAGCGACTTCTTCTCCGGACAGTCGCGAACCCAATGAGGCCCGTTGCAAATGAAGCATGGGCTGCGGGGCTTTGGTGCTTCCTTCTTGCCTTCCGATTTTTCTTGCCCACTCTTGCCGCTCGGAGGCTTTTTCTGGCCCCAATCCTTGCGATTATGGCCCTTGTCCTTGCGACTCTCTCCCCACTTTTGCCTTGGCTAGGCTTTCTCTCCTTGGATTGGGTGGAGTACTCGTGCAGCGACTCCGCGGTGGCAATAAGCGTCATCAAGTGTTTGGGCGCCACGCGCGGTCGAGCTCCGTCTTGGCCCAATCCTTGAGGCCATCTTCAAAGTAGAAGAGCGAATCCTTTTTCGGACATGTCGCTGATCTCGAGCATGAGGGTAGTGAACTCGTTGGCGTAGTCGTGGGCGCTACCCGTTTGCTTGAGCGGCGTAAGCGTGTTCTCGCCTCTCTTCGGCATTGCTTGGGGCAAAATGCTTTCGGAGTTCTTGCTTGAAGTCTGCCCATGTGTTGATGGCGCAGATGCCTTTGCCCATTCGCCATGCTTGCGGCGCCACCATAGTTGTGCAGCGCCTCTAAAGAGCGATGGGTGCAGTGCCCACCTTTGATGCCTCATCTCTCACACCCATGGCATCGAAATATTGGTCTAGCCAGAAGAAAGTTATCCACGATGGTTGCATTCAGTGTGCCATCGTGGGTGTCCGACTTTAGCGCGTCAATGCGCCCGCGCATCACTCATGCTTGTAGAAGCTTGGCTAGCGGAGAGTGTCGCTTGTGGCATGCCCAATCTTCGCGGACTTCCTCTGCTTCCATGCGGACAGCCGCGGCTCGTCTTGCCGAAGCTGCGGAGTTTCATCAACTCCTCGTGGAATGCTTGGAATTCCCCTCGGAGGTGTTGGCTTGCTCTTGCATGAGGGTCTTCGTTGCCAGCTGTGAAGTCGGCATATTACGCCCTCGAGGCCGTCAACCCTTTCCTCCAATGTTTCGAGGTGTCCTCGAGTGGCGGACGTTGTTGTTTCCAGCGTGTGTCGTGGCTCAAGGCATCGACGAGATGCGACCTTCGACTTGCCTCGAGTCTTGGCCTGCCCGTGAGTGTCGTCGCGGCCCGGCTTAGTTCGGGATGATCTCTACACCATGAGCACCTTCTTGCGTCAAGCTTGAGGTTGGAAGGTTGGCCATTGCTAGAATGCGTGTGTGCAAACCGTAGCTACGATACCACTTGTCACGGGATGGGTGTTTTGCGCGGCAAACCCGTGCGACATAGACAACCTTGTCGGGATGTTGCTAAGTAAGCCTTTGCGCTTCTCGATAGCTAAGCCAAGAGGTTCCCGAAATGCTAAAGAAGGAGAAGCTAGCGAGCAATGTAGCCAAATCACGGAATTGTATTACTCAAGAGAAACTTACAAGAGAGCTTACAAGTGTTTGATGCTTTGCTTGGATGCTTGGATGAGTACAATGCTTAGAGCTCACCTCTATTTATAGCAAAGCTTGGCTAATTCTAGAGAGTTCTATGTACATGTGTCTAAACCTAGACCAGTACAAGTGTCACAAATCTAGGCTATGTACAAAAGTGCTAGAGTTTGCTAGAATGTTCTAGAATCGGGCCAAGCTAGCACATCTTAGCTCATTCTCTTGGGCCATTGCGGGCTGGAATCATGCGCCCGTAACACTCAACTTTGCTTTTCTTCGGTCTAAGATCGACGTTTTTGATAGCAACACGATCTTGCTGGTGCATATTAGACCAAAAGATCAATTCTCCTCAACATGATCAAAAGTGCTCCTAGATTCCTTACCTTTGTCTTCTTAATGGGATTGCAATTATATCATCACCCATGTATACAATACTGCTGATATAAATTTGATATAAATTTATACGTGTGAAATGATTTTCTTTGAGAGGTTATGTGCCATGTTGTTTTTGAGTTTATACGCTAGACATTAGCAAACCGTTTCCTACCTTCCGCAATAATTATCATCTCGCTATAGATAATCTACGCCATCATCACAGGTACTTGCCACACAACCTTGATCATTTGATGACTCGGGTTCTTTAATGTCTTTACTCTTCGATTGCTCCAACACTCTTTCTTGATATATCATTTCTTACTATAGTTGTAACATTTGAAAATTTTCTTATTGCTTGATTTTGATCTACCATGATTGTGACTCCACTTAAGCCATATTCTATTAATCTCCCTCTAGATCACCGATAGAACTTTTGTTTAATGCGTGCTTACATGTCATCTTCTTTATTTTTCGCTTGCTCACCATATTTAACATGGAGGCTACAACATCATCAAAACTAGACTATCTGTTTGGGTATTGTTACGTCAGATTGATGATGAGTTAATCATATAAATATATTAAACTTTGAAGTAAAAGCTCCATGCGTTCATTTTCTTATATTTTGTGACTCAGCGTTGTGAGTTATAAAAATAGAGTCTTCAAGGTATTGATATGGTTGGTGACTAATGTAGATTCCACCATTTGAAGAGTATAAAGTTTCCTTCAATAAGATCTTATTGTGCAGCGACTTGGCCTCATATAATTTTGTGAGAGTATCTCATATTTCTTTCATTTTTTTTTCTCCTCCATACTAGGTAACACTTCATTTGCAAATGCTTAAGTGTAGATCAGCAATTTCATTGCTCAGTCCATTTCGTTCCACTTGGCATCATCAATTATCTTAATGGATATTTCTCCTAGTCTTTGCTAAAAATTATTTTCAGCTAAACTTCTAAATTTTGTATTACGTTGTCATTATTGTTTACTTTAACAATAACTATATACTTGAATATTAATATACATGTAAGCGAGTATAGTATACCTAAATAGTAATTGTGGCGTAAATACTAACACAATTCTAAAAAATGCAACAAGGCTCTAATACCACTGTTAGGAAATTTATAAGTGAAGTAGGGTCACAATTAATATGAAATTGGAAGCAAATAAAGAATAAGCATAAATAGAATATCAGAAATTATGTGGTTCGACTTTTAACTTACATCCATGAGTGAAGACAAAAAGAAAAAAATTTTACTAGTGAAATGAGGATTACAAGTATTATAATATTTTAACTCACTTTCTAGTGCCCCAATACATCCAACCTCTCACTTACTAATTACACAAAATACTAAACTCTTTAAAATCTCACTCCTCAAACTTACTTAAAATTGAAGGTAAGAACTTGAGAATTCGATAATGAAATAGCGATGAGAAGCTCTTTTAGATAGCCAAAATTTTGGCGTTGTACACTTAACGTCTCTTTTTTTGAAAAAATTCAAATTTTGAATATTTATATTCAAACTTTGAAAAGTAATTGCTTCTTGAATTAGAATCATTGATTTTGATAGTTTGGCACTACAATCCCGGAGACTATTTTTCAGAAAACAAAGGCTAAATTTTAATACAAATTTCTTATTGTTTTCTCTGTTTGTTGAAACTAAAATTTCTATTTTTGGATATGTGTAACCAAAGATACGAATTTTTAAATAAGTAATAAAAATCTGGAAATTATGGATGGGTTTGTTGTACCCAAAATAATAATATTTTTAAATTAGTTTCATAAGTCTATAAATTATAAATTTTATGTATATCTTTATTGGGTATGTCTACTGTCATTAAAACAGTGAAATGAATTTTTTGAGGCCTAATGAATATTTTGTGAATTTTCAAATTTGTAGACCTCTGTTTTCATTATTGTTGGATAATTTTTTAGTTTTTGTTAAAAGTCAGCTTTTGGAGATGCTCATCACTTAGGTTGGTTTTTTTGAATTTTTATATATAATATAATACATGTGTACAACAGCTTAGTAAAGTTTTATAAATTCCTGACGTATGTATAGGTTGTTTAAAATCAACAAGTATAGGATGGTCAGGTTTATGTTTAGTTTAGTGAAGTATTTTGTTGGTATAAGTATTTATGGATTAAGAACATTTGAGGTTATCTTTGAGGTCAAAATTGATATATTATTGATAAGAATATTTTCATTCTGATTATACGAAGTGGGTGAGCCCGTGATAATGGATAAGGTTCTCATTTTTGTTGTTACGGTTCGAGATAAGTATATTCATGTATGATATACTATGTAATAAAAGTTGTTTAAGATATAAGGATTATGTAGAATGAAATTGGTTTTTATTTTTATTTTTATCTAATGAATATTGGAATGCAAAATAACCTTTTAGAAATATTTTAATGTAAAAATATTTACTTAAAGCAAAATTTTCTTTTAAATGTATTTTTAGTAAATCTTGTTAATAAATTTATTTTGAAGTAAATGTTTTATAAATGATTCTATGAAAAGTTTTAAATGATTAAAGAAATGATTAAATGTTATTTAATGATTCTTAAATGTATATATGAAAAAAAGTGCGTAAGTTGGATTCAAATAATTTGGCTTATTTTTCAAGTAATTTATATCATGTTATGTTATGGCCAGCTAGTTGGATGATGATGATGTTATTTTTCTTTTAAATGTATTTTTCGAAGTTTTGATTGCTTTGAATTTAATAAGCATTAGGTTAGAATTCTGGAAAGAGTCTTTGAAAAAACTTATAAAATTTCAAGCCACAGCATAAATACAGAAATTTTTAGAAATAATGAATATTATTTAAAATTTCTAAAAAGGACCTGTTCGCAAACTTTATGACATTTTAGACTATAGTTAAATTACCAAAAGTTTTGGAAAAAAATATAATTTCTATAATAGTGGTACTGTAGCCATTCAAATTACAAGGATAACTTACATTGTAATAAGCGGCAATCTAATTAATAAAGAAGCAAAAAAAACTTATATAAACTCAAATTCAATTCAAAATTTTAATAATCTTTGCAAGCAAGAACAAGTGTATACAATATATTTTGAACTTCCATTTTACAAATTATTATTTATTAAATCTCCATTGTGCTATTGTTTGTGTATCCAATCTAAAAGAGGGTATTTATTGTAACCTTTGAAATCATTATCAAATTTGTGTGTGTATAAGTATGAGAAACACTTGAATGAAAAGATTGAGAAGTAATCTATTGTTGTAAAGATTTATTGATATCTTGAAAGTTAATCGTAAGGATCTAAAGCCTCAGAAGACTTTGATAGTAAAATTTTCAAGTCCGGTGAACTTAGAGGCATAAGTTTAAGTGGGGATTGCCAAACAACATGAAAATCATTTTGTTTACCATCTCTTCTCTTACTCTTTATTTTTTAGCATTGTTAAATTTATTATTTTTTATTCCATTAAGGCATTAGAATTAATTGTTATATGGTTTGTTTAGCTTAAATTTTAGAAACTTAATTCACTCCGCCTCTTGAGTTGCATAACTTATATTTCACCACCATCATACTTTACAAAACGTTTGATCAACTCCACATAGTCTTTTTATGAATGGCCATCAAATGCTTTTTGTTGAAGAGTTCAAGAGCTTCATCATTATCTAATTTCTCAACTTTACACACTTCATCCACTCTAAGGGTTCTCAACAAATGTTCATCTCTTGTTGTTATTATAATTCTACTGCCTAACCAAACTAAGAATGCTTTACAGCTAACTTATTTAGTTGACTTACATGAACCATTCTTTTGTGAAATTTTTCTAACATTGGCAAGAAAACCACTTCCTTCAAATTCATAAGAATTTAAGTTATAAACAACTTTCACAATTGTTGATTTACCTATTCCTCTTACGCCACAGATCCCTATCACGTGAACATCACAAGACCCTATATCTGAAAGCAATCTTAGTTTATTTATACGCAAATTCATTCCTACTAAGTCATCAAGAATCCCTGATGTTCTAGGCCCTATTTTTCTTGATATCTCCTTCGCTTTTTCTTGAATAAATTCTACCTTATGCCTGGCAAATAAAGTACATATCTCACATTGAAAATTATGACTAAGATGTTGGTATAATATTTAGTTATTGGAAATAAGAATAAGAAATAATGATGGTTAATTAATTATTAACTGTCCTTCAAATGCCCTCCAGAGAGATTGGCTACCTCCATTCTTGAACTTCTTCTATATTCTCCTTGAAAGCTTTTTCATGTTTAGCGAAACCTTCTTAAAAACTTCTAGTCCGTTTTTTCAAAACAATTAGTTCCACATCAAAGAAAATTGGAAAAACTATTTGTCTACCACTGGAGTTCTTGCAGTGAACAATCTTAGCAAGTTCATTAAAAAACCAAGTATAGTTTCTTAAGAAAATAACAACTGAGAATCTTGATTTTTCAATAGCCTTGAATAGTCTGGTGAAATGGATATTCCTTGCTCGAGTTCTTTATAATCCTCAATTATTCTGATTCCCTTTTCCTTCAAATCATTATGTAGATGACATGTAAAGTTATTATGAGTATCTTCACCTTTAAACCTTAGGAAGACATCATATTTCCAATAATAGAAGAGAAGGAACAAGTGATATATAAGACTCTTTGGTTGCTCATGATTGAAGCTACCTAAAAATTTTGAATAAAATAATTAAGTATTCTTGCTAACCAATTATATAAATGTCAAGAGATAAATTCACTTGAATATAATATATATATATATATATATATATAACATGTAAATATGGCCCGTCTCAGTTATTGTATAACAATTAGGCATTTCCTAAGTTACAGTCAATTGTAACATACAACACTTCTTTTATAAGCCCTTAAAAATTTTTCTTAATTACAAAACTTTATAATTTTGTTTGAATTTTTTATTTAGACAACAACTAAATGATACCAGTTTTTTGGCAGTTGTTTAGATAAAGAATTCAAAAAAAAGGATTAAAGTTTTCTAATTAAGAAAACTTCTAAGGGCTTATTAAAAAATGATTGTATATTACTGTTAGCTATAACTTAGAAAATGCTTGGTCTTACTATGACCCCATTTGGGATTGAAGTGTAAACTCAATAAGTTACTTAATTCATAATTTTTTTTTTATAAAAGTAATGTTTGACAAATTTTGTAAAACTTACTTATTTCATAATTTCCTTTATTTTGATAATAGTTTTTAAAAGTAGGTAGGGGGTTGCTTTTCACAAGCAACCTATTGTTTTTCACAAACAACTTATTAAATTAGGTACCACACTTTTTAAAATTCCTATTATAACTTTAATATCTAAATATTAAAAAATAATAATTATGCATTATTTTTCTATACACCCTAGTATATAAACCATTAGATATCATATTACTACCATAATTAAATTATTGCTACAACTACTATACATTCTTTTCGATGTTGATGTAATAAGTTTATATTTTTTATATTTTACTCTTATTTTTTATGATAAGATTCAACAAAATTTGTATATGGTTACGTAAATATTTTTTGTTTATGAACAATTTCACATGAAAGTTAACTATGACTTTTAAAATCAATTTCATAGCCATTGTTTTCAATATTCAATCTATTTGTATTTTTTCTATAATCATGGTGTTTATTGCAACAACTTTAATGTGAATGTAATGTATATATATTTTTATTTAGATTATGTATTAGTATGAATTTTTATCATTTTTATGTAACAAATTATGAAATTCATTAGACTTTATTTAGTTAAGTTTTCTTTTAAAAAGAAAAAGACATGTCTAAAAATTATTAAACATACTCCAAAAATAAAAGGTAATTTAAACTTAAGTCTATTTTATTCATTATATAATAAAACAATATGTTCGTAATAAAATTTTGCAAATGCATGTATACTATTTTTTAAATTTACAACAATCGCAACAAAATAATTTACCAAATAACAAGTACTTTTTAATCAGCAGATTATTACATCAGTACAGTAGAAACAACTTATAAAGACAGCAACCACAATCCGAAATTGACCCTATGTTACAGTCTAATGTATGAAACATCTACTTAAATTGATAAGTTATGGATTGTAAGAGAGATAGATGTATAGTTCTAACTTTTCCTAATTTTATAATCTAACCTATGTATTTTAGACTTCTCTTAATAATCCCTTGACTACTTGAATTTAGATTCAAATAATTGGGATTCCTTTATGTATTATTCTATATTTATTTTTAAAGTATTCTAACATTATTGTCAACTCAGATTTACTAAGTTGTAAACAGTCGAATATAAATAACGGTAAAGATTGACTATTTGTAATGTTTTTAATTGTAATTTCTTCTTAATAAATCATCCAGGAGTGGTATATTCTATATTGTTTCTTATATTATATCCTACTTGCAATATTTCTTATCTAATATTGAAATCTATATAACTTCCTATTACTGATCTTTCTAAATTATCAGCCTTTTTAATAAATTCATTATATGCTTTAATAGAACAATATTGTAAAGGAAAACAAGTATAATTGCCTAATGGCATGCAAGCTAAACTTTTTATTTGAAAATCTTATAAACAATTGTTCTTCTCCAATATATGCTCTGTAATTTTTTATTGGATAACACAGTATTTTGCCATAACTACTAACCAATATTGTAGCTTAATTTTTTTTTTAAAGAAATTATTTTCTAAACTTCATAATATAAAATCAAACCCTTTGATTAAAATTAAATTCTTTTAGAAAACCTTCTTCTTTTTAGGAGTATGAAAATCCCAACACAATTAGCGTAAGATAATTAGTGAATTCTTTCATCTCAAATTCCCTTACAAATACTCTCTCAATGCTTAATTTCTTTAGTTACGAAACTAGTATTACAGATCTAAGGAATATTAGAGCTTTCTAACTTATCAAGTTCTTCAGTGGTGTCAGATTCTTTCAGAAAAATAGAATGTTGTGCTTCAAATTCATATTGCATTTCTTTCTTGAATTATCATTTTGGTGCTTTTGGCTTGACATAAGTAGCCATAAGTTGTTTTTCCTTTACCATTAAGTTAAGCATGGATGATGCTAACTTTTTTCCAAATGAATCAATTTGGTATAGATCCTGAATAATAATATAATTAATAAAACCAAATCTAACAATAACTGTGGAATTATTATGACTAGTTTATCTTTAAACTTTAGTTTGATTGGCTTGTTATCCCAGAACAAGGCTAACTCTTACAATACTGTATGTGAGATGGCACTTACAGTCTGCATATTCAAGTGGCATTTCTCGATAAAATTAATCAATAATATGACAAACTTTATGAGTATTACAATAATGAGTTTCTGATTTACTGAGAAATCTAGGCGTCTACTGTAAAAATCCTGGAGTTCATAATTATGCTTAGCATAAACTTGGAGAAAACTCCATATGAATTTTATTTTATCCTCTTGAATTTTAGCTAGATGTTCTTTGATGATTAATTAGCCATTGTGGGATAGCTTTGAAAGTTTAGTATAAGTAAAGAAAAATGTTCTACTTTCTCTTATTTCTAGTTGACATCACATGGGTTAATGGTTTGCTCTCAATATATACTTTAACTAGTAGGATTAAAAGGTTTCTATCTTTATCTGCTTATGGACTAATAAAGTCTTGAGTTTATCATTGATATAATCTCTTTCTTTATACAAATCTCTACGCCTATCATTCAATCTTTTAAAATTTTTTATCATTATTTCACAATGAAGACAAAGTGTTAGTGGAAGACGAAGCAGCTCCGCAGCTTGTGTATTTTGAACACTTGATGATGTTCTCTGAGAAAAAGATATAGTGGTATACTGCTAGTTGTATTTCTTGCTAAAGGGCTTTTGAAAAAAAACTCAAGCCAATTTGTTGTTTTACAACTTTAAGGGCTGATTTGAACTTATAAAATCTTGGATTTCAAAGGGGACTAATTTATCTTTCAAGCCTTTACCTGGTAGCTCGATAGATGAATCATAATAATGCCTTCTAGACAACATCTAGAATGCAAAGGGACATAGTAGAAAGATTTTTGCAACTTTAAATGCATTAACATTTTATTTTTAAAAAATTCACGTAAAAGCCCTAAGAATTTTTTTAAAAATTTTTTATATAGTTTTGAAAGGATTTACCCTAGGTATCTACCATAATTGGCCTGAAGTATCAATGGTTTTATGATTTCAAATAAGTTTTTCTAGTAGTTTACCATAATTATATCTCTCTTAAAAACATCACAAAGTGTTCAAAATACACAAAATAACGAAGTTGCTTCGTCCTCTACTAACACTTTGTCATTTTGCAATCATTGAAAAATAATGATAAAAATTTTAAAAGATTGCATGATAAATGCAAATATTTGTATGATGAAAGAGATTCTCTCAAAGATAAGCTCAGAGATTTTAGTAAATGAAGGCAAAAATTTTTAACCCCACTAGTTAAAGTAGATATTGAGTACAAACCACTAAATCCATATAAGCTGGAAATAAGAGAACACATAACCTTTTCTACACTTATACTAAACTTTCAAAACTATCCCATCATAGCCAATTAATTACCAATGAACATCTAGATAAAATATAAAATGATAAAATAGAATTCATATAGAGTTTTCTCTAAGACTATGCTAAGCACAATTATAAAACTCCAAGATTTTTGTAGCAGATACCTGAATTTCTCATTAAAAATGGAATAGACATTGTAGAAATACTCACAAAGTTTGCCATAGTACTAATCAATTAAAAGAGATAGCCTTAATCGGGATCATACAAATTGATCAAATTGAAGTTTAGAGATAAACCACTAATATTAACTCTGTAACTGTTATTAAATTTCGATTTTATTAATCAGATTATTGTTCAAGACCCATTCTAAACTGATTCATTTGGAAGAAAGTTACCATCATTTTTGCTTAACTTAATGGTAAAAAGAAAATAATTTGGGGTAGATTATGTCTAGTTAAAAGCACAAGATTGTCGATTCAAGTATAAAATGTATCATGAATTTTAAGCAAAGCATTATATTTTTCTCAAAGGATTCAACACTTTTGGAGAACTTGACACTAATGTTCCTTAGATCTCCACTAAAAATTTCATAATTAAGAAGATTAGGAATTTGAGAAGAAAAGTAATTGCAAATAAAATTTGAGATTAAAGAATTCGCTAATCATCCTACGCTTGTTACTGAAGACTTTAATTATAAGATATATTCTCACCAGTATATCTGAAGTCTATTTTATTTTAAGAACCACAAATGATCAGTTTGTATATTTCTACCAAAAATAATATAAAGAAGATGATGGTAGAGATTTCAACGACAGTCTAGATAATATTGAGACCCACAATCTTGAGAACATGCTAGAATCATGAATCAGCTATAGTCCAGTCTCCAGTTGATCACCGTTCAATCACTACTTTTTCAAAGCACAACTTTGAAAAACAAAAGATGTGGTGATAATCCTGTCGATAATCACTTTATTCAATTGCACAAGTGAATGAAGATAAAGACAATTATTTTTGAGCCTGCAAAATAGTACACGCAAGTGGTTGCCAGATTCTCTATATTTTTGTCCAGACATATGGAAAGTAGAATATAAGGATAGAAAAATTCTATAAATACGAAGATTTTTTCTTTTGAAGAATAACAAAAAAAAAAAGAATAGGAAAAAAAGCGAAAAAGATATTGTAGAAAAAATCAATCTGTAAACTCTTTGAGGCTCATGTTGAATTTCCCATATTTGGAAGTTATTTCAGGTAAGATATTTTATTTCTCATAATGTATTGTAGCTAAGTTATTTAGTTTTTCTCTAAGAGAAAGTCAGTCTTTTGTAAACTTATTCGTATTAATAAATGAACAGTTAATATGTTACAAATATTTCACTAAGAATCACGTATCTTCATATTTCACTTAAAGAATGTTTTCTATATGTAAAGAATGAAATCAAAATATAGAGCTAAACAAAAGTTTTTAGAAAAATCAAAGTCTTGTAAAAGGACATTTGAGTGCCTAGTTATATTCCTATATACTATTTTAGCTTATGAATATGGCATTTTAGAGAGAATGGAGGTTTCATGTAAGGATTTCCATGCTCCTAAAAGAAAGAAGGTTTTCAAAAAGATTTTAGGTTAAGCACAAGGTTTGATTTTGTACTATGAACTTTTGAAAATAATTTTTTTTAAAAAAATTAAATATAATTTGGTTAGTATTTATGGCAAAACATAATGTTATCCAATGAAAAATTAAGGAGTACCTAGACGTGAAGAACAATTGTTTATAAGGATTTTAAATGAAAAATTTACTTTACATGTCATTAGATAATTATATTTGTTTCACTTTAAATTATAATTTAATTGAAACATTTAGTGAATATATTAAAAATATTTTTAATTTAGGAAGGCTAAAAAGGAATTGTAATATTAGATTAAGAATTATTGTAAATAGAAGAAGCAAAGTAGTATTCAACAAAGGATATAACATAGCAAATAATATATAATATAACACTCCCGAATGATTAATTTAGAAGATATTATAATTAAAAATATTATAAATAGACAATCGTTATCATATTTTACATTTTGCTATTCGCAAATTAGTAAATCTAAGTTAATAATAATATTAGATACCTTAAAAATAAAGGTAGAATAATACATAAAGGATTCTCAATTACTAGAATCCAAATTCAAGTAATCAAGGAGTTATTAGGAGAAGTCTAAAATACATAGGGTAGATTAGAAAATTAAGAGAAGTTAGACCCATACATGTGCCACTTACGGACAGTAGCTTGTTGATATCAGTAGCTGTTACATCCATTTACACTGTAACATAAGAAGACCGTAACATTTATCCTATCTGATCAGACAGTGTTTAAACTTCGTTTAGGCCTAATAACATTTGGATTCCATATTTTACAATAATTTCCCAAGCAATGGCATAATTTGTTTATTTGTAACAAATAAGCCCTTAATCTCTATTATAATGATTAAAATACCCTTTAAAGGGGAAGTTTCAATATTTTTGGTTAATTATTAGCCAAGTACGCAACGCCATGAAACTACTTGAACTTTTCTCTTATCACATAACTACCTAACTTACTGAATTCTTCAATAAGAACAATTTCATTAAATTAACAATCAAGTCAATAAAGAATAAAAAAGGATAGTTACATCAATCTGCATACTCTATTATTGTTTCCTTTTTAGCATAGAGAAGATTATACATATATTCATACATAATTATATCTAAGATATAATATGATTCAATAATGTAGGTAGTTACATGATAAAGATTAAAATTCAAGTGGTACTTTGATCATTTCGATAAGTTTAGGGACCGATTTCATACATATGAAAAAGTTGTACTTTTACTACCTGAACTTTAGCAAAAACCAGAACGTACAACAAATTCTTCCGTTTCAAACAAATTAGTTCACCTATGAAAATAAATACCCTTTTATATAAAAAAAAAAAGGAAATAAATAAAATAAGTCTACTCTCTTATCTAATTTCCAAAATGTTTAACATCATTAGTTTGTTTACACAAAATATTACTTACCGTCCTTCCAAGCTCTCAGCCATATCGGCCGGCCTTCACTAGCATGCAACAATATTGGTTGATAAATTACTTTTGTTTCTTATTGTGGATGTGGGGTGTCTATATATTGCTATCTTAGACTCAGGGTTAAAAAAATAGTAGGAGGCTGCAGACACAACACGATTAAAAGAATCTCTTCTGTAAAGCAAAGCAAAGGAAAAAAAGAGTGGGACAATGAAGATAAGGCAATCAAAAATCAAGCCAACAAATTAAAGCAAACTGTAATCTAATGTGTGGTGATAGATTGATAGTAATCTAATGGACGGCCTGCTATTTTTGAAGGGCATCTTGAATTTTTCTCCAAACGTTTATTGTGTTTTTGGGCTCCTCCAGAATAACGGTTACTTTCCAATTCGCAAACAATAATGATAATATTCGTATACATATTGCAAGCAGTGAATATATAAATAACGATGCTCTACAAGTACCAAAAACTCTCTCAAATGTGTAATAATATCATTTTATAAAATCACTGATATTATAAATCAGATGCAATAAAACTTCAAATTTTCTAAAATTAATTAGGAGACGGTCCATCCACATACTTAAAGTTTATTTAAATAGTTACACATATTCTATTATTTTTATAAATAGTTACACAGACTCTTTTTTATCACTATATTCTTGATTATAACAGGCCAATAATTAGCTTAAAATAAACTTATTTAATAAATATAAATTAAAATAATATAAATAATTTTGATTATTAGAAAATTATTTTAACATTATTAACATGTCATATTCTTTTAATAATAATAAAATCTATTTGATATATTAATAATATTAAAATAACTATTCCTAACATTCATAGTAATTTATAAAATTTATATTATTTTATTTGTAATATCTTTTTTAATTATGTCTATATTAGTATAAATCTTAAAGTCAATTTTTGGATTAATAGATTTAAGTATTAATAAAATCAGTCAAGATAGAATAGTAATAACTTAATATAAAAAATGATGTTCATTATATATGTTATTTTATTAATTATACTTATTTTAATATTTTATTTGTAATATATGATATTTATTTATTATTTTTATTATATTACTTTATTTATATTTATTTCGGATTGTTATAATTAAAGGATATAATAGTCATTTATGAAATTAAAGGGATTTGTGTAACCATTTATGAAACAAAAAGAATATGTGACCATTTAAGCAAACCTTGGGGTGTGGATGGCCTTTACTCTATTAATTAATTGATATTAGTTGTACTATAAAAATTATTAATTGTAGAGAGAATCCATAGTGTTTAATAAATTTTATTTATAAAACTATAGTAAGTTTCAAAGGTGATTACATGTGTTTGGTAAATTTAATTGTTACACATTGAATTAATGCAAATGATTGAAATTAAAATTAATTGTTACATGATTACATAAATGCAAATTATTTACATGAAATTTGATCGTATGTACAACAATAATTGCATAATCCATTATTATCACCTGCAGCTTATTGTTATTTAGTGCATGACATAAATAAATAAAAATATATCTTGATGAAGTTAATTTTTTGCAAATATACATTACATATGCATTACTTTCTCTTTAATTTTGTGTGTTTGCATCACTCTTACCTTCTTCATTGTATTTGCTTTTAACAGCTCAAATATTTAGGAGTTTAATTATCAATTTTTATTTAACGTCACAAATACTCTTTTTTTTTTTTTGTTCAATGGCTCCCTTTTGTAATTTAACATGTTTTATAGGTCTACAATGTTTCGAATAATCATAATTAAAATCTTTAAAGGGTGGGGCTATTTGAACACACTAAATTATTCATTGAACTCACTTTTAAAAATAATTTTTATAATTAAAATACACCTAAATTAAATTACATAGTTTTATAGTAAAAAAAAAAGACATAATTTCTATTCTTTGAACCCATATTTGCATTCAACATAGTTTTATTAAACTCTAATTATATTTTTGTTAAACCTTTAATCAACTAGAACGTGATTCTTCTTCAAAGCTTATGAATATTGTGGGTCAACACTGGCCGTAGACTTGCTGTTACTGCAAGTGCAACAAAAGGAGCAAATGGTGAAGTTGAAGGAGAAAAAGTTGGAATATTGAATGTTGAGTAAATCACCAACATAAAATAAGCCACAGCCTCAGGAAATAACTTTTACACATTTAATGCAAGGAAAATATGGAACAGAGCAAATAGATGCTGCTGCTGCAGAAAACACCAAGTTCCTCCATGAAGAATCTGGATAACCTACATCTTGAATCAAAGGTTGAGGCATTGTTAAATGGTGTAAAATGGGATGAGAAAGATCTGGTAGTTTCGAATTGTACTGCATTAAATTTTATTTTTTTTGACAAAAAATTATAAGAAGGATGAATGAGTGTTGTAACTATATTTTTCCAAATCATGTTAATAAAGAAAATCCTTGGATTAATGGAAAAAAAAAAGAAAAAAATTATAAAGGATTTATAAATGAATTTAATGGGTTTGATGAGTAAAAATATTATGATTACAAAAATCGAGTTTAGTAAGAGTATATTCGGTATTTAAGTGAGTTTATTAAGTAAAATTTAAATTTTTAAAATTTGATGGTGGGTTTATTTAATAAATGAGTTTAGTGAGTAGTTTAATGAATTTAAATAGTTTCATCCATCTTTAAAATGTATTTTTAATTTCAAAGGGAAAGAGACACCTAGACCCCAAAATTTAGTGAAATGATAACAAAGACCCTTAAATTTTAAAAAAGGTGACTATAATACCCTTTAATACAGTAATTAGAAAATTAGTGTTAAATTTTTTAATTAATACAAATATAAAATAAATAATATTATCTATCTAGTAGACTAATAATATTAAAGTATTTTTAAAATTTAAAATAATATTAAAATTTAAAATTATTATATTTATTTTAATAATATATTTGTATTTATAATAAAGATTTTATATAAATCTTTGGGATAAATAGATTTTAAAATTAACAGAGTATCTCCTCTTAATAGTATTAATTTTTTTTACATAATTTTCAGAATAATTTTAATTTTAACTTTTTATTTAAATATTTTGTTTCTATTTATTAATTATTTTAATATAATAAAATATATCTAATATATTGTAAAATAGAAAAATATCTTTTAAATATTAATGCTATATTTTAATTTATTACAAATTTTTATGTCATTTTTTTTGTATTTATAGAGTTAAAAAAGTACTATAATCAAAAGCTTATGATATCCTTATTAAATACTTTAGGAGTGTTTGTATCTATTTTTTCAAATTTTAAAGGTGAAGGTGTCCTTTTTCCGATTTCAAAAGATGGTTAGGACTTTACTCTTTGCATCACTTATAAATTAACTAGCCAAAGAACTTGGGCTCTCTGCAGATCACTTTAAAAAGAAATGGGTCACCTTTTAACTTTTATTCTCATCCTTATCTTCACTGTCTCCCAAAAATATATATTATAAAAAAAAAAAAAAGGAGAAAGTTAAAGAAGATGAGAGCTGTAATGCATCGTTCACTTTAACAATGCTGTGCAAGTGTGGACTGTTCCTATCTATATTTATGCTTTTGTCATATGTGCTTAAACATATATCATATATGTCAGGAATTTGAATTCTATGATTCTCACAATAACTTGAATACACAATTATTCTCTCTTCACCTGACACTAATTTTACTATTTAGTAATAACTATAATTGATGGGGTAAGGTTATCTTTTATAGAGAGAAAGAACCAACTTTTTTATTGAATTTATGATTCATTTTCCATTAAAGTTGAATGTAATAAAACATAAGTTTCCTGGCATAATTAAAATACTTAACTAAATAAAATGCATAAATATATCTAATATGGATTACAACGAAATCATGTGGGACATTAAGATCTTATATGGACAGCCTTTTTATCCTTGCTATTCAGCTTTTGTCATCAACTCTAAGAAATAACAGTCCCTCTGATTACTACTCAGTAAGAAGATATGGATGTGAACCTCCGAATATTTTGCGAGAGGTTGAAAAGGGTATTAGCAGGTGAAGGCGGCACGTTAACGTTCCCTGATTCAACAAATTGAACTCCACTTTTTCAGAACCTTCATAAGGAGTCTGAAATTATTACTACTCCGCGGGGAGCTATCAAGGCGACATGGCTTGGCTTTTGTGTCAACTCTGGAACAAAGAAGACTCTGATAGACCGGACATTTTGGGGATTCAGAAGGACATCAATTACTTTGTCCATGAATCTGAGAAAGCCATTGACATATTCTTCATCGCCATCATTCAGCAGCAGAACAGTGAAACTGAGGAGCTTTGAGATGCTCTTCTTGGACTTCAAAGTAAAATAATTGATCCTAGAAAACGGATCCAGCACCTTCCACCCAGCAACGGACGTGTTACTCGTGTAGATATCAGTGCAGCCAGGGGCTACTTGGCTATTCTTCGTGCTCAGATTTTGATGATATGATAAGCCTAGAAGATCTCAACGGTGCCCGTGCAAAATCGCAAATATGTGGGATGAAGGGAGCATACCTGGGAATGAGGTATGCATGAATATAGGTTTGCATGCATGGGGATGTGGACTAGATGCATGCATACGTGGGAATGACGTGTGAATGAGGTTTGCAGGCATGGGGAATTAGCCATGTTGTAAACTAGATGCATGCATACTTGGAATGAGGTTTGCATGCATGTGTAGAAGACGTGACCGAGTACGAAAGACTTATTCTAGTTTGTTATCCAAAAGTTCACATTATTAATTACTGTATTAATTAAGTTTGTTTGGAGTCTGTTGCTGGAGTTCATAATGTACGAGTTTATGTCGTAAGTTGAGGTGAAGTAGTTATTCTATTCTTATTTAAATATCATGATATGCATTAATAAAAGGGAAGTAAAAAAATATTTAATCCAATTATTACAGTTAGTTCTCATGCTAAGAGAATTCGTCTTATAAGTGTAGGTCTGACCGAGACCTATTATGATATCACCAGTGAATTTTAAAGGAATAATGATTTTTTTAATTTTTTTCTTTTTAATTTTTTTTATTTTTAATAATTAATTCAATGTATGATAATTAAGTAAATTTTTTTAATAAATATATATATATATTTAATTAATTATTAAAAAAAAAAATCTAATTCATCTTAAAGGAGCATAGAGATGACTTGTTAGATTTATTGCTTGAGGGACAACTTAGGCTTTCAGTGCTCGCAATTGTCGGAGCAGAGGCTTCGAGAAGACTGCTTTTGCTGCTAAAATTTACAACAACATTTATGTCAACTTTTATTTTGATTCCATGCTTGGGTTATAGTGTCAAATTTCTACAATTTCAAGAGGATATTGGATGATATAATGAAGTCTTTGATCCCAGCATCTTCGTGGGGTGAAATTATGGGAAAAGATTATAAATCGAAGAAAACTATTCTTCGTGATTACCTAACAAACAAGAAGAATTTTATTGTGCTTGATAATGTACGGCAAGATGGTATAACGTCCTTATTTCTACCTATTTTGGCGTCTCAAATATTTCTCCACAGTCGAGTACTTTGAGAAAAACTCAATTTCTCTTTTGGTAGACTTCTAAAAAAATTGGTAAAAAACATACTCTGTTATTTCTTGAACTTCAAATAAATAGAACTTTTACAAAGTCAGTTCCTTATAAATAGAAAGACTTGTTCAAATGAAATCTAAACTTAATAATCAAAACTAACAAACAAGACTCATTCTTCAACAAGACTAATTCAAGGCCACGTAGCAAGTGGAAAAACCACGTAAAGCAGTTGCTAGTAACAAATTTCCTCCCACTTAAAGAAGCCACTTGTCCTCAAGTGCAAAATCTGGAAATTGATTCTTCATGAAACTCAATATCTTCCCAAGTTGCATCCGATGGCGAAAGGCCTTGCCAATGGACCAAAACTTCTTTGTTTCCTTTTCTCCTTCGATGATCTAATGCAGCTTGCGGAACAGGAATCATTTTGTCATTAATTACTGCTGGAAGCTGAGATTGAACATTCGTATGGCGTCCTACCATTTTGTCATTAGTTTTGCTGCTTCATCCTCCATGACCACATCTCCATCGTCTTCATCTAGACATGCTTCAATTACAAATAACTTCGGACATCGATGCCCCGGCTGAAATTTTTCATCACAATTATAACAAAGACCTCTTTTTCTTCTATCTTGAAGCTCAGCAGTTGATAGATTTCTTACTGGAATTGTAGAAGTGCCATTGGTTTTATTCTTGGGTGGTTGGAGATTCGGTTGCGCCACAGAAGGATACACTTTTTTATGTAGCAAGTTTCGAGCTTCAAATAATCTTGCCAACCCAATGGTGTCAGAAAGTGTCATTGGTCTTCCTGCTTGAACATCAACTCGAACCGAATCTTGTAGCCCGCTGACAAAACAACTCACTTGTCGTGCTTGTGGCAGATGCCCGACCTTGGCCAAGAGTCTTTCAAATTGCGACTGGTATTCCTGCACAGTTCCATGTTGCTGCAATTTGGTCAGTTCACCAAAAAAATCACAAAATTGGTTTGGGCCAAATCGAGAAAGCAGCTCCTTTCTGAAATAATCCCAAGTGAGGTGCGCCATATCCTGTTTTAGCAGCTGATACCATAATTGAGCATCTCTTTCTAGGTGGAATGAAGCGAGTAACACTCGATCGGCTTCAGGGGTGTCATGGAATTGAAAAAATTGTTCAGCTCGATACAACCAACTCGTGGGATCCTCTACTCCATTGTAACGGGGAAAATCTAGTTTCACAAGCTTGGGCGCATATGAATTTGTTAGACTTTGTTGGTTTTTGTTGCTACCATGTGTTCTAGATGGAGTCTGAGATGTTTCTCCATGATCTCTAGTGGATTGACTCACCAATTGGTCCATCCGAACAGAAAGCTTATCAAATATGTCCGCCATTCTAGTCATTAGATCCTGCTGTCCAGTGGAAAGTGACGCCATGGTTTGCTCTAGTTGCTCCACTCTCTGCTCCATGCCTGAGCTCTGATACCACTTTGTTATATCGTCCTTATTTCTACCTATTTTGGCGTCTCAAGTATTTCTCTACAGTCGGATACTTTGAGGGAAACCCAATTCCTCCTTTGGTAGACTTCTAAAAAAGTTGATAAAAAGCATACTCTGTTATTTCTTGAACTTCAAATAAATAGAACTTTTACAAAGTCAGTTCCTTATAAATAGAAAGACTTATTCAAATGAAATCTAAACATAATAATCAAAACTAATAAACAAGACTCATTCAACAAGATTAATTCAAGGCCACGTAGCAAGTGGAAAACCACGTAAAGCACACGTTTATTGCTAGTAACACAAGATGAAATATGGGATGGTCTAGAGAAGATCTTCCGGACAATCAGAATGGAAGCAGGGTACTGATAACAGTTGGTCCACATTACATCTTTCCCTGGTTCGAATTGGAAAATGGAGAAGAAAATCGGCTTGATTCAGTACTCGTTGGAGGACCATTGATCAGAATAAAGTATGAAGCCTGGCAATTTTTCATCCTACACTATGAAAGTACTCCATTAGAAGATGAAACAGACCGTCCTTCAGTTGGCTAAAACTGATGTCTCTGTTGGAGTTACCTTTTTGTCTTTCCTGCAGAAATTGAGTTAACTACCAGGCAATTTTGTCAGTTGTGGATCGCTCAAGGTTTGATACGGGGCAATTACACCAGTGAGGAAATGGTCGAAGAGTACTTGAAAAAACTAAGCAATAGATGATTGATTCAAGTTAGTGAAGACCCAGAGGCACGATAAAAGCATGCTACGTTCAAACTTTTGTACAAGCAGCGTTATTCATTGCGAATGTACTGATAGAATTTTTCCAGTTGATTCACAGAGACGTAGAAACGAAATCATGGCAAACCATTAAACGGTTCTCCGTTTTTCAAAATCTGTCTCGGTTCGTTTCTTCGGAGCATTCTGACACGTACCTTCATTCTTTACTGAACTTCACCTCACTTCAGAAAGAGATCGCTTTGGCATCATAGACTGCATGGAGATTTGTAAAAAGTTCAAACTTGCCAAGGTATTGAAATTGGGTTCTATAATTCTCGATGAATTTCCAACTGGATTGAAAATTTATTCCTTTCGAGATATTTGAAGCTGAATATTTATTAGACAAGAAGATCAATTCTCCTCAACATGATCAAAAGTGCTCCTAAATTCCTTACCTTTGTCTCCTTAGTGGGATTGCAATTTTATTGGTGCTCCTTAATTTACTCATAGTGTACGACAATTAATTATTAATTAATTGCAACCCACCTTGATGTTATGCATCGAACGCTAATAAAAACAGTTGAACTATTCATGTCTTATTTTTGGCTGTTTATGGTAACAGTCTATCAGAGCTTTCCACGGTCCGACGAGCTTCGCAACGATCTCAACTTTATTCTTTTTTAACCTTTTTAATCATCATGACTCAAACTGGTGAAACCAAATTGCTCCACTTCGTCATCTACCCAAACTACAGTCAATTTTTTGCCTAGCCTAAGCAATCTTATTGTTCTAAATTCAACACGACTACCAATCAAACTTACTCCAGAAAACTACTCTTCATGGAAGGCTCAGTTTGATTCACTTCTCTTTTGTTATGATTTGCTTGGATATATTGACGGATCAAAACCATGTCCATCTGCAAATTTATCAGTTGAGGGAAAATCAATTCCGAACCCAGATTTTGTCCTTGGCAAAGACAAGAGAAACTACTTATCCATGGCATCCTCTCCTCTCCTTCTGATCGAGTCATCCCTATGGCTAGCTCATCCAAAACAGCCGCAGAGGCGTGGACTCGTCTTGCGAAATCTTATGCCAACTCATCTTCTTCCAGGATAATGGGACCAACAGACCAGCTCTCTAAAAATCGTGGAACAAGAACCATTACTGAATACCTCGGATTTATTCGTGGTATTGCTGATGAACTTGCTATCATTGGCTCACCAGTTCCACATGCCAATCTCATTCTTCAAGTTTAAAATGGAGGCCCAGAGTTCAAAGAGCTTGCTGCTGCAGTTAGGACACGAGACACCGTCATCAGTTTTGAGGAGCTCCGTGACAAGCTTGTAGAATATGAGTCCTTTCTTAAGCACGAAGAAAATCTTTCATCTACAATCATTCCCAATGCTGCCCGTTTCACCCATTAGCAGTAAGGATATCAAACACAGAAAAAGAATAATAACAATCAGAACCGTAGCATTCAATTTGATGGGCAACGCTATAACAACCAAGGTCCTAATCTCAACAAAGGCTCTACTGTCACTTGTCAATGTTGTAAGAAAAAGGGCCACAATGCTCGTGAGAGTTATACTTTGAAGCGAAAGCTTGGACTACCTGTTACCTCCAAGAGCTAATCATACAACTATGAGTAGTGATCAAATTGACTACTTGACACTGGTGCTTCACATCATGTTGCTACTGACTTGAACCACCTTTCAATTCAACAACCCTATGAAGGACCCGATGATATTATAATTGGTGATGGTATAGGTTTGTATATCACATACACTAGAAAATCAATGCTTACTTCTGCTGATAAGTCATTTTTACTTTTCAATGTTTTATGTGTTCCCACAATGGAACAATTTAATTTCAGTCTCTTAATTTTGTAAAACTAATAATGCTCAATTGAGTTTTTCCTTCTACTTGTGTTAAGGATCTAGCCATGGGGCACCTCTCGCTCAAGGACAGAGCAAGAATAATGTGTATGAATGGTCCAGCATAAGAGACATCAATCAAGTGCCAAAGCAAGTGTGTACCGGTAGATCATGACCGCCCTTCATCGTTGGCATGATCGCCTTGGTCACCCATCTTCTAAAGGTTTACGTCAAATTGCGTCTTTTAGTGAACTTCCTGTGGAATCTAGACAACGTTTCTCTAAAATGTCTTTCTGTGATTCATGTCGGTGTAACAAAAGTTATAAACTTCTGTTTGGTGTGTCTAGCTTAAATAGTCGAGGCCCTTTAGATTTACTGTGTACGGATGTTTGGGGTTCATCTCCAATTCATTTAATCGATGGTTTTTCTTATTATGTCATTTTTGTCGATAATTTAACCAAATATTCGTGGCTGTTCCTTATGGCACATAAATCTGATGTTTTCACATTATTTCCAAAATTTAAAGTCATGATTGAATTTTTTTAAAACTTCCATAACTACAATTTACTCATATGGTGGATCAGAATATAAAGGTTTAAAAACCATGCTTGATGCAACTGGTATTCAGCATCACATTTCTCCACCATGCACACCACAACACGTTGCTTCTGCCGAGCGTCGTCATTGTCATATCTTTGAAACAGGCCTGGCTCTTTTACATCGAGCATCTCTTCCTCTTTCTCTCTGGTCTTATGCCTTTAATACTGCAGTTTTTCTCATCAATCGACTTCCTACATCATTCCTGGACAATAAATCCCCATTTGAATGCTTGTTTCATTCTCGGCCTAATTATTCCAAATTAAAAGTTGTTGGGTGTCTATACCATACAACCATCATAAATTAGAACAACGCTCCAAGCCATTCATTTTTCTTGGGTACTGAAACACTCACAACTCTTACGAACCCATGTTTGGGCCCATAAACAATAAAATATTTTTTCCCGACATAACCATTTTGTTGGGTCTTCTTTTCATCTCTGTCTCCTTTACAAAAACATGACAAAATTAATGACTTTTCTCTTAATAAATGGGCCACAATTTCTCCGTCCTTTTTATCTCTCAATTTTGAAAACTTTTTCTAAAATAATTCACCAAGTTTGTCGCCAATTAGCCACTTACATGTTCCCACCTTCCACTTTAAAAATAATCAATTAAATAATAGGAATCTTATTTCCAATCATTCTCATACACCACCTGTCACTTTAGAAAATCAATTCCATGATTCAAGCACCTTTATTAAAATCACCAGTTATAATATTGAGTATTATAAAATATTTATTTAATTCTCTCTATAAAGACAGTTTTAATATTTTCTTAATTATTAAATAATAAAATAAAATTTTTAGTTACGAGAATTAAATTTAAATAGAATTTTAAAACATAATCCATACATTATAAGATATTTTAATTATAAAAATAAATTATAAATAAAATAATAATATAATATTTATAATCTTAAAAATTAATATTAAAAAGAAAATCACCCTTACCGCTCATCCATCTCATATTATTTCTAATTCCCTCCACCAAATTTCCATCATGTTCTCCACTACCAAAATTCTTGTCCCTCTCATTGCCTTCTCTCCATTCAGATTCCTCTCCCATTACTTCTTCTTTACCTCCTATATCTGAACAAGAACTTTCCCTACCTGGCCATAATTCTTCTTAATCAAATATGCAAATGGAGACAAATATCCCTCCTTCGTACTCCCCATCTCATATTGATATTGTACACGCTAGTGATCTTCCATTGGCTACAAATCTCAATTTATCCACTTACCCTAATAATGCATCTCTTATTTCCTCTATATGTGAAACGACTCCCAAGTGTAATTTTTTACCATCTCCGTTACCCTCTCAACTATCCCACAAAATAAATCCTCTCAATACTCGTACCATGATTACTCGTTCGAAAAATCATATTTCCAAGCCATCAACCAAATTCGCATATACTGCCTCTAAACATCTTCTTCCTCTTACTATTGAGCCTATTTCAGTCTCAAGCTATAAAACACTCTTAACTGGAGAGAAGCCATGTGTGATGAGCTTAATGCACTTATTCATAATGGAACTTGGGAGCTTGTCCTACGCCAAACCAATCATAATATCATCAAGTGTAAATGGTTTTCAACTGAAGCGAAAACCCTTTGGAAGCATTTATCAGTAAAAAGCTCAATTGGTTGCAAAAGGCTTCAACCAACTTGGTGTCGATTTTCAAGAAACATTTAGTCCAGTGATCAAACCTACCACTATTCAAATTGTTCTTACCCTTGCTTTATCTCATGGTTGGCAGGTTTATCAACTGGATGTCAACAACGCCTTTCTTCATGGGCATTTATCTGAAAAGATATTTAAGTCTCAAGCACCAGAATTTGTTGATTCCTCTCGACCTACTCATGTTTGTTGGCTTCATCGTTCCTCTATGGTCTTAAGCAAGCACCCCGTACTTAGTTCTAAGAACTAAAGGCATTTATCACCTCTTGGTTTTTCCAATTCCAAGAGTGACCTCTCTCTCTTTATTACTCTAATGGAAATCTCACAAAATATTTTCTTGTGTATGTTGATGAATTGTTGATTATAGGGAACTCCTCAACTTTTATCTGCAAAATTATAAAATGCTCTCTAGTCGCTTCTTTCTCAAGGATCTTGGCTCCCTGCACCATTTCCTAGGAGTTGAGGTTATTCATAATAATCATGGACTTTTTTGGTCCCAACACTATTGTATTTGTGGTCTTCTCAAACGTTTCACTATGGATTCCTCAAGGACCCTATGATTCCTACATGCATCTCTCAACGTCTCACACTGCGTGATGGCTCCCCTGCTACCGATAGTCCGATACAACAAACTATCACAGTTTAATTAGCGGGATGCAGTATCTTTCCCTTACTCGACCTAATACTGCTTACAATGTCAATAAACTATCCTAATTCATGCATGCACCTACTTAAATTAATTAGACAGAAGTCAAATGCTTATTACGGATCCTAAAGCATGCTAATTCTTATGGATTGTTTCTTTGTCAACATGAACCCCTTTAACTCATTGCCTACTGGAAATCAAGAGAATTGTACCTCTACTTCCGCTTATATTATATTTCTTAGATCTAATCTTGTTTCTTGATGCTCAAAGAAACAAAGAACTATAGCTCAATCTTCTAAAGAAGCTGAATATCGTTCTGTTACCTCTACCACTGCTAAAATTACATGGCTTGTTAATCTTCTTAGTGAGCTTGGTGCTTATCCTTCACAACCTCCCCGTCATCTCTGTAACAGCATTGGTGCCAGCTATTTGTCTGTTAATCTTGTTTTCTACTCTCAAATGAAACATATTGCCCTTAATTACCATTTTATTCGTGAGAAGGTTTCGATTGGCTCATTCACTGTTACACATGTTTTAACTCATGATCAGCTGGCTGATGTTCTTACAAAACTCGTATCTAAGTTTTGTCACGGGATGGGTGTTTTGCGCAGCAAACCCGTGCGGCACTTAGACAACCTTGTCGGGATGTTGCTAAGTAAGCCTTTGCGCTTCTCAATAGCTAAGCCAAGAGGTTCCCGAAATACTAAAGAGAAGGAGAAGCTAGCGAGCAATGTAGCCAAATGCGGAAATTGTATTACTCAAGAGAAACTTACAAGAGAGCTTACAAGTGTTTGATGCTTTGCTTGGATGAGTACAATGCTTAGAGCTCACCTCTATTTATAGCAAAGCTTGGCTAATTCTAGAGAGTTCTATGTACATGTGTCTAAACCTAGACCGTACAAGTGTCACAAATCTAGGCTATGTACAAAAGTGCTAGAGTTTGCTAGAATGTTCTAGAATCGGGCCAAGCTAGCACATCTTGGCTCATTCTCTTGGGCCATTGCGGGCTGGAATCATGCGGCCCGTAACATCCTCCCCCACTTAAGCTCGCGGCGTCCTCGTCGCGTCCTCGTGCTTGTATCTTTGGATGTGTTCCGCGAACTGCCACAATTCATCTTCTCGTTCCCAAGTGGCTTCGCTCTCGGGGAGGTTCTTCCACTTCACCAAGTACTCGTAGTATGGTGGCACGCCCCTTCTTCGAATGATGCGATCAGCAAGGATGTAGTCCACATCTTTGTCGAACGCGGTGACAACGGCTGTTGGGGCACGCCTTGATTCTCCGCGACTTGGTTCTTCCACGTCTTCGTGATATGGCTTGAGAAGACTTACGTGAAAGACCGAATGAATCTTGAGCCTTGGTGGAAGCTCTAGTTGATACGAGACATTGCCTACACGTCGGATGATGCGGAAGGGTCCTTCGTAGCGTCTCACTAACCCCTTGTGGACTTTGCGAAGTGTCTTGAACTGTTGGGGCAGGAGCTTGATCATAACTCGATCACCTTCCTTGTACTCGACGTGCCGTCTCCTTGCATCAGCCCACTTCTTCATTTTCCTCGCGGCTTTGTCGAGGTATGCTCGCGTGATGTCCGCTTCTTCATGCCATTCGCGGGCGAGCTTGTGTGCCGCGGGGCTTTTCCCTCCATATGTCGAGGCTATGGCGTTGGGGGTCATGGGCTGGAATCCCATGATGATCTCGAAAGAACTTTTGCCGGTAGCCTCGCTCCGTTGGAGATTATTAGAAACTTGGGCGACATCTAGCAACTTCGCCCAATCCCGTTGGTGTGCATTTGTGGGATCGATGCACGGTGGTAACAATCCATCCCTTTTCTCTTGGGAAGGGACAAGTGCATCGAGAGAAGCCTTAGACGGGCGATCTCGGCCGCGTCTAGTAAACCAGATGAGTGGTTTCCGCATTTCTTCGAGCTTGGGTGGCGCCATGCGGTGGGCGCCAAGGTCGGAGGCTTTGAACCTTGCTCCAACTCTATTTGGTGATCCACCTCTCGTCTAGGTGGAAGCTTCTTCGAAGTCGAGGAGGCATCACGTCCTTGAACTCCTCGAGGACGGATTGTATGGATGGAGGGACTTGGCTTGGACCACTTGCGGAGTTTTCTCCCTCATTGAGCTCCCGGATGGAGACCAAGAAGCTTGGGTCCTTCTTGAAACCCTTCTTGAATTGCATGGCGGAGAGTGTCTTCTCCTCGGACTTGCCCCGCTCCGTAGGAACCATGCATGCTTTACTCCCGTCGAGGATGCTGAGGGAGTTCGTGGCTGGAAGAGGGAAGGCATGGACTTGATCGAAGAACTCCATGCCAAGGACCATCTTGAAGTCATCCATGGGCACGATTGAGAAATTGAGCTTTCCGCTCCATGTGCCAAGTGCTACGTTCACTCCATGTGCGGTGCCCGCAATGGGCTTGGCGGGTGAGTTCACCGCCTTCATTGTGCCTCCTTGCCTTGTAGTTCTAAGGCCTAGGCGCTTGGCCTCTTCCTCGGATACGAAGTTGTGCGTGGCTCCCTGATCCAGCAACGCTGTGACGGTGTGGCCGTTTATCTGCGCGCTTACATACATTAGCCCTTTCTTGAGTGCCGATTGAGGGCTGTCGAGTGCGCCAAGTCTTTGGATCGAACCCATGCTGGGTTGGGGTTCATCCGGTATGGGTGTAGAAGTGCCCTTGAGCTGGGCAGCGAGGGCATTCAGCGACTTCTTCTCCGGACGATCGCGTACCCAATGAGGCCCGTTGCAAATGAAGCATGGGCTGCGAGGCTTTGGCGCTTCCTTCTTGCCTTCCGATTTTTCTTGCCCACTCTTGCCGCTCGGAGGCTTTTTCTGCCCCAAATCCTTGCGATTGTGCCCCTTGTCCTTACGACTCTCTCCCCCACTTTTGCCTTGGCTCGGCCTTCTCTCCTTGGATTGGGTGGAGTACTCGTGCAGCGACTCACGCCGTGGCAATAGCGTCGTCAAGTGTTTGGGCGCCACGCCGGTCGAGCTCCGTCTTGGCCCAATCCTTGAGGCCATCTTCAAAGTAGAAGAGCGAATCCTTTTCGGACATGTCGCTGATCTCGAGCATGAGGGTAGTGAACTCGTTGACGTAGTCGTGGACGCTACCCGTTTGCTTGAGGCGACGTAGGCGTGTTCTCGCCTCTCTTTCGGCATTGCTTGGGGCAAAATGCTTTCGGAGTTCTTGCTTGAAGTCTGCCCATGTGTTGATGGCGCAGATGCCTTTGCCCATTTCGCCATGCTTGCGACGCCACCATAGTTGTGCAGCGCCCCTTAAGAACGTGGGTGCAGTGCCCACCTTTGATGCCTCATCTCTCACACCCATGGCATCGAAATATTGGTCTAGCCCGAAGAGAAAGTTATCCACGATGGTTGCATTCCGTGTGCCATCGTAGGTGTCCGGCTTTGGCACGTCAATGCGCCGCGCATCACTCATGCTTGTAGAAGCTTGGCTAGCGGAGAGTGTGCGCTTGTGGCATGCCCAATCTTCGCGGACTTCCTCTACTTCCATACGGACAGCAGCGGCTCGTCTTGCACGAAGCTGCGGAGTTTCATCAACTCCTCGTGGAATACTTGGAATTCCCCTCGGAGGGTGTTGGCTTGCTCTTGCATGAGGGCCTTCGTTGCCACTGTGAAGTCGGCATATTCGCCCTCGAGGCCGTCAACCCTTTCCTCCAATGTTTCGAGGGTGTCCTCGAATAGCGGACGTTGTTGCTTCAAGCGTAGCCAATCGTGGCTCAAAGCATCGACGGATGCGACCTTCGACTTGCCTCGAGTCTTGGCCTGCCCGCGAGTGTCATCGCGGCCCCGGCTTGGTTCCGGGATGATCTCTACACCATGAGCAGCTTCTTGCGTCAAGCTTGAGGTTGGAAGGTTGGCCATTGCTAGAATGCGTGTGTGCAAACCGTAGCTCTGATACCACTTGTCACGGGATGGGTGTTTTGCGCAGCAAACCCGTGCGGCACTTAGACAACCTTGTCGGGATGTTGCTAAGTAAGCCTTTGCGCTTCTCGATAGCTAAGCCAAGAGGTTCCCGAAATGCTAAAGAGAAGGAGAAGCTAGCGAGCAATGTAGCCAAATCACGGAAATTGTATTACTCAAGAGAAACTTACAAGAGAGCTTACAAGTGTTTGATGCTTTGCTTGGATGAGTACAATGCTTAGAGCTCACCTCTATTTATAGCAAAGCTTGGCTAATTCTAGAGAGTTCTATGTACATGTGTCTAAACCTAGACCGTACAAGTGTCACAAATCTAGGCTATGTACAAAAGTGCTAGAGTTTGCTAGAATGTTCTAGAATCGGGCCAAGCTAGCACATCTTAGCTCATTCTCTTGGGCCATTGCGGGCTGGAATCATGCGGCCCGTAACACTCAACTTGCTTTCTCTTGGTCTAAGATCGACGTTTTTGATAGCAACACGATCTTGCGGGTGCATATTAGACCAAAAGATCAATTCTCCTCAACATGATCAAAAGTGCTCCTAGATTCCTTACCTTTGTCTTCTTAATGGGATTGCAATTATATCATCACCCATGTATACAATACTCTTGATATAAATTTGATATAAATTTATACGTGTGAAATGATTTTCTTTGAGAGGTTATGTGCCATGTTGTTTTTGAGTTTATAAGCTAGACATTAGCAAACCGTTTCCTACCTTCTGCAACAATTATCATCTCGCTATAGATAATCACGCCATCATCGCAGGTACTTGTCACACAACCTTGAGCATTTGATGACTCGGGTTCTTTACTATCTTTACTCTTCCGATTGCTCCAACACTCTTTCTTGATATATCCTTTCTTATTATAGTTGTAACATTTGAAAATTTTCTTATTGTTTGATTTTGATCTACCATGATTGTGACTCCCACTTAAGCCATATTCTATTAATCTCCCTCTCGTCACCGATAGAACTTTTGTTTAATGCGTACTTACATGTCTGTCTTCCTAATTTTTCTGCTTGCTCACCATATTTAACATGGAGGCTGCAACATCATCAAAACTAGATTATCTGTTTGGGTATTGTTCAGTCATATTGATGATGAGTTAATCATATAAATATATTAAACTTTGAAGTAAAAGCTCCATGCGTTCATTTTCCTATATTTTGTGACCCAACGTTGTGAGTTACAAAAATAGAGTCTTCAAGGTATTGATATGGTCGGTGACTAATGTAGATTCCACCATTTGAAGAGTATAAAGTTTCCTTCAAAAGATCTTATTGTGCAGTGACTTGGCCTCATATAATTTTGTGAGAGTATCTCATATTTCTTTCGTTTTTTTTTTCTCCTTCATACTAGGTAACACTTCATTTGCAAATGCTAAGTGTACATCAGCAATTTCATTGCTCAGTCCATTTCGTTCCACTTGGCATCATCGATTATCTTAATGGATCTTTCTCCAGTCTTTGCTAAAAATTATTTTCGCTAAACTTCTAAATTTTGTATTACTGTTGTCATTATTGTTTACTTTAACAATAACTATATACTTGAATATTAATATACATGTAAACGATGATAGTATACCTAAATAGTAATTGTGGCATAAATACTAACCCAATTCTAAAAAATGCAACAAGGCTCTAATACCACTGTTAGGAAATTTATAGGTGAAGTAGGGTCACAATTAATATGAAATTGGAAGCAAATAAAGAATAAGCATAAATAGAATATCAGAAATTATGTGGTTCGACTTTTAACTTACATCCATGAGTGTAGACGGAAAGAAAAAAATTTTACTAGTGAAATGAGGATTACAAGTATTATAATATTTTAACTCACTTTCTAGAGCCCCAATACACCCAACTTCTCACTTACTAATTACACAAAAATACTAAACTCTTTAAAATCTCACTCCTCAAACTCACTTAAAATTGAAGGTAAGAACTTGAGAATTCGATAATGAAATGACGATGAGAAGCTCTTTTTATATAGCCAAAATTTTGGCGTTGTACACTTAACGGCTCTCTTTTTTTTTGAAAAAAAATTCAAATTTTGAATATTTATATTCAAACTTTGAAAAGTACGGTGCTTCTTGAATTAGAATCATTGATTTTGATAGTTTGGCACTACAATCCTGGAGACTGTTTTTCAGAAAACAAAGGCTAAATTTTAATACAAATTTCTTATTGTTTTCTCTATTTGTTGAAACTAAAATTTCTATTTTTGGATATGTGTAACCAAAGATACGAATTTTTGAATAAGTAATAAAAATCTGGAAATTATGGACAGGTTTGTTGTACCCAAAATAATAATATTTTTAAATTAGTTTCATAAGTCTATAAATTATAAATTTTATGTATATCTTTATTGGGTATATCTACTGTCATTAAAACAGTGAAATGAATTTTTTGAGACCTAATGAATATTTTGTGAATTTTCAAATTTGTAGACCTCTGTTTTCATTATTGTTGGATAATTTTTTAGTTTTTGTTAAAAGTCAGCTTTTGGAGATGCTCATCACTTAGGTTGCTTTTTTTGAATTTTTATATATAATATAATACATGTGTACAACAGCTCAGTAAAGTTTTATAAATTTCTGACGTATGTATAGGTTGTTTAAAATCAACAAGTATAGGATGGTCAGGTTTATGTTTAGTTTAGTGAAGTATTTTGTTGGTATAAGTATTTATGGATTAAGAACATTTGAGGTTATCTTTGAGGTTAAAATTGATATATTATTGATAAGAATATTTTCATTCTGATTATACGAAGTGGGTGAGCCCGTGATAATGGATAAGGTTCTCATTTTTGTTGTTACGGTTCGAGATAAGTATATTCATGTATGATATACTATGTAATAAAAGTTGTTTAAGATATAAGGATTATGTAGAATGAAATTGGTTTTTATTTTTATTTTTATCAAATGAATATTGGAATGCAAAATAACCTTTTAGAAATATTTTAATGTAAAAATATTTACTTAAAGCAAAACTTTCTTTTAAATGTATTTTTAGTAAATCTTGTTAATAAATTTATTTTGAAGTAAATGTTTTATAAATGATTCTATGAAAAGTTTTAAATGATTAAAGAAAGGATTAAATGTTATTTAATGATTCTTAAATGTATATATGAAAAAAAAGTGCGTAAGTTGGATTCAAATAATTTGGTAATTTATAGTAATTGTATCATGTTATGTTATGGCCAGCTAGTTGGATGATGATGATGTT
>CM046812.1:11906561-12211116 GCA_025617385.1 Murraya koenigii
CTCTCTTATCTAATTTCCAAAATGTTTAACATCATTAGTTTGTTTACACAAAATATTACTTACCGTCCTTCCAAGCTCTCAGCCATATCAGCCGGCCTTCACTAGCATGCAACAATATTGGTTGATAAATTACTTTTGTTTCTTATTGTGGATGTGGGGTGTCTATATATTGCTATCTTAGACTCAGGGTTAAAAAAATAGTAGGAGGCTGCAGACACAACACGATTAAAAGAATCTCTTCTGTAAAGCAAAGCAAAGGAAAAAAAGAGTGGGACAATGAAGATAAGGCAATCAAAAATCAAGCCAACAAATTAAAGCAAACTGTAATCTAATGTGTGGTGATAGATTGATAGTAATCTAATGGACGGCCTGCTATTTTTGAAGGGCATCTTGAATTTTTCTCCAAACGTTTATTGTGTTTTTGGGCTCCTCCAGAATAACGGTTACTTTCCAATTCGCAAACAATAATGATAATATTCGTATACATATTGCAAGCAGTGAATATATAAATAACGATGCTCTACAAGTACCAAAAACTCTCTCAAATGTGTAATAATATCATTTTATAAAATCACTGATATTATAAATCAGATGCAATAAAACTTCAAATTTTCTAAAATTAATTAGGAGACGGTCCATCCACATACTTAAAGTTTATTTAAATAGTTACACATATTCTATTATTTTTATAAATAGTTACACAGACTCTTTTTATCACTATATTCTTGATTATAACAGGCCAATAATTAGCTTAAAATAAACTTATTTAATAAATATAAATTAAAATAATATAAATAATTTTGATTATTAGAAAATTATTTTAACATTATTAACATGTCATATTCTTTTAATAATAATAAAATCTATTTGATATATTAATAATATTAAAATAACTATTCCTAACATTCATAGTAATTTATAAAATTTATATTATTTTATTTGTAATATCTTTTTAATTATGTCTATATTAGTATAAATCTTAAAGTCAATTTTTGGATTAATAGATTTAAGTATTAATAAAATCAGTCAAGATAGAATAGTAATAACTTAATATAAAAATGATGTTCATTATATATGTTATTTTATTAATTATACTTATTTTAATATTTTATTTGTAATATATGATATTTATTTATTATTTTTATTATATTACTTTATTTATATTTATTTCGGATTGTTATAATTAAAGGATATAATAGTCATTTATGAAATTAAAGGGATTTGTGTAACCATTTATGAAACAAAAAGAATATGTGACCATTTAAGCAAACCTTGGGGTGTGGATGGCCTTTACTCTATTAATTAATTGATATTAGTTGTACTATAAAAATTATTAATTGTAGAGAGAATCCATAGTGTTTAATAAATTTTATTTATAAAACTATAGTAAGTTTCAAAGGTGATTACATGTGTTTGGTAAATTTAATTGTTACACATTGAATTAATGCAAATGATTGAAATTAAAATTAATTGTTACATGATTACATAAATGCAAATTATTTACATGAAATTTGATCGTATGTACAACAATAATTGCATAATCCATTATTATCACCTGCAGCTTATTGTTATTTAGTGCATGACATAAATAAATAAAAATATATCTTGATGAAGTTAATTTTTTGCAAATATACATTACATATGCATTACTTTCTCTTTAATTTTGTGTGTTTGCATCACTCTTACCTTCTTCATTGTATTTGCTTTTAACAGCTCAAATATTTAGGAGTTTAATTATCAATTTTTATTTAACGTCACAAATACTCTTTTTTTTTTTTTTTTTTAATGGCTCCCTTTTTTAATTTAACATGTTTTATAGGTCTTCAATGTTTCGAATAATCATAATTAAAATCTTTAAAGGGTGGGGCTATTTGAACACACTAAATTATTCATTGAACTCACTTTTAAAAATAATTTTTTATAATTAAAATACACCTAAATTAAATTACATAGTTTTATAGTAAAAAAAAAAAGACATAATTTCTATTCTTTGAACCCATATTTGCATTCAACATAGTTTTATTAAACTCTAATTATATTTTTGTTAAACCTTTAATCAACTAGAACGTGATTCTTCTTCAAAGCTTATGAATATTGTGGGTCAACACTGGCCGTAGACTTGCTGTTACTGCAAGTGCAACAAAAGGAGCAAATGGTGAAGTTGAAGGAGAAAAAGTTGGAATATTGAATGTTGAGTAAATCACCAACATAAAATAAGCCACAGCCTCAGGAAATAACTTTTACACATTTAATGCAAGGAAAATATGGAACAGAGCAAATAGATGCCGCTGCTGCAGAAAACACCAAGTTCCTCCATGAAGAATCTGGATAACCTACATCTTGAATCAAAGGTTGAGGCATTGTTAAATGGTGTAAAATGGGATGAGAAAGATCTGGTAGTTTCGAATTGTACTGCATTAAATTTTATTTTTTTTTTGACAAAAAAATTATAAGAAGGATGAATGAGTGTTGTAACTATATTTTTCCAAATCATGTTAATAAAGAAAATCCTTGGATTAATGGAAAAAAAAAGAAAAAAAATTATAAAGGATTTATAAATGAATTTAATGGGTTTGATGAGTAAAAATATTATGATTACAAAAATCGAGTTTAGTAAGAGTATATTCGGTATTTAAGTGAGTTTATTAAGTAAAATTTAAATTTTTAAAATTTGATGGTGGGTTTATTTAATAAATGAGTTTAGTGAGTAGTTTAATGAATTTAAATAGTTTCATCCATCTTTAAAATGTATTTTTAATTTCAAAGGGAAAGAGACACCTAGACCCCAAAATTTAGTGAAATGATAACAAAGACCCTTAAATTTTAAAAAGGTGACTATAATACCCTTTAATACAGTAATTAGAAAATTAGTGTTAAATTTTTAATTAATACAAATATAAAATAAATAATATTATCTATCTAGTAGACTAATAATATTAAAGTATTTTTAAAATTTAAAATAATATTAAAATTTAAAATTATTATATTTATTTTAATAATATATTTGTATTTATAATAAAGATTTTATATAAATCTTTGGGATAAATAGATTTTAAAATTAACAGAGTATCTCCTCTTAATAGTATTAATTTTTTTTACATAATTTTCAGAATAATTTTAATTTTAACTTTTTATTTAAATATTTTGTTTCTATTTATTAATTATTTTAATATAATAAAATATATCTAATATATTGTAAAATAGAAAAATATCTTTTAAATATTAATGCTATATTTTAATTTATTACAAATTTTTATGTCATTTTTTTTGTATTTATAGAGTTAAAAAGTACTATAATCAAAAGCTTATGATATCCTTATTAAATACTTTAGGAGTGTTTGTATCTATTTTTTCAAATTTTAAAGGTGAAGGTGTCCTTTTTCCGATTTCAAAAGATGGTTAGGACTTTACTCTTTGCATCACTTATAAATTAACTAGCCAAAGAACTTGGGCTCTCTGCAGATCACTTTAAAAGAAATGGGTCACCTTTTAACTTTTATTCTCATCCTTATCTTCACTGTCTCCCAAAAATATATATTATAAAAAAAAAAAAGGAGAAAGTTAAAGAAGATGAGAGCTGTAATGCATCGTTCACTTTAACAATGCTGTGCAAGTGTGGACTGTTCCTATCTATATTTATGCTTTTGTCATATGTGCTTAAACATATATCATATATGTCAGGAATTTGAATTCTATGATTCTCACAATAACTTGAATACACAATTATTCTCTCTTCACCTGACACTAATTTTACTATTTAGTAATAACTATAATTGATGGGGTAAGGTTATCTTTTATAGAGAGAAAGAACCAACTTTTTTATTGAATTTATGATTCATTTTCCATTAAAGTTGAATGTAATAAAACATAAGTTTCCTGGCATAATTAAAATACTTAACTAAATAAAATGCATAAATATATCTAATATGGATTACAACGAAATCATGTGGGACATTAAGATCTTATATGGACAGCCTTTTTTATCCTTGCTATTCAGCTTTTGTCATCAACTCTAAGAAATAACAGTCCCTCTGATTACTACTCAGTAAGAAGATATGGATGTGAACCTCCGAATATTTTGCGAGAGGTTGAAAAGGGTATTAGCAGGTGAAGGCGGCACGTTAACGTTCCCTGATTCAACAAATTGAACTCCACTTTTTCAGAACCTTCATAAGGAGTCTGAAATTATTACTACTCCGCGGGGGAGCTATCAAGGCGACATGGCTTGGCTTTTGTGTCAACTCTGGAACAAAGAAGACTCTGATAGACCGGACATTTTGGGGATTCAGAAGGACATCAATTACTTTGTCCATGAATCTGAGAAAGCCATTGACATATTCTTCATCGCCATCATTCAGCAGCAGAACAGTGAAACTGAGGAGCTTTGAGATGCTCTTCTTGGACTTCAAAGTAAAATAATTGATCCTAGAAAACGGATCCAGCACCTTCCACCCAGCAACGGACGTGTTACTCGTGTAGATATCAGTGCAGCCAGGGGCTACTTGGCTATTCTTCGTGCTCAGATTTTGATGATATGATAAGCCTAGAAGATCTCAACGGTGCCCGTGCAAAATCGCAAATATGTGGGATGAAGGGAGCATACCTGGGAATGAGGTATGCATGAATATAGGTTTGCATGCATGGGGATGTGGACTAGATGCATGCATACGTGGGAATGACGTGTGAATGAGGTTTGCAGGCATGGGGAATTAGCCATGTTGTAAACTAGATGCATGCATACTTGGAATGAGGTTTGCATGCATGTGTAGAAGACGTGACCGAGTACGAAAGACTTATTCTAGTTTGTTATCCAAAAGTTCACATTATTAATTACTGTATTAATTAAGTTTGTTTGGAGTCTGTTGCTGGAGTTCATAATGTACGAGTTTATGTCGTAAGTTGAGGTGAAGTAGTTATTCTATTCTTATTTAAATATCATGATATGCATTAATAAAAGGGAAGTAAAAAAATATTTAATCCAATTATTACAGTTAGTTCTCATGCTAAGAGAATTCGTCTTATAAGTGTAGGTCTGACCGAGACCTATTATGATATCACCAGTGAATTTTAAAGGAATAATGATTTTTTTTAATTTTTTTCTTTTTTAATTTTTTTTTTATTTTTTAATAATTAATTCAATGTATGATAATTAAGTAAATTTTTTTAATAAATATATATATATATTTAATTAATTATTAAAAAAAAAAAAATCTAATTCATCTTAAAGGAGCATAGAGATGACTTGTTAGATTTATTGCTTGAGGGACAACTTAGGCTTTCAGTGCTCGCAATTGTCGGAGCAGAGGCTTCGAGAAGACTGCTTTTGCTGCTAAAATTTACAACAACATTTATGTCAACTTTTATTTTGATTCCATGCTTGGGTTATAGTGTCAAATTTCTACAATTTCAAGAGGATATTGGATGATATAATGAAGTCTTTGATCCCAGCATCTTCGTGGGGTGAAATTATGGGAAAAGATTATAAATCGAAGAAAACTATTCTTCGTGATTACCTAACAAACAAGAAGAATTTTATTGTGCTTGATAATGTACGGCAAGATGGTATAACGTCCTTATTTCTACCTATTTTGGCGTCTCAAATATTTCTCCACAGTCGAGTACTTTGAGAAAAACTCAATTTCTCTTTTGGTAGACTTCTAAAAAAATTGGTAAAAAACATACTCTGTTATTTCTTGAACTTCAAATAAATAGAACTTTTACAAAGTCAGTTCCTTATAAATAGAAAGACTTGTTCAAATGAAATCTAAACTTAATAATCAAAACTAACAAACAAGACTCATTCTTCAACAAGACTAATTCAAGGCCACGTAGCAAGTGGAAAAACCACGTAAAGCAGTTGCTAGTAACAAATTTCCTCCCACTTAAAGAAGCCACTTGTCCTCAAGTGCAAAATCTGGAAATTGATTCTTCATGAAACTCAATATCTTCCCAAGTTGCATCCGATGGCGAAAGGCCTTGCCAATGGACCAAAACTTCTTTGTTTCCTTTTCTCCTTCGATGATCTAATGCAGCTTGCGGAACAGGAATCATTTTGTCATTAATTACTGCTGGAAGCTGAGATTGAACATTCGTATGGCGTCCTACCATTTTGTCATTAGTTTTGCTGCTTCATCCTCCATGACCACATCTCCATCGTCTTCATCTAGACATGCTTCAATTACAAATAACTTCGGACATCGATGCCCCGGCTGAAATTTTTCATCACAATTATAACAAAGACCTCTTTTTCTTCTATCTTGAAGCTCAGCAGTTGATAGATTTCTTACTGGAATTGTAGAAGTGCCATTGGTTTTATTCTTGGGTGGTTGGAGATTCGGTTGCGCCACAGAAGGATACACTTTTTTATGTAGCAAGTTTCGAGCTTCAAATAATCTTGCCAACCCAATGGTGTCAGAAAGTGTCATTGGTCTTCCTGCTTGAACATCAACTCGAACCGAATCTTGTAGCCCGCTGACAAAACAACTCACTTGTCGTGCTTGTGGCAGATGCCCGACCTTGGCCAAGAGTCTTTCAAATTGCGACTGGTATTCCTGCACAGTTCCATGTTGCTGCAATTTGGTCAGTTCACCAAAAAAATCACAAAATTGGTTTGGGCCAAATCGAGAAAGCAGCTCCTTTCTGAAATAATCCCAAGTGAGGTGCGCCATATCCTGTTTTAGCAGCTGATACCATAATTGAGCATCTCTTTCTAGGTGGAATGAAGCGAGTAACACTCGATCGGCTTCAGGGGTGTCATGGAATTGAAAAAATTGTTCAGCTCGATACAACCAACTCGTGGGATCCTCTACTCCATTGTAACGGGGAAAATCTAGTTTCACAAGCTTGGGCGCATATGAATTTGTTAGACTTTGTTGGTTTTGTTGCTACCATGTGTTCTAGATGGAGTCTGAGATGTTTCTCCATGATCTCTAGTGGATTGACTCACCAATTGGTCCATCCGAACAGAAAGCTTATCAAATATGTCCGCCATTCTAGTCATTAGATCCTGCTGTCCAGTGGAAAGTGACGCCATGGTTTGCTCTAGTTGCTCCACTCTCTGCTCCATGCCTGAGCTCTGATACCACTTTGTTATATCGTCCTTATTTCTACCTATTTTGGCGTCTCAAGTATTTCTCTACAGTCGGATACTTTGAGGAAACCCAATTCCTCCTTTGGTAGACTTCTAAAAAGTTGATAAAAAGCATACTCTGTTATTTCTTGAACTTCAAATAAATAGAACTTTTACAAAGTCAGTTCCTTATAAATAGAAAGACTTATTCAAATGAAATCTAAACATAATAATCAAAACTAATAAACAAGACTCATTCAACAAGATTAATTCAAGGCCACGTAGCAAGTGGAAAACCACGTAAAGCACACGTTTATTGCTAGTAACACAAGATGAAATATGGGATGGTCTAGAGAAGATCTTCCGGACAATCAGAATGGAAGCAGGGTACTGATAACAGTTGGTCCACATTACATCTTTCCCTGGTTCGAATTGGAAAATGGAGAAGAAAATCGGCTTGATTCAGTACTCGTTGGAGGACCATTGATCAGAATAAAGTATGAAGCCTGGCAATTTTTCATCCTACACTATGAAAGTACTCCATTAGAAGATGAAACAGACCGTCCTTCAGTTGGCTAAAACTGATGTCTCTGTTGGAGTTACCTTTTTGTCTTTCCTGCAGAAATTGAGTTAACTACCAGGCAATTTTGTCAGTTGTGGATCGCTCAAGGTTTGATACGGGGCAATTACACCAGTGAGGAAATGGTCGAAGAGTACTTGAAAAAACTAAGCAATAGATGATTGATTCAAGTTAGTGAAGACCCAGAGGCACGATAAAAGCATGCTACGTTCAAACTTTTGTACAAGCAGCGTTATTCATTGCGAATGTACTGATAGAATTTTTCCAGTTGATTCACAGAGACGTAGAAACGAAATCATGGCAAACCATTAAACGGTTCTCCGTTTTTCAAAATCTGTCTCGGTTCGTTTCTTCGGAGCATTCTGACACGTACCTTCATTCTTTACTGAACTTCACCTCACTTCAGAAAGAGATCGCTTTGGCATCATAGACTGCATGGAGATTTGTAAAAAGTTCAAACTTGCCAAGGTATTGAAATTGGGTTCTATAATTCTCGATGAATTTCCAACTGGATTGAAAATTTATTCCTTTCGAGATATTTGAAGCTGAATATTTATTAGACAAGAAGATCAATTCTCCTCAACATGATCAAAAGTGCTCCTAAATTCCTTACCTTTGTCTCCTTAGTGGGATTGCAATTTTATTGGTGCTCCTTAATTTACTCATAGTGTACGACAATTAATTATTAATTAATTGCAACCCACCTTGATGTTATGCATCGAACGCTAATAAAAACAGTTGAACTATTCATGTCTTATTTTTGGCTGTTTATGGTAACAGTCTATCAGAGCTTTCCACGGTCCGACGAGCTTCGCAACGATCTCAACTTTATTCTTTTTAACCTTTTTAATCATCATGACTCAAACTGGTGAAACCAAATTGCTCCACTTCGTCATCTACCCAAACTACAGTCAATTTTTTGCCTAGCCTAAGCAATCTTATTGTTCTAAATTCAACACGACTACCAATCAAACTTACTCCAGAAAACTACTCTTCATGGAAGGCTCAGTTTGATTCACTTCTCTTTTGTTATGATTTGCTTGGATATATTGACGGATCAAAACCATGTCCATCTGCAAATTTATCAGTTGAGGGAAAATCAATTCCGAACCCAGATTTTGTCCTTGGCAAAGACAAGAGAAACTACTTATCCATGGCATCCTCTCCTCTCCTTCTGATCGAGTCATCCCTATGGCTAGCTCATCCAAAACAGCCGCAGAGGCGTGGACTCGTCTTGCGAAATCTTATGCCAACTCATCTTCTTCCAGGATAATGGGACCAACAGACCAGCTCTCTAAAAATCGTGGAACAAGAACCATTACTGAATACCTCGGATTTATTCGTGGTATTGCTGATGAACTTGCTATCATTGGCTCACCAGTTCCACATGCCAATCTCATTCTTCAAGTTTAAAATGGAGGCCCAGAGTTCAAAGAGCTTGCTGCTGCAGTTAGGACACGAGACACCGTCATCAGTTTTGAGGAGCTCCGTGACAAGCTTGTAGAATATGAGTCCTTTCTTAAGCACGAAGAAAATCTTTCATCTACAATCATTCCCAATGCTGCCCGTTTCACCCATTAGCAGTAAGGATATCAAACACAGAAAAAGAATAATAACAATCAGAACCGTAGCATTCAATTTGATGGGCAACGCTATAACAACCAAGGTCCTAATCTCAACAAAGGCTCTACTGTCACTTGTCAATGTTGTAAGAAAAAGGGCCACAATGCTCGTGAGAGTTATACTTTGAAGCGAAAGCTTGGACTACCTGTTACCTCCAAGAGCTAATCATACAACTATGAGTAGTGATCAAATTGACTACTTGACACTGGTGCTTCACATCATGTTGCTACTGACTTGAACCACCTTTCAATTCAACAACCCTATGAAGGACCCGATGATATTATAATTGGTGATGGTATAGGTTTGTATATCACATACACTAGAAAATCAATGCTTACTTCTGCTGATAAGTCATTTTTACTTTTCAATGTTTTATGTGTTCCCACAATGGAACAATTTAATTTCAGTCTCTTAATTTTGTAAAACTAATAATGCTCAATTGAGTTTTTTCCTTCTACTTGTGTTAAGGATCTAGCCGCGGGGCACCTCTCGCTCAAGGACAGAGCAAGAATAATGTGTATGAATGGTCCAGCATAAGAGACATCAATCAAGTGCCAAAGCAAGTGTGTACCGGTAGATCATGACCGCCCTTCATCGTTGGCATGATCGCCTTGGTCACCCATCTTCTAAAGGTTTACGTCAAATTGCGTCTTTTAGTGAACTTCCTGTGGAATCTAGACAACGTTTCTCTAAAATGTCTTTCTGTGATTCATGTCGGTGTAACAAAAGTTATAAACTTCTGTTTGGTGTGTCTAGCTTAAATAGTCGAGGCCCTTTAGATTTACTGTGTACGGATGTTTGGGGTTCATCTCCAATTCATTTAATCGATGGTTTTTCTTATTATGTCATTTTGTCGATAATTTAACCAAATATTCGTGGCTGTTCCTTATGGCACATAAATCTGATGTTTTCACATTATTTCCAAAATTTAAAGTCATGATTGAATTTTTTTAAAACTTCCATAACTACAATTTACTCATATGGTGGATCAGAATATAAAGGTTTAAAAACCATGCTTGATGCAACTGGTATTCAGCATCACATTTCTCCACCATGCACACCACAACACGTTGCTTCTGCCGAGCGTCGTCATTGTCATATCTTTGAAACAGGCCTGGCTCTTTTACATCGAGCATCTCTTCCTCTTTCTCTCTGGTCTTATGCCTTTAATACTGCAGTTTTTCTCATCAATCGACTTCCTACATCATTCCTGGACAATAAATCCCCATTTGAATGCTTGTTTCATTCTCGGCCTAATTATTCCAAATTAAAAGTTGTTGGGTGTCTATACCATACAACCATCATAAATTAGAACAACGCTCCAAGCCATTCATTTTTCTTGGGTACTGAAACACTCACAACTCTTACGAACCCATGTTTGGGCCCATAAACAATAAAATATTTTTTTCCCGACATAACCATTTTGTTGGGTCTTCTTTTTCATCTCTGTCTCCTTTACAAAAACATGACAAAATTAATGACTTTTCTCTTAATAAATGGGCCACAATTTCTCCGTCCTTTTTATCTCTCAATTTTGAAAACTTTTTCTAAAATAATTCACCAAGTTTGTCGCCAATTAGCCACTTACATGTTCCCACCTTCCACTTTAAAAAATAATCAATTAAATAATAGGAATCTTATTTCCAATCATTCTCATACACCACCTGTCACTTTAGAAAATCAATTCCATGATTCAAGCACCTTTATTAAAATCACCAGTTATAATATTGAGTATTATAAAATATTTATTTAATTCTCTCTATAAAGACAGTTTTAATATTTTCTTAATTATTAAATAATAAAATAAAATTTTTTAGTTACGAGAATTAAATTTAAATAGAATTTTAAAACATAATCCATACATTATAAGATATTTTAATTATAAAAATAAATTATAAATAAAATAATAATATAATATTTATAATCTTAAAAATTAATATTAAAAAAGAAAATCACCCTTACCGCTCATCCATCTCATATTATTTCTAATTCCCCTCCACCAAATTTCCATCATGTTCTCCACTACCAAAATTCTTGTCCCTCTCATTGCCTTCTCTCCATTCAGATTCCTCTCCCATTACTTCTTCTTTACCTCCTATATCTGAACAAGAACTTTCCCTACCTGGCCATAATTCTTCTTAATCAAATATGCAAATGGAGACAAATATCCCTCCTTCGTACTCCCCATCTCATATTGATATTGTACACGCTAGTGATCTTCCATTGGCTACAAATCTCAATTTATCCACTTACCCTAATAATGCATCTCTTATTTCCTCTATATGTGAAACGACTCCCAAGTGTAATTTTTTACCATCTCCGTTACCCTCTCAACTATCCCACAAAATAAATCCTCTCAATACTCGTACCATGATTACTCGTTCGAAAAATCATATTTCCAAGCCATCAACCAAATTCGCATATACTGCCTCTAAACATCTTCTTCCTCTTACTATTGAGCCTATTTCAGTCTCAAGCTATAAAACACTCTTAACTGGAGAGAAGCCATGTGTGATGAGCTTAATGCACTTATTCATAATGGAACTTGGGAGCTTGTCCTACGCCAAACCAATCATAATATCATCAAGTGTAAATGGTTTTCAACTGAAGCGAAAACCCTTTGGAAGCATTTATCAGTAAAAGCTCAATTGGTTGCAAAGGCTTCAACCAACTTGGTGTCGATTTTCAAGAAACATTTAGTCCAGTGATCAAACCTACCACTATTCAAATTGTTCTTACCCTTGCTTTATCTCATGGTTGGCAGGTTTATCAACTGGATGTCAACAACGCCTTTCTTCATGGGCATTTATCTGAAAAGATATTTAAGTCTCAAGCACCAGAATTTGTTGATTCCTCTCGACCTACTCATGTTTGTTGGCTTCATCGTTCCCTCTATGGTCTTAAGCAAGCACCCCGTACTTAGTTCTAAGAACTAAAGGCATTTATCACCTCTTGGTTTTTCCAATTCCAAGAGTGACCTCTCTCTTTATTACTCTAATGGAAATCTCACAAAATATTTTCTTGTGTATGTTGATGAATTGTTGATTATAGGGAACTCCTCAACTTTTATCTGCAAAATTATAAAATGCTCTCTAGTCGCTTCTTTCTCAAGGATCTTGGCTCCCTGCACCATTTCCTAGGAGTTGAGGTTATTCATAATAATCATGGACTTTTTTGGTCCCAACACTATTGTATTTGTGGTCTTCTCAAACGTTTCACTATGGATTCCTCAAGGACCCTATGACTCCTACATGCATCTCTCAACGTCTCACACTGCGTGATGGCTCCCCTGCTACCGATAGTCCGATACAACAAACTATCACAGTTTAATTAGCGGGATGCAGTATCTTTCCCTTACTCGACCTAATACTGCTTACAATGTCAATAAACTATCCTAATTCATGCATGCACCTACTTAAATTAATTAGACAGAAGTCAAATGCTTATTACGGATCCTAAAGCATGCTAATTCTTATGGATTGTTTGTTTGTCAACATGAACCCCTTTAACTCAGTGCCTACTGGAAATCAAGAGAATTGTACCTCTACTTCCGCTTATATTATATTTCGTAGATCTAATCTTGTTTCTTGATGCTCAAAGAAACAAAGAACTATAGCTCAATCTTCTACAGAAGCTGAATATCGTTCTGTTACCTCTACCACTGCTAAAATTACATGGCTTGTTAATCTTCTTAGTGAGCTTGGTGCTTATCCTTCACAACCTCCCGTCATCTCTGTAACAGCATTGGTGCCAGCTATTTGTCTGTTAATCTTGTTTTCTACTCTCAAATGAAACATATTGCCCTTAATTACCATTTTATTCGTGAGAAGGTTTCGATTGGCTCATTCACTGTTACACATGTTTTAACTCATGATCAGCTGGCTGATGTTCTTACAAAACTCGTATCTAAGTTTTGTCACGGGATGGGTGTTTTGCGCAGCAAACCTGCGTGCGACACTTAGACAACCTTGTCGGGATGTTGCTAAGTAAGCCTTTGCGCTTCTCGATAGCTAAGCCAAGAGGTTCCCGAAATGCTAAAGAGAAGGAGAAGCTAGCGAGCAATGTAGCCAAATGCGGAAATTGTATTACTCAAGAGAAACTTACAAGAGAGCTTACAAGTGTTTGATGCTTTGCTTGGATGATTGGATGAGTACAATGCTTAGAGCTCACCTCTATTTATAGCAAAGCTTGGCTAGTTCTAGAGAGTTCTATGTACATGTGTCTAAACCTAGACCGTACAAGTGTCACAAATCTAGGCTATGTACAAAAGTGCTAGAGTTTGCTAGAATGTTCTAGAATCGGGCCAAGCTAGCACATCTTGGCTCATTCTCTTGGGCCATTGCGGGCTGGAATCATGCGGCCCGTAACATCCTCCCCCACTTAAGCTCGCGGGCGTCCTCGTCGGCGCTCTCGTGCTTGTATCTTTGGATGTGTTCCGCGAACTGCCACAATTCATCTTCACGTTCCCAAGTGGCTTCGCTCTCGGGGAGGTTCTTCCACTTCACCAAGTACTCGTAGTATGGTGGCACGCCCCTTCTTCGAATGATGCGATCAGCAAGGATGTAGTCCACATCTTTGTCGAACGCGGTGACAACGGCTGTTGGGGCACGCCTTGATTCTCCGCGACTTGGTTCTTCCACGTCTTCGTGATATGGCTTGAGAAGACTCACATGGAAGACCGAATGAATCTTGAGTCTTGGTGGAAGCTCTAGTTGATACGAGACGTTGCCTACACGTCGGATGATGCGGAAGGGTCCTTCGTAGCGTCTCACTAACCCCTTGTGGACTTTGCGAAGTGTCTTGAACTGTTGGGGTAGGAGCTTGATCATGACTCGATCTCCTTCCTTGTATTCGACATGCCGTCTCCGTGTATCAGCCCACTTCTTCATTTTCCTCGCGGCCTTGTCGAGGTATGCTCGCGTGATGTCCGCTTCTTCATGCCATTCGCGGGCGAGCTTGTGTGCCGCGGGGCTTTTCCCTCCATATGTCGAGGCTATGGCGTTGGGGGTCATGGGCTGGAATCCCGTGATGATCTCGAAAGAACTTTTGCCGGTAGCCTCGCTCCGTTGGAGATTATTAGAAACTTGGGCGACATCTAGCAACTTTGCCCAATCCCGTTGGTGTGCATTTGTGGGATCGATGCACGGTGGTAACAATCCATCCCTTTTCTCTTGGGAAGGGACAAGTGCATCGAGAGAAGCCTTAGACGGGCGATCCTGGCCAGCGTCTAGTAAACCAGCGAGTGGTTTCCGCATTTCTTCAGGCTTGGGTGGCGCCATGCAGTGGGGCGCCAAGGCTGGAGGCTTTGAACCTTGCTCCAACTCTATTTGGTGATCCACCTCTCGTCTAGGTGGAAGCTTCTTCGGAAGCTGAGGAGGCATCACGTCCTTGAATTCCTCGAGGACGGATTGTATCGATGGAGGGACTTGGCTTGGACCACTTGCGGAGTTTTCTCCCTCATTGAGCTCCCGGATGGAGACCAAGAAGCTTGGGTCCTTCTTGAAACCCTTCTTGAATTGCATGGCGGAGAGTGTCTTCTCCTCGGACTTGCCCCGCTCCGTAGGAACCATGCATGCTTTACTCCCGTCGAGGATGCTGAGGGAGTTCGTGGCTGGAAGAGGGAAGGCATGGACTTGATCGAAGAACTCCATGCCAAGGACCATCTTGAAGTCATCCATGGGCACGATTGAGAAATTGAGCTTTCCGCTCCATGTGCCAAGTGCTACGTTCACTCCATGTGCGGTGCCCGCAATGGGCTTGGCGGGTGAGTTCACCGCCTTCATTGTGCCTCCTTGCCTTGTAGTTCTAAGGCCTAGGCGCTTGGCCTCATCCTCGGATACGAAGTTGTGTGTGGCTCCCGTGTCCAGCAGCGCGTGACGGTGTGGCCGTTTATCTGCGCGCTTACATACATCAGCCCTTTCTTGAGTGCAGATTGAGGGCTGTCGAGTGCGCCAAGTCTTTGGATCGAACCCATGCTGGGTTGGGGTTCATCCGTTGATGGTGTTGGGTTGCCCTTGAGCTGGGCAGCGAGAGCATTCAGCGACTTCTTCTCCGGACAGTCGCGAACCCAATGAGGCCCGTTGCAAATGAAGCATGGGCTGCGGGGCTTTGGTGCTTCCTTCTTGCCTTCCGATTTTTCTTGCCCACTCTTGCCGCTCGGAGGCTTTTTCTGCCCCCAATCCTTGCGATTATGGCCCTTGTCCTTGCGACTCTCTCCCCCACTTTTGCCTTGGCTAGGCTTTCTCTCCTTGGATTGGGTGGAGTACTCGTGCAGCGACTCCGCGGTGGCAATAGCGTCATCAAGTGTTTGGACGCCACGCCGGTCGAGCTCCGTCTTGGCCCAATCCTTGAGGCCATCTTCAAAGTAGAAGAGCGAATCCTTTTCGGACATGTCGCTGATCTCGAGCATGAGGGTAGTGAACTCGTTGACGTAGTCGTGGACGCTACCCATTTGCTTGAGGCGACGTAGGCGTGTTCTCGCCTCTCTTTCGGCATTGCTTGGGGCAAAATGCTTTCGGAGTTCTTGCTTGAAGTCTGCCCATGTGTTGATGGCGCAGATGCCTTTGCCCATTTCGCCATGCTTGCGACGCCACCATAGTTGTGCAGCGCCTCTAAGGAACGTGGGTGCAGTGCCCACCTTTGATGCCTCATCTCTCACACCCATGGCATCGAAATATTGGTCTAGCCCGAAGAGAAAGTTATCCACGATGGTTGCATTCCGTGTGCCATCGTAGGTGTCCGGCTTTGGCACGTCAATGCGCCGCGCATCACTCATGCTTGTAGAAGCTTGGCTAGCGGAGAGTGTGTGCTTGTGGCATGCCCAATCTTCGCGGACTTCCTCTACTTCCATGCGGACAGCACGCAGCTCGTCTTGCACGAAGCTGCGGAGTTTCATCAACTCCTCGTGGAATACTTGGAATTCCCCTCGGAGGGTGTTGGCTTGCTCTTGCATGAGGGTCTTCGTTGCCACTGTGAAGTCGGCATATTCGCCCTCGAGGCCGTCAACCCTTTCCTCCAATGTTTCGAGGTGTCCTCGATAGCCGGACATTGTTGTTTCCAACGTAGCCAATCGTGGCTCCAAGGCATCGACAGATGCGGCCTTCGACTTGCTTCGAGTCTTGGCCTGCCCGCGAGTATCGTCGCGGCCCCGGCTTGGTTCCGGGATGATCTCTACACCATGAGCACCTTCTTGCGTCAAGCTTGAGGTTGGAAGGTTGGCCATTGCTAGAATGCGTGTGTGCAAACCGTAGCTCTGATACCACTTGTCACGGGATGGGTGTTTTGCGCAGCAAACCCGCTGCGACATAGACAACCTTGTCGGGATGTTGCTAAGTAAGCCTTTGCGCTTCTCGATAGCTAAGCCAAGAGGTTCCCGAAATGCTAAAGAGAAGGAGAAGCTAGCGAGCAATGTAGCCAAATGCGGAAATTGTATTACTCAAGAGAAACTTACAAGAGAGCTTACAAGTGTTTGATGCTTTGCTTGGATGATTGGATGAGTACAATGCTTAGAGCTCACCTCTATTTATAGCAAAGCTTGGCTAGTTCTAGAGAGTTCTATGTACATGTGTCTAAACCTAGACCGTACAAGTGTCACAAATCTAGGCTATGTACAAAAGTGCTAGAGTTTGCTAGAATGTTCTAGAATCGGGCCAAGCTAGCACATCTTGGCTCATTCTCTTGGGCCATTGCTGGGCTGGAATCATGCGTCCGTAACACTCAACTTTGCTTTTCTTCGGTCTAAGATCGACGTTTTTGATAGCAACACGATCTTGCGGGTGCATATTAGACCAAAAGATCAATTCTCCTCAACATGATCAAAAGTGCTCCTAGATTCCTTACCTTTGTCTTCTTAATGGGATTGCAATTATATCATCACCCATGTATACAATACTCTTGATATAAATTTGATATAAATTTATACGTGTGAAATGATTTTCTTTGAGAGGTTATGTGCCATGTTGTTTTTGAGTTTATAAGCTAGACATTAGCAAACCGTTTCCTACCTTCCGCAACAATTATCATCTCGCTATAGATAATCACGCCATCATCGTAGGTACTTGTCACACAACCTTGAGCATTTGATGACTCGGGTTCTTTACTATCTTTACTCTTCCGATTGCTCCAACACTCTTTCTTGATATATCCTTTCTTATTATAGTTGTAACATTTGAAAATTTTCTTATTGTTTGATTTTGATCTACCATGATTGTGACTCCCACTTAAGCCATATTCTATTAATCTCCTCTCGTCACCGATAGAACTTTTGTTTAATGCGTGCTCACATGTCCGTCTTCCTAATTTTTCTGCTTGCTCACCATATTTAACATGGAGGCTGCAACATCATCAAAACTAGATTATCTGTTTGGGTATTGTTCGTCATATTGATGATGAGTTAATCATATAAATATATTAAACTTTGAAGTAAAAGCTCATGACGTTCATTTTCCTATATTTTGTGACCCAACGTTGTGAGTTACAAAAATAGAGTCTTCAAGGTATTGATATGGTCGGTGACTAATGTAGATTCCACCATTTGAAGAGTATAAAGTTTCCTTCAAAAGATCTTATTGTGCAATGACTTGGCCTCATATAATTTTGTGAGAGTATCTCATATTTCTTTCGCTTTTTTTTCTCCTTCATACTAGGTAACACTTCATTTGCAAATGCTAAGTGTACATCGACAATTTCATTGCCGTCCATTTCGTTCCACTTGGCATCATCAGTTATCTTAATGGATCTTTCTCCAAGTGCTGCTAAAAAATTATTTTCGCTAAACTTCTAAATTTTGTATTCTGTTGTCATTATTGTTTACTTTAACAATAACTATATACTTGAATATTAATATACATGTAAACGATGATAGTATACCTAAATAGTAATTGTGGCATAAATACTAACCCAATTCTAAAAAATGCAACAAGGCTCTAATACCATCTGTTAGGAAATTTATAAGTGAAGTAGGGTCACAATTAATATGAAATTGGAAGCAAATAAAGAATAAGCATAAATAGAATATCGAAATTATGTGGTTCGACTTTTAACTTACATCCATGAGTGTAGACAGAAAGAAAAAAATTTTACTAGTGAAATGAGGATTACAAGTATTATAATATTTTAACTCACTTTCTAGAGCCCCAATACACCCAACTTCTCACTTACTAATTACACAAAAATACTAAACTCTTTAAAATCTCACTCCTCAAACTCACTTAAAATTGAAGGTAAGAACTTGAGAATTCGATAATGAAATGACGATGAGAAGCTCTTTTATATAGCCAAAATTTTGGCGTTGTACACTTAACGGCTCTCTTTTTTTGAAAAAATTCAAATTTTGAATATTTATATTCAAACTTTGAAAAGTACGGTGCTTCTTGAATTAGAATCATTGATTTTGATAGTTTGGCACTACAATCCTGGAGACTATTTTTCAGAAAACAAAGGCTAAATTTTAATACAAATTTCTTATTGTTTTCTCTGTTTGTTGAAACTAAAATTTCTATTTTTGGATATGTGTAACCAAAGATACGAATTTTTAAATAAGTAATAAAAAATCTGGAAATTATGGACAGGTTTGTTGTACCCAAAATAATAATATTTTTAAATTAGTTTCATAAGTCTATAAATTATAAATTTTATGTATATCTTTATTGGGTATGTCTACTGTCATTAAAACAGTGAAATGAATTTTTTGAGGCCTAATGAATATTTTGTGAATTTTCAAATTTGTAGACCTCTGTTTTCATTATTGTTGGATAATTTTTTAGTTTTTGTTAAAAGTCAGCTTTTGGAGATGCTCATCACTTAGGTTGGTTTTTTTGAATTTTTATATATAATATAATACATGTGTACAACAACTTAGTAAAGTTTTATAAATTCTGACGTATGTATAGGTTGTTTAAAATCAACAAGTATAGGATGGTCGGGTTTATGTTTAGTTTAGTGAAGTATTTTGTTGGTATAAGTATTTATGGATTAAGAACATTTGAGGTTATCTTTGAGGTCAAAATTGATATATTATTGATAAGAATATTTTCATTCCGATTATACTGAAGTGGGTGAGCCCGTGATAATGGATAAGGTTCTCATTTTGTTGTTACTGGTTCGAGATAAGTATATTCATGTATGATATACTATGTAATAAAAGTTGTTTAAGATATAAGGATTATGTAGAATGAAATTGGTTTTTATTTTTATTTTTATCTAATGAATATTGGAATGCAAAATAACCTTTTAGAAATATTTTAATGTAAAAATATTTACTTAAAGCAAAACTTTCTTTTAAATGTATTTTTAGTAAATCTTGTTAATAAATTTATTTTGAAGTAAATGTTTTATAAATGATTCTATGAAAAGTTTTAAATGATTAAAGAAATGATTAAATGTTATTTAATGATTCTTAAATGTATATATGAAAAAAAAAGTGCGTAAGTTGGATTCAAATAATTTGGCTTATTTTTCGAAGTAATTTATATCATGTTATGTTATGGCCAGCTAGTTGGATGATGATGATGTTGTGCACATATGATGTTATGCTATCAACAATATGGGGTGAGGTACCTTGAATAATAATAAGAACTTCAAGGCATGAACTAACTATGTTTTATGTTTACATATCTTTAGGATGTTTTGATTATTTAAATGCATAAATATGAATCTATCACTTACGCCAAATGATAAAATGGTTATTATAATGTTTAATTATTTATTATTAATAGGTTTTAATATTGTAAATGGATTTGCTTGCCATGTTGACGGCTCACCCTCACCTCTACCATTTTTCAAACTGATTAGAGATGTGGCTTTTGGTCTTAGAAGATAGAAGTTTTGTTGAGAATCTTGATGTTTAATGTAGTTCACTTTGTACTTAAAGATGTGTTTTTTAGAGGGTTATTTATTATGTTTATTATGTTTTTGATGTATAGTGATACTTACGATGACGTGAGATGACATTCCAAATTTCTCTTATGTTTTCATAAATAAATTTAGGGTGTTATTATTTATATATATAATTATTTTCAACTGTGAGTGTTCTCATTTTTTTTAATACGAACACGCTAGAAATGGAGTGTGGGTGTATTTTTTTTTTAAAATTTGTTGGGTATGTATGTTGTGTTATTATTTGCTATTGTGTGCTCAGAAGTACTCTTAAGCCCTGGAATTGTAGGCATGGTTTTGCTATGTTTAGACTTGTATGGTTTGCTGTATCAAAATACATACATATATTCATACCATTAATTTACTCTCATTATGATATATACACACACACACACATAATGTCCCTAGCAAGTTTAACTTGTATTTACCATCAAAACCTCATCGGATTCCAACAAAACAAAAGCATATTGAAATCTACGACACAAGTGTAAGATTTTTTTGTATTAGCTAGATTTTCGATGATCATTTGTGTTGCAGAAAAAAGTTCATAGCAACTCAATTGAAGTAAGAAAAATCATTATATAACATCAATTCTTACCAAAACATATGAAATTGAAAATTGCTCTTGTTTTTGGATTGACACAAACAGAAAATTTAAGAAGTAAAAGAATTAAACAAGATTACAGAACATTAGCATCTTGTTCTTTTCTTGAACTCAGCCTTTGTTTTCTGTAGCTTTTCTTAAGATGCTTTCCTAACCTATTGCTAGTTTGATATCTCTTTCTTTTCTTGAACCAAGAAATTTGCCTTTACTTACAAGTAAAGTTCAAATGTTCTTTCCCTTTTCTCTTAACTTGGATTTTCTTACACAATCATTTTCAATTCTACCAAAACTATCCATTTATAAATACCCAATTTGAATCAAATTCTGCATTTTGATTTTGTTGTGCCTTCCTAATAATAGTTTGATTGTGGTGCTTTTAATCAGAGTAATATATCATCCGAATATTGAAGCCCTTGATTACTCAAAAGAACAATGCCAGGTGCTTTAATTATTGTTCACAATTTATATTTTTTGTTTTCATTCTCATGTGTCAAAATCATCACTACACATGCACTTTATTGTGTAAAAATCATCACCTATATACTTCTCATTTCCCAATTACATTTTTTCTAAAACCAAAGTAGAATTATTTCATTATCAATTCTTGAAGAGAACAATCATCATCCTTCAAGTTAATATTGTCTGTCAGACAGAACTAACTATCCTTTTATTAGTTCTTTAAAGAGATTTTCTACAATGATCAACTTAATAGTTATAAAAAAAAAAATCTTCTAGATCAATTTAAGCAATGGAAATCTTGGATCTAGAAGAAACCTCCTCTAACACCAAAGCACCAAAAGAATCTACAACCAATAAAAGATAAAGATCTAGGTATATATAATATGGAAAGAAAATAGATGAAAAAAAAAAGACTTGGCTTAAAAGAATAGTAAGCTAGAGACACCAAAAGTAAAAGCTTTGGATTTATAAGTAGGATTGATCCCTTAATCCAATTGGAAAATATTTTAGGTTGGATGCCTAAAAATTCTAGCCTTAACAACTCCTAAAAAAAAAAGGTGGTATAAGAGCCAAATTCAAATAATCGAAATATTGTGGTGGAATAACTCAAGTATGCCAAACAAAAAAACCTGATTTTGTCCAAAGGGAGATTGTTGCATTGTATCTCACATTAGTTAGTAAAGGGGAGCCACATTAGTTATAAGTAGGATTGGTCCTTCCATCTAATAGATTAATATTTTAGGTTAAATTAGACTTAACCCCTCTATATAGACATCATAGGAAAACCAATATGAGGCTATTAAAATCATGGTAAACCAGCAAAATTGGCAATGTCTAAATCTGGTTAATGTTCACAACCAATTTGTAGTTTTAGTCCCCAACAACAGTCCAAAAAACTTATATGTCTCAACAATTTTTCAACTCAAATTCAAGCTCTAATAAAACCTAGGATACCCATTTTCCAACAACACAACAATTACTTAGGTAGCATTTTGTTATGGGCCGGCCAAATTGAGCCCAAGAATAGCCCAATGCCATGAGCCATGAGCCATGAGCCAAGATGTCCTAGCTTGGTCCGATTCTGGAAACTTTCACCAAACTCTAGCAATTCTAGCACACTTGTGCATACACTAGAATTGTCTAGAATTTGGTACATATGTATAGAATTCTCTAGGCATAGAATTCTCTAGAGCTAGGTAAGTCTCCCTATAAATATACGTTGACATTAATCATTTGAGCATCCAAGCATTAAGTAAGCACTCAAAGCACTCTTGTAAGCTGTCTTATAATCTTTCTCTCAAGCAATACAATTTCTGCATTTGGCTCAAGTGCTCTCTAGCTCTCTTCTCTTTAGCACTTTTAGAAAACTTCTTGGGTTAGCTAACGAGAAGCTCAAAGGTTACTTAGCAACTTTCGGCAAGTGTTGTCTAAGTGCCACACGAATTTACTGTGCAAAAACACTAATCCTGTGAAAAGTGGTATCAGAGCGGTTTGCACGAACGCAATCTAGTCCATTTCAAGTAATGACCAATCTTTCATCTTCAAACACAACACAAGAGGGCGCTCTTGGTGTGGAGATACTCCAGAAACCCAGCGGGGGTGGCGATGAAACTCGTGGGTAGGCCAAGACTCGTAGCAAGTCCAAGGCCGCTTCCATCGATGCTTTAGAGCCTTGCATGGCTATGCTCGAATCTGTAATGTCTATCGCTCAAGACACCCTCGAATGTTTGGAGGAAAGAGTAAACGGTCTTGAGAACAAATATACCGACTTCACAGTGGCAACCAAGACCCTCATCTAAGACTAAGTCAACACCCTCTTATGAGAATTTTGAGCATTTTACGAAGAATTGCTGAAACTCCACAATTTCGTGTATAACGAACTATGCGTTGTCCACGCGAAAGTGGAGGAAGTCCGTTCAGATTTGGCATGGTACAAGCGTACACTCTCCGCTAACCCAGCTGCCATGAGCACGAGTAATGCACGATACATTGACATGCCAAAGCCTGAAATTTACAATGGCACACGCAATGCCACAGTCATAGACAACTTTTTATTTGGGCTATACCAATATTTTGATGCCATGGGCATACAAGACGAGACATCGAAGGTAGGCATTGTACTCACATATCTCTGAGGCGCTGCACAACTATGGTAGAATCGAAAGCATGGCAAAATGGGCAAAGGTATCTACATTATCGACACTTGGGAAGATTTCAAGCAAGAACTCTAAAAGTAATTTGCACCAAGCAACGTAGAAAAAAAAAAGTAAGAGCTCGCCTATGTAGCCTCAAGCAAACAGGTAGCGTCTGCAATTACATCAATGAGTTCACTACCCTTATACTCGAGATCAGCGACATGTCCTACAAGGACTTACTCTTCTACTTCCAAGATGACCTCAAGTATTAGGCTAAGACAAAGCTCAATAGGTGTGGCGTCCAAACTCTTAATGACGCCATTGCCACTGCAGAGTCGCTCAATAAGTACTCCTCCCAATCCAAAGACAAAAGGCCTAATAAAGGCATATGTGGGAAGAGAGTAAGGATTAGGGGCAGAAAAAGCCTTCGAGTGGCAAAAATGGACAAAGCAAATCAGAAGGCAAGAAGGAGCCACCAAAGCCTCAAAGGCCCCTATTTCATATGTAATGGCTATCACTGGGTAAGCGACTATCTCGAGAAGAAATCGCTCAATACACTTGTTGCCCAACTCAAGGGCAACTCCATGGGTTCTCTCCAACGACTTGGCGCACTCAATAGCCCACAACAGGCACTCACCAAGAAATGGCTCATATACGTAAGCGGGAAGATAAACGAACACTCAGTTCACACGTTGTTGGATACGAGAGCAACACACAACTTCGTATCTGAGGATGAGGCCAAGCGCCTAGGTCTCAAAACTACTAAGGAAGGGGTGAACTCACCCGTTAAACCCATTATAGGCACGGCACAAGGCATGCACAGTTTACTTGGGACATAAGGTGGAAAACTCAAGGAAAATCAGACAACAGCAAGGATTAGGGGCAGAAAAAGCCTTCGAGTGGAAAAAATGGACAAGGCAAATCAGAAGCCAAGAAGGAGCCACCAAAGCTTCAAATATACAATGGCTCTCACTCGGTACGTGACTATCCTGAGAAGAAGTCGCTCAATACACTTGTTGCCCAACACAAGGGCAAATCCATGGGTTCTCTCCAACTATTTAGCCACTCAATAGCCCACAACTGGCACTCACCAAGAAATGGCTCATATATGTAAGCGCGAAGATAAAAAAAACACTCAGTTCACACGTTGTTGGATACGGGAGCAACACACAACTTCGTATTTGAGGATGAGGCCAAGCGCCTAGGTCTCAAAACTATTAAGGAAGGGGTGAACTCACCCGCTAAACCCATTATAGGCACGACATAAAGCATGCACGTTTTACTTGGGACATAAGGTGGAAAACTCAATTTCTCCATTATCCCTATAGACGACTTCAAGATGGTCCTTGGCACAAATTCTTCAACTAAGTCCATGCCTTCCCATTTCTAGCCACGAATTCCCTAAGCGTCCTCGATGAGAGTAAGAATGCATAGTTCCTACGGAGTGTGGCAAGTCCGAGGAGAAGACGCTTTCGGCCATGCAATTCAAAAAGTCTTTCAAAAAGGACCCAAGCTTCCTAGTATCCATCTGAGAGCTTAATGAGGGAAAAAGTTCCTTAAACACTCCAAGCGAAGTCTCTCCAACGATACAATCCATCCTCGAGAAATTTAAGAACATGATTCCTCTGAAGCTTCCAAAAAAGCTCCTACCTAGACAAGAGATGGACCATGAAATTGAGATAGAGCAAGGTTCGAAATCTTCAGCCTTGGTGCCCTACCTCATGGCACCACCTGAACTCGACAAGCTACAAAAACAATTCACAAATTTACTAGACGCAGGTTATGTCCGCCTATCTAAAGCCCTATTCAGTGCACCGGTCCTCTTCCAAAAGAAAAATGATGGCTCACTATGGATGTGCATCAACTATAGAGCACTTAATAATATCACTACTAAGAATAAGTATCTTATTCTCTTGATAACATATCTCTTCGATCAGCTTGGTAAAGCACGATACTTCACCAAACTTGACTTGCGCTCTAGGTACTATTAAGTTCGCATTGCCGAGGGAGACGAACTAAAGATAGCATGAGTAACAAGGTACGGATCTTTTGAATTTCTTGTAATGCTTTTTGGACTCACATTTGCACCTGTCACATTCTGCACACTTATGAACAAAGTGCTGCAACCATTCCTCGAAAGCTTTGTGGTCGTGTATAGTAGTGTATAATACCACGCTCGAGGAGTATGCTGAACATTTACGAAAAGTCTTTCAAGTACTTCAAGAAAATATGCTCTACCTCAAAATGGAAAAGTGCTCATTCGCTCAAAAAGAGATAGAGTTCATTAGGCACAAAATAGCTGTCAAGAAACTAATGATGGAGAATTCGAAAGTAAGGGTTATCCTCGATTGGGAGCCTCCCATAAAAGTACCCGAGCTTCACTCATTCTTAGGGTTGGTGAATTACTATCGCCGATTTATCAAGAGTTACTCAATCAAGGCAGCACTTTTGACCAACTTTCTCAAGAAAAATCAGACATGGCATTAGTCTAAAGATTGCTAGCATACATTCAAAGGTTTGAAGAAAGTAATTTCGAAGGAGCCCGTTCTAGTTCTTCCGGATCACACGAAGCCCTTTGAAGTATAAACGGATGCCTCCGACTTCGCCATTGGTGGAGTCCTCATGCAAGAAAGCCGCCCTATAGCTTTTGAAAGTCGGAAGCTAAATGATATGGAGAGGCACTACAAGGTCCAAGAGAAAGAAATTACCTCAATCATCCATTACTTATGAGTGTGGCGACATTACTTACACGGCTCACACTTCACAATCATGATGGACAATATAGCGACAAACTATTTCCAAACACAAAAGAAGTTGAGTTCGAAGCAAGTAAAGTGGCAAGAATTTCTTACAGAATTTGACTATCAGCAGCTTGAGTACAAACCAGGGAAAGCCAATTCGTTGCGGATGCACTAAGTCATATAGCGGAATAGGCAACACTTAGCACAAGCCAATCGAAGTCTAACCTTGTCTCACTCTCACGTATTAAGGGAGGCTTCTAACAATATCTGATGGCTAAATACTTACTGAAGAAAGTTCTCCAGGGAAAGACAAGACGGCTTTTACAAGATGAAGGCATATTCCTTACCAAAAGAGACCGACTGTTTGTGCCTAGGTGGGGAAACCTACTCAAGAAGTAATCAAGAAGTGTCACAACTCTAAGTAGGTTGGTCACCCAGGATTCGAGTGCACAGCCGTACTAGTCTAGGCCTCGTACTTTTAACCAAACATGAGGGACGACATTGAGGCATATGTGCAAACTTGTCTTGTGTGCCAACAAGACAAGATAGATCACAAACTACTAGTAGGATTTTTGGAGCCCTTGCCTCTAGCATCAAGACCGTAAGAAAGTGTTTTAATGGACTTCATTACGACCTTGCCAAAGTTCGAAGGATCCAGCAACATCATGGTCATGGTCGACCGATATAGCAAGTACGCAACTTTTATTACCGCACTAATCAATAAAGCAGCCCGTCTCTTCATCAAGCATACAGTGAAGCTTTGGGGAGTCCCAAAGAGCATTGTAAGCGACTAAGACCCACACTTCATTGGATGTTTTTGACGGAGCTCTTCAAAATATTGGGGATGGATCTCAAGTTCTCAATAAGATTTCATCGAATGATCAGACCAAGCGCTCATCAGCATGATTTTACTTAGGTACTACGTGAGTGCTCATCAGTGGGATTGGGCAAAGTTGCTTGATGTCTCCCAATTTTCTAACAATCTCCAACAGAACAAAGCTACCGGCAAGAGCCCATTCGAAAATATCATGGGATTTTAGTTCATGACTCACAATGCCATAGCCTCGACTTATAGACGAAAAAGGCCCGCACTCGCTTGCGAATAGCACAAAAAGGCAGACATCACGCGAGCTTACCTCGATAAAGCCACAAAGAAAATGAAAAAGTGGGTGGATACAAGGAAATGGCACGTTGAGTGCAAGGAATGTGATCAACTCATGATCAAGCTCCTGCCCAATAATTTAAGACGGTACGGAAAGTCCACAAAGGGTTAGTGAGGTGTTATGAGGGACCCTTTCGAGTTGTCCAACATGTGAGCAACGTCTCATATCAACTAGAACTCCTGCCAAGACTCAAGATACATCTGATCTTCCGTGTGAGTCTTCTCAAGCTCTATCACGAAGATGTGGGAGACCCAAGTCATGGAGAATCAAGGTGTGCCCCCAACAGCCGTTGTCACCATATTCGACAAAGATGTGGATTACATCCTTAGTGATCGAGTAATCCTAAGGAGGGGCGTGCCAACATACCATAAGAACTTGGTGAAGTGGAAAAACTTTCCCGAGAGCGAAGCTACTTGGGAACATGAAGAAGATTTATGGTAATTCGCGGAGCACATTCAGAAGTTCAAGCACGAGAGTTGACGAGGACACCGTGAGCTTAGGTGGGGAGGATGTTACGGGCAGCCCAAATTGAGCCTAAGAATAGTCCAATGCCATGAATCAAGATGTGCTAGCTTAGCCCGATTCCAGAAACTTCCACAAAACTCTAGCAACCATAGCACACTTGTACATATACTAAAATTCTCTAGAATTTGGCACATGTGTATAGGATTCTCTAGGCATAGAATTCTCTAGAGCTAGGCAAGCCTCCCTATAAATATGGGTTGGCATTAGGCATTTGAGCATCTAAGCATTAAGCAAGTACTCAAAGCACTCTTGTAATCTTTCTCTCAAGCAATACAATTTCCGCATTTGGCTCAATTGCTCTCTAGCTCTCTTCTCTTTTGCACTTTCGGAAAACCTCTTGGCTTAGCTAACGAAAAGCTCAAAGGCTTACTTAACAACTTTCGGTAAGTGTTGTCTAAGTGTCGCATGGGTTTGCTGCGCAAAACGCTCATCCTGTGACAATTTGCTTTCTTTTTTTTTTTTCCTAAAATCTAAATGAGTCTAAATTTTTATGAAAAATGAATAAGTCTGAATATAAATATATAAATGATTTTTTTTTAATATTTGAATATGAGTGGCATCTTGTTTATTTTTATAAATAAAAAATATCTTAAACAAGGTTATTTGATATTTATGCCTTTGCAAATCAAAACAAAAAATGATTAGATTTTATAGTTTAGTAAATAAATATATTTTAAAGAGATTTTTTTAATATAATATTTATTTTTTATTCATATATTTTTCCATTCAGATAAATGTTACGAAAGTTTACTTTTTCTGTATATATAAATGTTTGAAAAATTAAACGTAAATTACAAAAAAAAAATTTAAAAATATCTCAAATTAATAAAATTTCAGAATTCAAATGTTTAACAAATAATCTGTTACAATCACCGACTCACGAGACATATTCAATAACAAAATTAAATATTAAGCTAATTTTGTTTTAATGCTATAACTTTTAAATAATTGATGTTAACTTTTAAAATAATTAGATATCTAGTCAGTTTGTTCTGCATCACTCTTACCTTCTCTTTTATATTTGCTTTCAACAACTAAAATATTTAGGAATTTAGTTACCAATTAGTTATTTGACATCATAAATACATACTCTGTTCCGTTTTGTGTGTGTGTGTGTGTGTGTTTTTAATGGTTATGTTTTGTACTTTAACATATCTTCTGGGTCCATCATCTACCAAATAATCATAATTAAAGATTCAAAGACAACCAGGACTGGCCTTATTCTTCGCTTCACTTCTAAATTAATTAGCCTAAGGAACTTGGGCTTTAAACAGAGCATTTTAAAAATAAAATGGGTGACTTTATCTTTTATGCCCATGTTCACTGTCTGCCACCAATATTTAAAATTAAATAAGTTGAAGATGACAATTGAAATGCATCTCTCTCTTATAAAATCAATTAACATCGGTCATTCTTGCATGCATCCATTCTCAATCTTGAAAAGCTTTACCTATATTTACATCCTTTGACCTCAAATTAGTACACTTTGCATTCTGTTGATTGTGTACACAGTTGTTTTGTTATTCAGCTTTTGTCATCAGCTCTAACAAATACCAATACGTACCTCTGAGTACTACTGAGAGAAGGAAAGATATGGAGGTGAACCTCACACTATTTGGTGTTAGGTTGCAAAGGGTGTTAGCAGGTGAAGAAGGCACGTTAATGTTGCCTGATTCAACAAGTTTAACCCCACTTTTTCAAAATCTTCTTACAGAGTCTGCAACTACTGCTTATTTTCTCCTGGGGAACTATCAAACCGACATGATTGTGCTTCTTCTTTATCTCTTCGGAGAAATAGACATTCACAGAACTGACATTATGGGGATTCTGAAGGACATCAATTACTTTATCTATGAATCTGAGAAAGCCATTGACATATTCTTCATCACCATCGTGCAGCAGGAACAAGACAGTGAAAACTGAAGGCACTCCAATCTAAAATCATTGATATTGGAAATCGGGTGGAACAACTTCCACTCGGTTGCGGTGATTTTTTATATCAGTAGTGCGGCATGGGACCACTTCATTCAAATTGGTAATTTTTACGTTCAGAGTTTAATAGTGATATCGGTGAATTAGAAAGGGGCAGAGAGGAGTTGTTAGATTTATTGATCGAGGGACAACCTCGGCTCTCAATTCTTAACAGCAGAGGCTTCGATAAGACTGCTTTTACTGCTGAGACTTACAATAACAATCATGTCAAGTTTTATTTTGATTGTCATGCTTGGATTAGGGTGTCTTGTTACAGCAATTTCGAAAATATATTGGTTGACATAAATGAAGTCTTTGATGCCTGCATCGGCGTGAAATTATGGGTAAAGATTATGAATCGAAGAACACCATTCTTCGTGATTACCTAACAAACAGGAAGTACTTTATAGTTCTTGACGATATCTGCAGTAACAGTGAGATATGGGATGATCTAGAAGAATTTCTTCCTGATTATCAGAATGGAAACAGAGTATTGGTGACGGTCGGTGATCCATACCTTCTTACCTCGTTGGAATTGGTAAATGTAGAGAAGATTCGGCGGGATTCAGTTCTCGTTGGAGAACCATTGATCAGAATAAAGCATGAAGCCTGGCAATTTTTCATCCTACACTACGGAAGTTCGCCGAAATCTTATCGTTGAAACAACGGCTCATCTAGTTCTGTCAAAATTAGCGTCTGTGTTGGAGTTGCCTTTTTACTTGAAAGTCTGCTGCCTCTATTTGTCAGTCTTCCCTCCAAACACTGAGATATCTACCAGGCAATTATGTCAGTTGTGGATAGCTGAAGGTTTAATAGCAGACAATTACAATAGTGAGGAAATGACCGAAGAGTACTTGAAAGAACTGTGCAATAGAGGCTTCATTCAAGTGACTAAGAGAAGAGCCGGAGGCACAATAAGGACATGCTATATTCAAACTTTTGTCCATGCTGTGTTATTCAGGGTGGATGAACTGACAGAATTTGTCGAGTTGATTCACAAAGGCAAAGAAGCACAATCATTGAAAAGCATTAAGCAGTTCTCCATTCTTGGAAATCTGACTCACTTTGTTTCTTTAGAGCATTCTGACACTTACATCCATACTTTGTTAAACTGGAAAGAAAGCGATCGTTCTGCCGTCATAGATTGCATGGAGATTTGTAAGAAGTTCAAACTTCTCAAGGTATTGAACTTGGGTTCTCTGGTTCTGGATGACTATCCAACTGGAATTGAAAATTTATTACTTTTGAGATATTTGAAGCTGAATATTCCTTCCGCAAAAATATTCCTTCATCCGTATGCAATCTTCTAAACCTGTATACCCTAGATATGCCATCTAGCTACATAGATCATACACCAGAGGATATTTGGAAGATGCATAAACTCATGCATCTAAACTTTGGTTGCATCACTCTGCCTGCACCTCCGAAAAATTATTCCAGCACTTTGAAAAATCTCGTTTTCATATCAGCCTTGCATCCTAGCAGTTGCACTCCAGATATATTGCGCAGTTAACGTTCAAGCTCTAAGAATATCTGGAGATTTGAGTTATTATCAATCTGAGGTTTCCAAGAGCCTATGTGAACTGCACAAGCTTGAATGCTTGAAGCTGGTGAATAAAAGCAAGCTCTCACGGATGGTCCTCTCTGAATACCAATTTCCTTCAAGTCTGACCCAATTGAGTTTATCAAATACTGAGCTAAAGGAGGATCCCATGTCAACACTGGAAAAGCTTCCACACCTTCATGTGCTGAAATTGAAGGAGAACTCGTATTTAGGAAGAAAGCTGGCTTGTGTTTGCTCTGGTGGTTTTCCAGAGCTAAAGGTATTGCACCTGAAATCAATGTATTGGCTGCAGGAGTGGACGATGGGGACAGGAGCAATGCCAAAACTTGAAAGCTTAATTGTCAACCCTTGTGGTTACTTGAGAAAGCTTCCCGAAGAGCTACGATGCATAAGGAAATTGCGCAAATTGGAGTTACATTGGCCTCAGCCAGAGTTGAGACAAAAGTTACGGGCTTTTGAGGATATGGAGTGGCGGCATGACATTCAGATATATTCTTATGGAGTCTGATGGATTGAATAAGGTAAGTTTTACTCCTTAGTTGCCTAATTTTTCATGCTTTTTTACACGCCCTATAACTATATTGAAACTTTCAAACAATACAAATGCCAGTCCAGATATGATCACTAACGCTCAAAATAAATGGTTCATACAAAGAATAGCCATTGACCAGTAACGAACGTATCTCAATGGGTCCACTTCAAAAAGCAGTTGTTTAATTTCAATCAACTTGTTTTAGTGTTCCTGAATATTTTACATTAATCTTCACAGTAAAATTGCATTCAAAGACCAAGACATAAAACCCGGATCCCAATTCCAGAAGGCTAATTACTATTGTTGTTATTTTTTTAATTTTTTTATTTCTTTTTTTGTGATTACAGGAAAGAATTCAGAAGCAAGAAGCGACACTGGCAGGAAGGTTAATCGAAAATAGTATGACCAAGAGTGAGAATTCCTATTAAGATTACACCAACTAAATGTCTTACCTTCAACATTGACGTAATTCAGATTGTTATATATATATATATATAACCTCATGCTTTTTAATATTTCCGGACAGACAGTCCCTCAATTGTCAAGGCCAAATTGCTTGGAATGTTAGAACGAGTAGTACAGTTCATGGAGTTTGCAATGCAATACTTTTTGTATTTGATCATATATGCTTATTATAAATTATTCGAGCCCCATTGGCCATCTAAATAAAACAACCTGAAATCACTCTGCCGATTAGTGAGGACAAAACAGCATTTCACTGTTCATTGAAAGTTGAAACTACGAGGAATAGGCTTTGTATTACCATTGCATTAGATAAATAAATAAGAAAACTACAATAACTACATTAAAAGAAAAAAAAAAAAAGAACTGAGGTTTCATAATCGCCTAGAATCGTGATCTTCAGATTTAAGGATATCATAAAGATTTGATTTAATTAATTTTTTCCTTAAGAACTAATAATATACATAAATTGAGTTACCTACGATATGAAATTGATAATATGCTAACAAATTCAAATGTATTCTATTTGTTATTCACCAAATTACTATAGAAAATCGAAATCATTGTATTTGTTAGATTATAAAACAAGTTTGAAATCCCTTCATAAAATGCTACAGAAAGGAGGTTGTAATATTATGCAAGTTATTGTTTCAACAAAATTACCTTAATTAATTAATCTCGAGACTGATACAAGAATATACATTACTCGTACTTTCGTATAATCGAAAAGGACACTAATTTCAACAAACAGATGTACTTAAGTTTGACAAAGGGTACTTCATTTTCTGTCGCAACATTTATAGCAAAACTTGAAATTAATTAATTATACACATCCCTCGCGTTAAGTTGGATTTGTTTTCGGCTTTCTTACAAACATTTCTTCCTAATTAATTAAAACACGTCTCCTTAGATAAACATGTGATCCCCTGAGCTTTTATAAATTCAAAATGATTCACATGCATCTCTTAATGGCTCACATGCATCTTTACACACGCACTAATCGTTGTGTACAAAAAATTATTTAAAGCACCGACAATTATGTCATGGTAATTATAATAAAGGTTGGATAGCTATTGGATACCTATCTTTTTCAAAGGCACGCGTGTTGGACTTTTCTCTTAATTAACGTGTATCATGTTTCTGATAAAAAATGAGCAATAATGTCATATTTGTGGAATGTAACCACTCGGCCAGTTTCTTGGCAAATTCTTCCATGATGTTTAATTTTACACTACTAACCACTTTTGAGATAGATCTAAAGAAAATGATGTTCTCACCTCAAAGAGAACAACATTTAAGTACCGAATGAGAACATGCTTTTAATTGTCAGTTGTCAATAATGACAAACCTAATCCTTTCGTTAAGAGTAATTTAATAATCGTTTGTTGTAATTGATATACATAAAGAAAATGATATTCATAGATTCGACTCATTTTTGTTTAAAGTAATAAATCATTCAACCATCTTCATTTGACTCTGATCAATCTCCTTCTAGACTAGTTGAAACGTTAACTACTTAATTCAGATAATTACGTCGCCCTTGTCGCTAATTAATTATGACAATATATTTATATACACTTTCATACAGCAAGTGGCATTTTAGATCTAAATTAAGTTGCTATTTTCAATCTTTTAATTAAGTGATTCTCCTCATTGTCATTAGCGTTATACCCACTAGGAAAATAGCTGAATTGTTTCCCTGCATTTGTTTTCCTTGGTAAGTGACTTCTTTTCAAATTCTTGTCAGTTTTGCTTATTAAAAAAGCCTGAGCTTTGATTACCTAATTCTGTGCTGTTAATTAACTTGTGAACTTTTGTAACGAAATAACGATTTTTATCTGATGAATTTCGATTTTTTAGTTTCTTAATGATGTTGATTTGCTAAGATTAGTTTGACTTCCGTAATTTTTTTTTTTTAATCCTCATCATTAAGGGATGTAGAATTAAAGAAACGGTAGGATGAGGATATGTTGGAGAATTGCGATTTTGGAAGAAATTCAATAACTTCGGAAAAAATTATGAAATTTGGAATTATTTTTTTGTAGAATAAATGTATACGAATGACAATGAATAATTTTGGGAGTTTTAGCTAGGAATCATTAATTAAAGATGTCTAGCAATTAAAGAACTCTAATAAGCCACTTACCCAGTTTCTTCCATGGTGTTTAATTCCTCTTTGAGTACTGCAGAGAGGAGGAGATATGCTGGACGTCCACCTCCGACTATTTTGTGAGAGTTTGAAAAGGGTGTTAGCAGGTGAAGAAGGCACGATCACGTCGCCTGATTCATCAAATTTATCTCCACTTTTTTTCTTACGGAGTCTGAAGTTGTTATTTCTCTGTTGGGGAACTATGAAGCCGACATGAATTTGCCTTTGGTCTTGGAAATCTGGGATGAAGAACTTAAAGACGTCGAGAGACAAGACCTTTTGGGGATTCTGAAGGAGATCAATCATTTTGTCCGTGAATCTGAGAAAGCCATTGACACATTCTTCGTCACCATCAGGCAACAACAGCAAAACAGTCCATGTACCGAAAGTGAAAGCAGCACTACTTGTATGGAGCTCTGTCGTGCTCTTCGCGGACTCCTAAGTGAAATAATTGATATTAGTCATCGGATTCAGCAGCTTCCACCCAGCAAAATCGATTTTGATATGATCATCACCGAAATTACAAAAGACTTCATTCAAACAGATCACGCAGAGTTTTCTGAGCTAGAAAGTGGCAGGGAGGTGTTGTTTGATTTATTGATTGAGGGACAACCTCAGCTCCTAGTGGTTGCAATTGTCGACGGCAGTGGCTTCAATAAGAGTGACTTTGCTGCTGAGATTTACAACAACAATCATGTCAAGTTTTATTTTGATTGTCATGCTTGGGTTAGGGTATCTCCATACTCGGATTTCGAAAGGATTTTGGATGACATAATGAAGTCTGTGATGCCTGCATCTTCATTGAACCAAATTTTGTGTAAAGATTACGGATCCAAGATAACTATTCTTCGTGATTACCTAACAAATAAGAAGTACTTTATTGTCCTTGATGATGTCTGGGACGATGATATATGGAATTATCTTGAAGTTCTTCCAGATTATCAGAACGGAAGCAGAGTACTGATAATAGTTACTATTTCTGACATCCTTACGTCGTTTGAATTAGAAAATGGAGAGATTATTGAGTGCGATTCAGTCCTTTCCGGAGGACCATTGATTAGAATAAAGTACGAAAGATGGCAGTTTTTCATCTTACACTACGGAAGCAAGTCATTAAATGATTCAGCAGAAGAAAGTAGACTGCCACTTCGGTCTCGACTTTTGACTATGTTGGAGTTGCCATTTCACTTGAAAGTCTGCTGCCTCTATTTGTGCCTCTTCCCCACAGGCGTTGACATATCTACCAGGCAATTATTTCAGTTGTGGATAGCAGAAGGTTTTATACCACACAGTAGTGAGGAAACTGCCGAAAAGTACTTGACAGAACTCATCAACAGTGATTTCATTCAAGTGAACAAGAGAAGAGCTGGAGGCACGATTAAGTCATGCTATTTTGCAAGTACATTCTATGCTACATTAATTGTACTGACAGAAGATATAGAATTTGCCATCGACAGGAAAGATAACGAAAAGAAAATTGTTAAACGGTACTGCAATTTTGAAAAGCTGACTCAATTCGTTTCTTCAGAGCATTCTGGCACGTACCTCCATTCTTTACTGACCTACACCTCAGTAAGTGATCGTCCTGCCATAATAGATTGCATGGAGATTTGTGAAAAATTCAAACTCCTCAAGGTATTAAACTGGGGTTCACTCGTTCTCGATGAATATCCAACTGGAATTGAAAATTTATTCCTTTTGAGATATTTGAAGCTGAGTATTCCTTCCCTCAAAAGCCTTCCTTTGTCCATATGCAATCTTCTAAACCTATATACCCTAGATATGCCATCTAGTTACATAGATGATACACCAGAGGAGATTTGGAAGATGCATAAACTCATGCATCTAAACTTTGGTTGCATCAATCTGCCTGCTCCTCCAAAAAATTGTTCCAGCTCTCTGAAAAATCTCATTTTCATATCAGCCTTACACCCCAGCAGTTGCACTCCTGATATATTGGGCAGTCTACCTAATGTTCAAACTCTAAGAATATCTGGAGATTTGAGTTATTATCAATTTGGGGTTTCCAAAAGCCTATGCGAACTACACAAACTTGAATGCTTGAAGCTAGTGAATGAAAGCAAGCTCTCAGGGATGGTCCTGTCTAATTACCGATTTCCTCCAAGTCTGACCCAACTGAGCTTATCAAATACTGAGCTAAAAGAGGATCCCATGCCAACATTAGAAAAGCTTCCCACCTTCAAGTGCTGAAACTGAAGCAGAACTCTTATTTGGGAAGAAAGCTAGCATGTGTTTGCCCTGGTGGTTTTCCGCAGCTCAAGGTATTGCATCTCAAATCAATGTATTGGCTAGAGGATTGGACAATGGGGCTGGAGCAATGCCAAAACTTGAAAGCTTAATTGTCAACCCTTGTGCTTACTTGAGAAAGCTTCCTGAAGAGCTATGGTGCATAAAGAGTTTTGCAAATTGATTTACATTGGCCTCAGCCAGAGTTGAGGCATAAGCTACGGGCTTTTGAGGATATGGAGCAGGGGTATGATATCAAGTTATATCCTTATGGAATCTGATGGATTGAATGAGGTGAGTTTTACTCTTTAGTTCCTAAATTTGCATGCTTTTTTCCATTCCTTATAACAATAGCGAAACTTTCAAAACAAATGGCAGTATAGTGGTCGTGGCTTCTGAAGTCAAAATTAAGTCTCAGCATAGACTCATACGGAGGGTGGTAGCCACAAATTGCAGTAGAGAAACAAAGAAAGATCCTTCTGTATTCGATCTAATAACTGTAAAAGCACATTTTCATTTATGATTCTTATTTTACTTTTGCAGGTAAAATCAGTAGGGGAAACATCATAACTGCAGCCAAGCTTTCCATTTCAAATGTAGTTCAGCATTGATCCATTCAATAGTCAATACTTTTCTTTTCAGCTGTCTTTTGGGGACATTGTTTTGAATTGGATTTGCCACAAGTGATGCCGCGGTTAGGTTATTGTCTATAAACTTGAATAAGATGTTCCTTTCAAGTTTTTGTTTGGATTTGCTGGCTTTTGTAGCTTTAATTATTGTTGTGATGAGAACTACAATTTAGTTCTGTTCATGCATGTATGGTTTGGCTGAAATTGTAGCACTGTCTGAAAAATCATATAGACAAAATTTGCCTCGATAGAGTTGTGCATCAATGTGATTGTGATCAAGTGGCACTCTTCTTTAATAGTCAATTCAGCGCATCAGCTCTGTTCTCTTGTCCTTTATTTATATTTCACCTTAATTACTTCACTGAAATTGAATCAATAATGCCTCATTGAATTTATTAACAGCAAGACTATATAAACTGTAAGGTGTTCTTACTTCTTAGAGCTAACCATGGAGCTTTTCTCAAAGCTATGTGTAGTCTACCCAAGGATATTCACAAGATCAATTCAAGTTGCACATACACACTTGAGTAAATCAGATCAATCCAATAACACAATGAAAAGTATAACATAGACGTCTAAACAAATAAGGAATGAATTGAAAACAGATTGCAAGTTTAATTGAAACAAACACACAGAGATACGTCTTTCAGTCTTTACCAAGACCTACATCAACGGGTGAATCAAGCAAGCAAGCTTTCATTGATGATTCAAAGTTTGAATTACAAGGCTTTCTTACTGAGACTACAGAGAACAAGATCGATCTTTTTCTCTCTTTATTATCTCCCTAACACTCTCTAGAATTATCCAACAAATACCCTGAAAACTCAGCTTATAAACCAGCTTCCGTAACAGCTTTAACAACCCAGAATCCACAGTTGCTTCACACGTATCCAAGAGACCGTTATAACGAACTTGGCTTCACTTAAGTAATCACGATCTTGCTCACGTGACTACTTCAATTCTGTTACAACTGCCTGCTGATGCCGTTTCACGCTTTAAGTTGAACATACATGTGCCTCTCACGTGTCTTCATCAATTCATTATGAATGCTGAAAATGCTGCCGTTTTGCTTGTGAGGTGTGTATTCACCTTATAATCACCACTATCTTGCACATATTAACACTAATTAATTCTATTTATTCAATGCACTTAGCAAAGAGAAAATGCAGTTCACGGACAATAAATTTATATTGACACATTGCACTAGAAAGACATAGAAAGATCTCTCTATATTGAGTTAATAGTATCATATATTTAATTGTGGACCAGATTTTATTAGAAAATTATAAACTAAATTTTAATTTTAATAATGCTATACATCTCAAATTTTTTATTTTAAATAATATATGACATTCATCATTAATTTATAAAATATTATAATTAATTTACTTTAATGTTATAATTAATTAATGAATACTACATCATTTAAAATAATTATTTATAATAAAAAAATATGAGATAGATAACATTATTCTTTTAATATATTAAAGACTATCTTGTTCTATTTTCTCTCTCTCTCTTCAATAATTTGAGCTATACAAATAAGATCACTAATACTCAAATTAAATAAATCAAAAAAGGAATGGTCAATGATAATAACCAAAACTAAACTCATTTAGGTCTACTTAATTGAAAAGCCAATAGTTTGAAAGGTTAAAAGAATATTAGGGGTTGCCGATGTGGATAGCTATCATTGCTAAACTATAGACCAACAAATATTTGATTTTGCATCATTGGATTAGTCTAAAAAATAAATGTATATGAAAAGAAGAAAAAGATGCCACTTTAGTTTCTTCAATAATTGAAGTAATATTGATAATTAATGTTAGGGTTTTTATTATCGGCATTGATTAATATTGTAATTTATTTTTTTCTTTTATTAGGGATTTATTTCTTTTTATTAGATATTTATTTAGCCTTGAGAATTAATTAAAATTAGATTATGTAGAATATTCAAGAATTTTTTTAGGCATAAAAGAAGCAAATTATGGTGTAAATAGGATTATATATCAACGAGTTTTAATTAAAGATGACTACTACATTAGTAGGTATATATGAATATTTATAGAATATTGGACTCTTAAAAAAGCATATCCTAGTATCAAGTATTTATAAAATATTAAACTCTTAAGAAAGTATATCTTAATATTCCTCTACTATGATTTTGGTGAACTACTACTCCTATATAAAGAGAAGTATTTTACACATTACAGTCATGAAGGAGATATGTCATGTGTCATAACAAAGAAGCCGCCAACTCGAAAAATGAGAAGAAACCATTTTTTACCGCGTATAATATTTCATTTCTCTATGATGTTTTAGTTTTCTTCTTTAAATCTTCATCATATCAAGTCTTTTATTAAGCATTTTTTAAATTTACTTTGGTCTCTTCAAGACGAAAAGGTTGTTTGTTGTGTTGACAAAATCTCAAGGAAAACAGCAAACATAATTAACAATGAGAGGTCCTGGCAAAACAAGGTCGACTAATTTAGATACAATAAGGTGACAATAAGAGTAAAAGGGTGTCTGAAATTGTGTAAGATCTAACAAGTTGTAATCTCTTTAATACTTAGCGAATTACTTATTATTTGGATATGGCCCATGGATATATTACTGTAATCCGAACCACATAAAAATTTTCTATATACTTTATTTTTTGTAATTTACTGTTTTCAACATATTCATGATGAATAAACAGTAACGTAAACAGTGCGCTGAATAATATGGTGAACGATAACTGTAAATAATACTCGTAAACACTACATCTGAACAATAACTAAAAACAGTACTATATGAACAATAATTTATCTATTGTTTTATTTTACGTTAAAATAGATCTAAATTCTTTACCATTAAGATCATTAATCCTCAAAATAAATGTTTCAAACAAATAATTGACAATGATAAGAACTAAAACCTAATTCATTTGGGTCCACTTGATTAAAAATGCAATTGTTTCAATCAACTTGTTTGTGGTCGTAGGTTGGAGGCTGATAAATTTCTATTGCTGACACAAAAGGAATCAGGAGGGAAATGAAGATAAGGTGAAGATAAAGCCAACACTACTTTAGCTACAAGGTACTACAATAAAATAAAATTTGTCCAAAATTAATTTCCTCGATCAATTTGTGGTTTCAATCCCAAAAAAATTATCCAAAACACTCCTCTATCTCAGAAATTTGTCCAATCAAATTCAAGAAGTGAAAGACCCAAGCACAAATATTTCCACTTTATACATGATAATTAATTAAGGAAAATGCAATATTTTCATTTCAATTTGAATTGATGTAATTTTTATTGATTGAATAGTAGTTAAGTAATTTTATTATTTATGAGATTCATCACTTGTAACGTTAGGACTTAAGTGGTGATTTAATTGTCGGGATCTTTAATATTATTTATCTTGATTTATTGATCAAATTTAAATTTAGAACCAATGGCCATGAATGAAAAAATATCATAAAACATAATAATCTAAATGAAGATGCACATGGAGATTGGTATTAGGGGTTGTGTTTAGGCTGTTTATATCTCAACAAAAATCATCACTATTTTTCTCCCACTCTGTTTTCCGAAACTAATTTTTGCCAAAACTCCTCAAAATTTTGCTTTAAATCTATTTAAAAAATTTTTGCTTTAATTGAAAAAAATCGATTTAATCACCATCAATTTTTTATGGATAGCTATTGTATGCGTATTCTTTCTAAAAAGCATGACTTTTCTCTAAACGTTAATCATGTTTTTTTTTAAAAAAAAGAGTAACAATAATGTCACCAGAGCATAGATGACGCTATATGACATGAATAGTTGAATAAAATAATAGTTTTATTATTAAATGACTTCTTAAATAATAATGTATAATACTTATTACGTTATGACTTAATTTATTATGGTATTTATATTACTTATATAATAGATTATAAATATTATTTTTAATTTATGATTTTTATAATGATTATTATGTATTTTATTATTTTCAGTAATATTGTTTATGAGCATGGTGAAACTTGAAATTTTTTTAGACGAATAAATTGTTGTTGCTTTAGTTATTGTTTAAAACTGGATTTATTTTGAAGGAAAATGGGAGGGAAAACATGATAACTGCAAGTGAAACTTTCCATTTCAAATGTAATTCAAGCATTTATCCATTCAATAGTTAATATTTTTCATTTCAGTTTTCTTTTGGGAAAAACTTGGAAAAGATCTTCCTTAAAAGTTTTTGTTATGATTTGAACTAAAGTTTAGTTTTGTTCATGCATTTATGGTTTGGCTGAAGTTAGAGTACATATAGACAAAATTTGTCTCAAGAGAGTGGTGCATCAATGTGATTGTGATCAAGTGACACTCTTCTTTAATAGCCAATTCAGTACTTCAGCTCTGGTCTGTTATCCTTCATTTATTTTTCATCCATAAGTACTTCACTGAAATTGAATCAAATAATGCCTCAGTGAATTCATTAACAACAGACACCATATAAACTTTAAAATAAAGAAATTTATACCTTCACATTACAATAGAGAAACAAAGAAAGATTCCTCTATATTTTCAAATTAGAGTTATTAGTATCGTATATTCAACTGTAGATGCAGCGGTTGGATTTACATCAATAATTAGAGTAGTTCATATCAGAACACTAATGCTCAAAATGAATGGTTGATAGAAAGAATAGACAATGACCAGTAATGAACATAACTCAATAAGTCCATTTCAGAAAGCAATTACTTGATTTCAATGAACTTTTTTGTACTGTAAAAGTGGATGGAGATTTATATGAATGGTTGAAAAGCATCGCAAAAGAATAAAGTAGGAAAATTAAGATAAGTTAATAGTTTTGTGTTTCTGCATCACTCTTACCTTCGCTGTTATATTTGCTTCTAACAACTCAATTATTTAGAATTTTAATGACCAATTGCTATTTGACGTCACAAATACTCTGATCTTTTTTTTCTTTAATGGCTCTGTTTTGTAATTTAACCTGTCTATAATCTACCAAATAATCATATAATTAAAGCATATAAAATGTATTTCTAATTTCAAAAGACATCTATGACTTCATTCTTTGCTTTACTTCTAAATTAATTAGCCAAAGGAAGTTTGGCTTTCGGTAAGTTATTTTTGCATTTTTCTAAGTTTTTGGAACAACAACCTTAAATGATTTCGATCTCTAAATATAAGTAAAAAGTTTAAAATTACATAAAATATACATAAAGCTCAAAATGAGATCTAATTTTATTGATATATCATATATGTGTCTAGTAATATAAAAATATTTTTTTTTATATTATTCTTGCTTGATCCAAATTAAGATAAATAATTACCTTTAATTAACTTATGTAATAAATATATATTATTATAAAAAAGAGAAAACAAAGTATAAAATTGTCATAGAATAAATATAGTATTTATAGTTAAATCAAATCAATAAAAGTTATTCCACTTTTTAGTAAAATTTTTAATTAATGCGTAATTTTTTCTTTGTTTAATTAAAGAAAATATTTTTGTAAATGAATAAAATATTTTTCACTAAAATTATGTATAAATCATGTTAATTTTTTAAATAATTAATAATCTTATATGAATTTATTGGTTTTATTTTATATTTATTAATTTTATGTATAATTTATAATATTTATATTTATTATAGTATTGATGTAATAATTTTTATTATAATATTATAAAATTTTCTGATAAATTATAAACTAAATTTTAATATATTGAAGACTTTCTTCTTTTTCCTCTCTCTTCAATAATGAGAGCAATACAGATAAGATCACTAATGCTTAATTAAATGGATAAAAAAAAAAAGAATGGTCAATGACAATAATCGAAGCTAAAACTCATTTGGGTCCACTTAATTGAAAAAGAAATTGTTTCAAGCTCAAAGGTTAAAGAAATAGTAGCAACTGCCACGCAAAATGATTAATATTATGGATCTGCTATCATTGGCTAAACTAAAGACCAGCAAATACTTAATTTTGTATAATTGGATCAGTCCAAAAAATAAATGTACATGAAAGCAAGAAAAATAGGCCATTTTAGTTTCTTCAATAATTGGAGCAATACGGATAATCAATGTTAAGGTTTTTATTATTGGCATTGTAATTTATTTATTTCTTTTATTTAGGATTTATTTTTTTTAATAGAGAATGATCTAATCTTAGGAATTAATTAAAATTGGATTATGTAGAATATTAAGGAAATGTTTTTAAGCATAAAAGAAGTAAATTGAGGTATAAGTAGGATTCTATGTTAATAAGTTCTAATTAAAGATGACTACTACATTAATAAGTATATATAAACATTTATAGAATATTAGACTCTCAATGAAGTATATCATAGTATCAAATATTTATGGAATATTAGACTCTTAAGAATTAATATTTCTCAATTAGGATTTAGGTGAAATACTACTCTATATAAAGAGAAGTATTTCACACATTGCAGTCGTGAAGGATATATATCATATGTCATATTAGAGAAGTAGCCAACGCAAAAAATGAGAGGAAACCATTTTTGACCACATATGATGTTTTAGTTTTCTTCATTAAGTTTTCATTATATCAATTCTTTAATTAGACATTCTTTATATTTATTTTGATCTCTTCAAGATGAAGATATTTGTTTGTTGTATTGAGGGAATCTCAAGAAAAGCAGCAAATATAATTGAAGATGAAGTATTCTTGAAAAATAAGATTGACTAAGTTTGATAAAATGAGATGCGATAAAAGTAAAAAGGTGTTAAAAATTATGTAAGATCCAATAAGTTATAATATCTTCATTATTTAGTAAATTATTTATTATCTAGGTGTAGTTCCGTGGATGTAGGACTGTAATCCGAACCATATAAAAATTCTCAATGTGATTTACTTATTATTTTCAACATATTCATGATGAATGAACAGTAATACAAATAGTGTGATGAATAATATGGTGAACAATAATTATAAATAGTACTCATAAATACTATGTATAAACAGTAATTAAAAATAGTACCATATAAACAGTAATTATGGACAGTATTACAAGAACAAAAATTTATCTATTGTTTTGTTTTACTTTAAAATAAATCTAAATTCTTTACAATTAAGATCATTAATCCTCAAAATAAAGTTTCCAACAAATAATAGACAATGATAAGAAGTGAAACCAAATTCATTTGGGTCCACTTGATTAAAAATGCAATTGTTTCCGTCAACTTGTTTGTGGACGTGGGGTTGGAAGCTGATAAATTTCTATCACAAACTGCCGACGCAAAAGGAATCAAGTGGGGAAATGAAGATAAGGTCAAGATAAAGCCAACACTACTCTAACAAGAAGGGTCAAGACTAAAATATAATAAAATTTGTCCAAAATTAATTACCTCGACCAATTTGTGGTTTCAATCCCTAAAAAATTATCCAAAACACTTCTCTATCTCAGAAATTTTTTCAATCAATTTCAAGAAGTAAAAAACCAAAGCATAAATATTTGCCACTTTCTACATGATAATTAATTAAAGAGAATGTAATATTGCCATTTCAATTTGAATTAGTTATTTTTTATTTTGATTTAGTAATATTAGATATTTTAATATTTAAATCTTAATTTAAATTCTTATTGATGTAGTTTATATCCATTAGATGGTGGTTAAATAATTTTATCATCTATAAAATTTATCACGTATAGCATTAAGACTTAAGTGGTGATTTAATTATCAAGATCTCTAATATTATTTATTTTGATTTATTAATCAAATTTAAATTTAAAATCAATGACCATGAATGAAATAATATCATAAAATGTAATAATCTAAATGAAGATGCACATGCATATCTCAACAATAATCCTCACTATTTTCTCCCACTATATTTTCCAAAACTAATTTTTGCCAAAAGTCCTCAAATGTTTGCTTTAAATACATTTTTAAAAATTTTGCTATAATTGGTGTTCTCTTATTTTCCACTTTTCCTTTTAAAAGTAGAGAATGCTAAATTGGTGTTCTCTTATTTATTTTCTTTTTTGTTTTTATCAATTCGACACTTTTAATAATAATTACCACCAAACTTTGGTAAGTCCCCGTATTTGTTAGATAAATGGTTCATTATTATATAATAAATATGTAATTAAAAAAATGTTATTGCTATGCATGCATTTCAAATTATGGCTTGTTCGCTACTTTGTATCTATAACTATATTATTAATTAAAATAATTAATTAAGTAATTAATACAAATAAATGTAAAAATCAATAAATAAGATTTAAAATGCTCATAAATCATTTAAATAAAAAAATTAATTTCTTTAAAAACCTAAGAAATATATGTGTGTGTGTGACCACTTGAGTTTTTTCGATAATTGGAACAATGCAGATAAGATCATTCACGCTCAAATTAAATAGATCAAAAAAAATAGTCAATGACAACAAATGAAACTAAACTCGTCCAATTAATTGAAAGAGTAATTATTTCAAGTTCTCTGAACAATAATGGGTGCCGACACAAAAAGATTGAAATTAATGCTATGTTTACTTTATGAAGTGGGAGTGTGTATTCCTTCCACTAGTGTTTACATTAGTTAATTTAAGAAAGAGTGAAAATCACATCCGGGTCTTATTTATTCTCATGGGAGAGGTGGGAGTGGGAATCCACTTTCACTACTTTTATTTTTAACTTTTGCCTTAAATTATAATTATATTTATTAAAATAAAATATTAAATATATATAATAATATTTATTAAAATAAAATAATATTACATTTATTTAAAAATAATAATATCATATTTATTTAAGTAATAGTATTATTTTATTTAATAATATTACATTTATTAGAAAATAATAATTTACATGCAAAAATTCAAGAAGCCATAAACCAAGTAAAATTATTTGCCATTTTCTACATGATAATTAATAGAAATTTAAGAAAATAATGGTTTATCTTTCTTGATTGATGAAATTCAAATCTTGATCCAATAATCTTGAATGAAGGGAACATTACGAGAGGCAATAGCCCAATTGAAGACATACACACATATTTATAATAGGAGTATGTTTAGACTATTTACACATCAAAGCAATCTTCCTCACTCTTTTCTCCCGCTGTATTCCTAAAACTAAATTACACATGCACTGATCACTGTGTACAAAATGTTATTTAAGCACCACCGATTATGTCATGGTAATTAATATAAAGGTTGGGTAGCTATTGGATACCACGCATCTTGGACTTTTCTCTCAGTAACGTGTATCATGTTTCTGAGACAGAGAAAGAGCAATAATATCACATTTGTGGAAAATGGAAATTCGCCATTTAGCCAGTTTCTTGGCATACTTCTTGCAAATTCTTCAATAGTTTTTAACATTAAAACACTTACCACGTTGAGATAGAACCAATCCTTTTAGCTTTTCTTGAAGCAAATACCAATACCTCTTTGAGAGCTACCGATAGAAGGAGATATGCTGGACGTGCACCTCCGTCTATTTTGTGAGAGGTTGAAAAGGGTGTTGGCAGGAGATGAAGGCTCGTTGACTTTGCCTGATTCAACAAATTTAACCCCACTTTTTCAAAAGCTTTTTACGGAGACTGAAGTTATTGCTACTCTGCTGGGGAACTATGAAGGCGACTTGGCTTGTCGTTTGATTCAATTCTTTGAAGAACTCGATGAAGACGATGATGACGATGAAGATGATGAAGAAGGCGAAGACGAGATGCCTATCTGGGAACTCATGGGCTTAGAAGCAGATGTTAAAAGACCAGAAATTTTGGAAATTCTAGAGGACATCAATTACTTAGTCCATGAATCTGAGGAAGCCATTGACACATTCTTCATCAACAGCATGCAACAGCAGACCAGTGAAAGAGAAAGCATTACTTGCAAGGCTCTTCTTGTTGGACTCCTCAGTAAAATCATTGATATTAGAAGTCGGATGCAACAACTTCCACCCGGCGACAATGAATTTGATATCAGTGAACGAAGGGACAAGCACAATCACTTATTGATTGAGAGACAAGCTGGGCTTGATGAGAGTGAATTCGAATGGGGCAGAGAGGAGTTCTTTGATTTACTGATTGAAGGGAATCCTCAGCTTTCAGTGGTTGCAATTCTCGACAGCAGTGGCTTCGATAAGACGTCTTTTGCTGCTGATACTTTCAACAATAATCATGTCAGGTTTTATTTTGATTGTCTCGCTTGGGTCAGGGTTTCAATAATCTACGATTTTGGCAAGATATTGGATGAGATAATCAAGTCGGTGATGCCTCCATCCCGGGTTAGTGTAATTAACGGTGGTGAAGATTATGAATTGAAGAAAACCAGTAAAGATTATGAATTGAAGAAAACTATTCTTCGTGATTACCTAACAACCAAGAAGTACTTTATTGTGCTTGATGATGTCTTCGATGAGAGTGAGATATGGGATGATCTTGAAGAAGTTCTTCCTGATAATCAGAATGGAAGCAGAGTATTGATAACGGTCACTGATCCATACCTCCTTACCTCATTCGAATTGGAAAATGGAGAGAAGATTGGTCCTGACTCAGTTTTCGTTGGAGGACCATTGATTAGAATAAAGTATGAAGCCTGGCAATTTTTCGTCCTACACTATGGAAGTACGCCATTAAAAAATTATAATAAAGGAGAAGGGGCTCTGACCGTTATGAGTCGAATTCATTCTTTGTTGGAGTTACCTTTTCACTTGAAAGTCTGCTGCATCTACTTGTGTGTCTTTTGTCCAAGCATTGATATATCTGGCAGGCAATTATGTCAATTGTGGTTAGCTGAAGGTTTGATACCACATAACAGTAAGGAAACCGCCGAACATTTCTTGAAAGAATTAATCGATCGCGGTTTCATTCAAGTGAGCAAGAGAAGTGCCGGAGGCACAATTAAAGCGTGTTATGTTCCAAGTTTAGTATATACTACGTTATTATGGGTGTCAACAAAGACGGGATTTATCGAGAGCCATAACGAAGAAGTGAAATCACTGTCAAATGCTAAACGGTACTTGATTAATGAATATCTGATTGAGTTCTTTTCTTCAGAACATTCTGGCATGTATCTCCATTCTTTTCTGAATCACAGTTCAGAAAGCAATCATGTTGCTCTGATATATTGCGAGAATTTTTGTAAAAAGTTCGAATACCTTCGGGTATTGAACATGGGCTCTGCAGTTCTCGAACAGTTTCCCCCCGGATTAGAAAAATTATTCTATCTGAAGTATTTAAAATTGAATATCCCTTCACTCAAAAGCCTTCCTTCGTCCCTATGCTATCTGCTAAACCTATATACCCTAGACATGCCATCTAGCTACATACACGATACACCAGAGGAGATTTGGAAGATGTACAAACTCACGCATCTAAACTTTGGTTCCATCACTCTGCCTGCACCTCCGAAAAATTATTCCAGCTCACTGAAAAATCTCATTTTCATATCAGCCTTACACCCTAGTAGTTGCACTTCCGATATATTGGGCAGACTACCAAATATTCAAACTCTTAGAATATCTGGAGATTTGACTTATTATCAATCTGGGGTTTCCAAAGGCCTATGCGAACTAAACAAACTTGAATGCTTGAAGCTGGTGAATGAAAGCAAGCTCTCACGGATGGTCCTTTCTGAATACCAATTTCCTCCTAGTCTGACACAACTGAGCTTATCAAATACTAAGCTAATGGAGGATCCCATGCCAACACTAGAAAAGCTTCCACACCTTCAAGTGCTGAAACTGAAGCAGAACTCGTATTCAGGAAGAAAGCTGGCTTGTGTTGGCTCTGGTGGCTTTCCGGAGCTTAAGGTTTTGCACCTGAAATCAATGTATTGGCTAGATGAGTGGACGATGGGGGCTGGAGCAATGCCAAAACTTGAAAGCTTAATTGTCAACCCGTGTGCTTACTTGAGAAAGCTTCCAGAAGAGCTTCGATGCATAAAGAGCTTGCACAAATTGGATTTACACTGGCCTCAGACAGAATTGAGACAAAGGCTACGGACTTTTGAGGATATGGCGTGGCGGTATGACGTCCAGTTATATCCTTACGGAATCTGATGGATTTGATTGGGTGAGTTTTAATCTTATGACTCATAGTTTAGTTAATTGCCTAATATTTAATGCCTTTTTTTTTTTCCACTTTCTCAATAGATTTATATCTACCTTGAAACCTTGAAAGGCTCATACAAATGCCAAAATAATTGTGGCTGCTGCTACAGTCAAAATTTTGTCTATATACTCATCTTGAGATGCAAACAGATTGGGATAGCCATACATTGCAGCAGAGGAACAAAGAAAGATCCCTCTATAATTATCTAATAATTAGAACTGTAAAAGCAGATTTTCGTTTAAGATTCTCATTTCCCTTTACTTGTGTAGGCAAAATCGGAGAGGGAAACAGAACGGGCCAGACTTTGAATTTTAACTGTAATTCAGTATTGATTCATGAGACAGGACATTGTTTCGGTTCGCAGATTTCAAGGATTTTATATGATTGATGCCATGGTTGCAATATTGTCTACAAACTTGAATAGTTGTATTCCTTTGTCAACTTTTCGAATTTGCTGGTATGTAGATATATGTTTTGTCTTTCAATTACTGTTTTATGCTTAGAAGTACTCCATTTAAGCCCTGGACTTGTAGGTATGGTTTGGCTAGCTTTGTATGGTTTTCTAGTTAAAGAAAAAAATACCAATCTTCTAGCAAAACTGCCTCATGCTTGTACTTTCTGGCTTCATTTTCATCGCTGATTGCACCTTCAATTTCATTAGAGAGGGTACAACTACAAATGATGATGCAGAAATAATCTTAGAATATTCTTTCCTACAAACTCATGCATGTACTAATGTTTTGAATCAACATACATACACTCAGTAGCATTAGTTTAGAAATCTACGCCCACCAATATTTGCGGAAATATCTAACTCACCAAATTCATAAACCTGAACCTCGTTAAAAGCCTTGTGGCGAAATGAGTTTCTTTCCACAAGGAGTGTTTTGTAGACTGCTTGAATTTTTGTGGGGATGTGGAGTAGTCGTACCCCATGGAATACAATTGATATGGCAGCGTTCTGGGTCATATACAAAAAATGTCATTGTCTAATAGAGCATCTTTAGCAGTTAGCTTTAAAAGGTTAGGTAATTTATTGTTTTGATTTTTAAGATATTTTCAAACTTAAACGCTTATCTCACATTAGAGAGATAGAGAAAAACAAAAAGAAGAGTAAATAACATTAAAAGAAAGTACTACATGTAAAGTGAGGAATGGTTAGAGTAAATAGATCTATACAGATGTAAGGCAGCTTTCATCACATTCGAACTTAATATCATGCGCAGCTATTGATTTATATATATATATATATATATATGATTAAATGAATTCAACTCTTTATAAAATTTGTATCAAAAGTTGCTTTTTTTTCTTAATAATTTGAGACTAGAAATTAAAAAATAATTTAATAAAGCTTGAGAAATTATGCTTTTGTATTCTTATTTCTTAATATCAAAGAATTACACAATATCAATATATATGTACATAATCATATAATCTAAATTAAAAAAAGATATAATATAATTAAAATTTTTCTTCTAAGTTATATTATTATGAATAATAGCCGTTAGAGCATATATTGTTGACTTGAGCAAGTACGATTTGTGCTTTTTTATAAATAAGTATGTACATGTATAAATAAAGCTCTTCTTAAAAAAATTCTCTCTAAATTAATAAATATTTATTTATCAATAAATTAATAAACCAAGCAAAAAGAAAACTACAAGATGAAAGAAAACTACAAGATGAGGCAAGATAAGTCTTCACTTATTTATCTCACTTACGCATCAATTGGTTGGAATAATGCAACAACAACCATTATTTTAACTAGTCACAGTTGTTGATATTCACGGACTTATGTACATAAAAAATAAAATCAACTCAATGAGAGAAGTGCCAAAGCAATAGAATCAGCCGTACATCCAACAAAAGCAAAACTGAAATTAGTAAAGGAAAGTTCACATATAATGTGAAACCATAAAAATCTATCTCAACTTAAGTCTATCCTCCTTTAAATGCTACCTATAAATTTTATAGCTCTAGAGAAAATTCTGGCTATTAAAGATAAATTCTTTTAGCTTGCAGGTTGAAAATGAATCTCTGATGAGAAAACAATCGACAGATTCCCCCTTCCAGGCCTTGGATTATGGAATAGATAAAAGAGAATTAATTAAAGATTCTAACAAGACCACATGCAAGAATATTGGTTGGCGTATTATGAGCCCTAGCATTTGTAGGGCCAAATAACAAAGGCAATCTTTGGACATGTTGCATTGATAATGTGACTATTACAATCCATTGATGAAAGTAGTATTTAAAAACCTTTTCTTACAGTCACTTTATTAAAGATGTAGGTACAACCTATAAAAAAAATAAAAATAAAAATAAAAGTATCAATAGAATACACCACAAAATAAAAGATAAGACAATTCTTTTTCTTTAATGCATTCCATCAAACACCTAGTGGGCTCATTAGAAATTATTATTTCTTTTTTTTTTTTCAGTATAAAAAATACTAATGTTATTAATAAATGTGCTGAATAATATCATCAAAATGTTAAGTTCATAAGTTTAATACGCAATCGGCGTAATATCACGGAATGAGTATTTTACGCAATAAATTTGTAAGGTACTTAGACAATTTTTACCGAATGTTACTAAGTAAACCTTTGAGATTCTTAATAGCTAAGCCAAGAGACTTTCTAAAATGCTAAAGAGAAGAGAGTTTTAGAGCAATTAAGCCAAATATAGAAATTGTATTGTTTGAGAAAAGATTACAAGTGAGCTTTATAAGAGTGCTTGAGATGCTTGCTCAAAGCTTTGATACTTGGATGCTCAAATGGCAAGTGCTCACCCATATTTATAGGGAAGCTTGCCTAGCTCTAGAGAATTCTATATGCATGTGAAAAATTCTAGAGAAGTCTAGTGTATGTACAAGTGTGCTAGAGTTGCTGGAAGTTTCCGGAGTCGGGCCAAGCTAGCACATCTTGGCTCATGTCTTTGGGCCATTCTTGGGCTCTAGTTGCGCGGTCCGTAACATCCTCTCCTACCTATGTTCGCGGCGTCCTCATCTCGTTCTCATGTTTGAACTTCTGGATGTGCTCTGCGAATTGCCACAAGTCCTCTTCACGTTCCCAAGTGGCTTCATTCTCGGGGAGGTTTTTCCACTTCACCAAGTACTCGTAGTATGCTGGCACGCCCCTCCTTCGAATTACTCGATCGGCAAGGATGTACTCCCCATCTTTGTCGTATGTGGTGACAACGGCTGTTGGGTACTCCTTGATTCTCCGCGGCTTAGGTCTCCCACGTCTTCGTGATAGGGCTTGAGAAGACTCACATGGAAGACCGGATAGATTTTGAGCCTTGGTGGAAGCTCTAGTAGATACGAAACATTGCCCACACGTCAGACAATTCGGAAAGGTCCCTCATATCGCCTCACTAACTCCTTGTCGACTTTCCGTAGTGTCTTGAATTATTGGGGTAAGAGCTTGATCATGACTCGATCACCTTCCTTATACTCAACGTGCCTTCTTCGTATATCGGCCCATTTCTTCATTTTTCTCCTGGCCTTATCGAGGTGAGCTCACTTGATGTCCACTTCTTAATTTCCACTTTTTCTTTTTAAAGTAGACAACGCTAAATTTGTGTTCTCTCATTTATTTTTCATTTTTGTTTTATCAATCTAAAGTTTGGTAAGTCCCCATATTTACTAGATAAATGGATTATTGTTATATAATTAATATATGTAATAAAAAAAATGTTACTGCTATGCATGCATTTCAGATTATGACTTGTTTGCTACTTTGTATCTATAACTATATTATTAATTAAAATAATAAATTAAGTAATTAATATAAATAAATGTAAAAATCAATAAATAGGATTTAAAATGCTCATAAATCATTTAAAAAAAGAATTAATTTCTTTGAAAACCTAAAGAAATTAAGTTAATCATTCTATTCATCATTCTTTTCTCATCTGAATTCCTAAAACTAAGTTAATCATCATTACGCATGCACTGATCGTTGTGTACAAAAAGTTATTTAAGCACCAACAGTTATGTCATGGTAATTATGATAAAGGATGGATGGCTATTGGATACCTATTCTTTTCAAAAGGCGCGCGTCTTCGACTTTTCACTCAAATAACGTGTATCATGTTTCTGAGAGAGAGAAAGATCAATAATATCATATTTGTGGAAAATGGAAATTAGCCACTTAGCCAGTTTCTTAGCATACTCCTTGCAAATTCTTCCATTGTGTTTAATTTTAAAACACTCATCACTTTGAGATAGAACCAATCCTTTTAACAATTCTTGGAGCAAATAGCAATACCTCTTGAGTGCTACCGATAGAAGGAGATATGCTGGACGTCCACCTACGACTATTTTGTGAGAGAATGAAAAGGGTGTTGGCAGGTGAAGAAGGCTCGTTGACTTTGCCTGGTTCAACAAATTTAACCCCACTTTTTCAAAAGCTTTTTACGGAGACTGAAGTTATTACTACTCTGCTGGGGAACTATGAAGGCGACTTGGCTTGTTCTTTGATTCAATTCTTTGACGAACTCGATGAAGACGAGATGCTTACCTGGCAACTCTTGGGCTTAGAAGCAAATGTTAAAAGACTAGATGAGTGGACGATGGGGACTGGAGCAATGCCAAAACTTGAAAGCTTAATTGTCAACCCTTGTGCTTACTTGAGAAAGCTTCCAGAGGAGCTATGGTGCATAAAGAGCTTGCGCAAATTGGATTTACATTGGCCTCAGACAGAATTGAGACAAAGGCTACGGACTTTTGAGGATATGGAGTGGCGGTGTGACATCCAGTTATATCCTCACCGAATCTGATGGATTGAATTGGGTGAGTTTTAATCTTATCTCGTAACTCATACTTTAGTTACTTGCCTAATATTATATGCCATTTTTCTTTTCCACTTTGTCAATAGATTTATATCTATAGTAAAACTTTGAAAGGGTCATACAAATGCCAAAATAATTGTGGCTGCTTCTAATATCAAAGTTTTGTCTATATACTCAAAGAGGCAAACAGTGTGGAATAGCCACACATTGCAGCAGAGAAACAAAGAAAGATCCCTCTATATTTATTTAATAATTAGAACTGTAAAAGCAGATTTTCGTTTATGATTCTCATTTCCCTTTACTTGTGTAGGCAAAATCGGAGAGGGAAACAACACAAAAGACTTTCAATTTCAACTGTAATTCAGTATTGATTCATGAGACAGGGCATTGTTTTGTTTAGCAGATTTCAAGGATTTTCTATGATTGATGCCTTGGTTGCAATATTGTCTACAAACTTGAATTTGCTGGTATGTATATATATGTTTTGTGGTTCAATTACTGTTGTATGCTTAAAATTACTCCATTTAAGCCCTGGACTTGCAGGTATGGTTTGCTAGTTAAAGAAATATCAATCTTCTAGAAAAACTGCCTCATTTATGTACATCTCTGGCTTCATTTTCGTCGCTGATTGCACCTTCAATTTCATTAGAGATGGTACAACTACAAATGGTGATGCATAAATAATCTTAGAATATTCTTTCTTATAAAATCATGCATGTAGTAATGTTTTAAATCAACATACATACACTCAGTAGTATATATAGAGATCGAAAATCTACTCCCACTAATATTTGAGGAAATAGCTAACTCTATCCGAATTCATGGACATGAACCTCATTAAAAGTATGCACATGTATGTATATGTATAAATAAAGCTCTTCTTAAAAAAATTTCTCTCAAAATTAATAAATATTTATTTATTAATAGATAATTGGAGTAGTTCAGATCAATAATTAGAGTAGTTCAGATCAGAACATTGATGCTCAAAATGAATGGTTCATAGAAAGAATAGACAGTGACCAGTAATAGTTTTGTACTGTACAGTGACAATGTCTACTTCAAAAACCAATTGTTAATTTCAATAAACATTTTTGTACTGTAGAAGTGGGATAGAGATTTATATGAAGAGCAGGGGCCGCAAGGCACCAAAAGGATTAAATGAATCTCTTTTGAAAAGCATCGAAAATGAATAAAGTGAGAAAATCAAGATAAGCTAATAGTTTGTGTTTCTGGCTTTCTGCATCACTCTTACCTTCGCTATTATATTTGCTTCCACCAACTCAATTATTTAGAATTTTAATGACCAATTGTTATTTGACGTCATAAATACTCTGATTTTTTTTTTCTTTAATGTCTCTGTTTTGTAATTTAACATGTCTTTTAGGTGTTTTGTAATTTAACGTGTCTTTTAGGTCTATAATCTACCAAATAATCATATAATTAAAGCATATAAGACGTATTCTAATTTCAAACTTTATTCCTTGCTTTACTTCTAAATTAATTAACCAAAGGAAGTTTGGCTTTGAGCAGAGGCTTTAAAAAGAAAATAGGACACTTTAACGTTTATTCTCATCGTTGATGTTCACTGTCTTCCTCATTCTGTATTTAAAAAAAAAATTAAAGTATTAACAGTTGTAATGCATCTTCCCTTTAACAATTGTTAATAATTGTGATTGTAAATTTACATTCTATCTATTTATGCTATTGTATACGTGCATAAATATATACATAAGGAAATTGAACTTTATGATTTTCACAATAAGTATTAAATCTAGAGAGCCATAGCTTTCTATCTTCAAAGATGGTACTGGAAAGCTCTGTTACTCTCTTTAACTATATTATTCATTAAAATAATAAATTAAGTAAATGCTCATAAATCATTTAAATAAAAAAATTAATTTCTTCAAAAACCTAATATATATATATATATATATATATATATATAGTTTCTTTTATAATTAGAACAATACATATATAATCATTTATGATTAAATTAAATGAATAAAAAAAAATAGTAAATAATAACAAATAAAATCAAACTCATTTGAGTCCATATAATTAAAAGAATAATTATTTCAAGTTGTCTGAACAATAGTGACTGCGATACAAAAAGATTATTTACACATCTAAGCAATCTTCCTCACTCTTTTCTTCCACTGTATTCCTAAAACTAATTTATGCGTGATTACACATGCACTGATCACTGTGGACAAAAAATTATTTAAGCACCTTCAATTATGTCATGGTAATTAAAATAAAGGTTGGGTAGCTATTGGATACCACGCGTCTTGGACTTTTCTCTCAACCAACGTGTATCATGTTTCTGAGAGAGAGAAAGAGCCACTTGGCCTGTTTCTTGGCATACTCCTTGCACATTCTTCAATAGCGTTTAATTTTGAAGCACTGACCACTTTGAGATAGAAACAATCCTTTTAACATTTCTTGAAGCAAATTGCAATACCTCTTGAGTGCTACAGATAGAACGAGATATGCTGGACGTCCACCTCCGACTATTTTGCGAGAGGCTGAAAAGGGTGTTAGCAGGTGAAGAAGGCTTGTTAACTTTGTCTGATTCAACAAAGTTAACTCCACTTTTTCAAAACCTTCTTAAGGAGACTGAAATTATTACAACTCTGCTGGGGAACTATGAAGGCGATCTGTCTCATCCTCTACTTCAACTATTTAGAAAATATTTCGATGAAGCCGAAATATCCGTGCCTTTTTGGCACCACTTGGACTTAGAAGAAATTGTTAACAGACCGGACATTTTGGAAATTCTGGTGGACATCAATGGCTTTGTCCATAAATCTGAGGAAGCCATTGACGAATTCTTCATCAACATCATGCAGCAGCAAAACAGTGAAAGTGAAAGCACTACTTGTAAGGATTTTCTTGTTGGACTCCACAGTGAAATCATTGACATTAGAAATCGGATGCAACAACTTCCACCCAGCGACAATGATTTTGACATCAGTGAACGAAGGGAAAAACTCAATCACTTATTGATTGAGAGACAAGCTGGGCTTGATGAGAGTGAATTCGAAAGGGGCAGAGAGGAGTTCTTTGATTTACTGATTGAAGGATATTCTCAGCTTTCAGTGGTTGCAATTCTCGACAGCAGTGGCTTCGATAAGACTGCTTTTGCTGCTGATACTTTCAGCAATAATCATGTCAGGTTTTATTTTGATTGTCTCGCTTGGGTCAGGGTTTCTATGGCGTACGATTCTGGCAAGATATTGGATGAGATAATCAAGTCTTTGATGCCTCCATCCCGGGTTAGTGTAATTATCGGTAGTGAAGATTATGAATTGAAGAAAACTATTCTTCGTGATTACCTAACAAACAAGAAATACTTTATTGTGCTTGATGATGTCTTCAATGAGATAGAGATATGGGATGATCTTGAAGAAGTTCTTCCTGATAATCAGAATGGAAGCAGAATATTGATAACGGTCACTGATCCTGAGCTTCTTACGTCGTTCGAATTGGAAAACGGAGAGAAGATTCGTCCTAATTCTGTTCTCGTAGGAGGACCATTGATTAGAATAAGGCATGGAGCCCGGCAATTTTTCATCCTACACTATGGAAGTACGCCATTAGATAATTATATCCAAGAAAAAGCGTTTCTAACAGTTATGAGTCGAATTTATTGTGTGTTGGAGTTACCTTTTCACTTGAAAGTCTGCTGCATCTATTTGTGTGTCTTTCGTCCAGGCATTGAGATATCTAGCACGCAATTATGTCAATTGTGGTTAGCTGAACGTTTGATACCACATAACACTGAGGAAACTGCCGAACATTACTTGAAAGAACTAATCGATCGCGGTTTCATTCAAGTGAGCAAAAGGACTGCCGGAGGCACAATTAAAGCGTCTTATGTTACAAGTTTAGTATATTCTGCGTTATTTTGGGTGTCAGCAACGACAGGATTTATCGAGACCCCTCACGAAGAAGTGAAATCACTGGCAAATGCTAAACGGTGCTTCATTTTGGGAGATCTGACTGATTTCTTTCCTTTAGAGCATTCTGACATGTATCTCCATTCTTTTCTGAATCACAGTTTGGAAAGCGATCTTCTTGATCCGATAGATTGGGAGAGTTTTTGTAAAAAGTTCAAATACCTTCGGGTATTGAACATGGGTTCTGCAGTTCTTGACCAATATCCACCTGGAATAGAAAATTTATTCTATTTGAAGTACTTGAAATTGATTATCCCTTCTCTCAAATGTCTTCCTTTACTGCTATGCACCCTTTTAAACCTTCAAACACTAGAAATGCCATCTAGCTACATAGATCAATCACCAGAGGATATTTGGTTGATGCAAAAACTCATGCATCTAAACTTTGGTTGCATCACTCTGCCTGCACCTCCAAAAAATTATTCCAGCTCTCTGAAAAATCTCATTTTCATATCAGCCTTAAACCCTATTAGTTGCTCTCCAGATATATTGGGCAGACTACCTAATGTTCAAACTCTTAGAATATCTGGAGATTTGAGTTGCCATCGTTCTGGGGTTTCCAAAAGCCTATGCGAACTCCACAAACTTGAATGCTTGAAGCTGGTGAATACCAAGATAGGGCAGCTCTCGCGGATGGTCCTGACTGAATACCAATTTCCTCCAAGTCTGAAACAACTGAGCTTATCAAATACTGAGCTAATGGAGGATCCCATGCCAACACTAGAAAAACTTCCACACCTTCAAGTGCTGAAACTGAAGCAGAACTCATATTCAGGAAGAAAGCTGGCTTGTGTTGGCTCTGGTGGCTTTCCGAAGCTTAAGGTTTTGCACTTGAAATCAATGTACTGGCTAGATGAGTGGACGATGGGGGCTGGAGAAATGCCAAAACTTGAAAGCTTAATTGTCAACCCATGTGCTTACTTGAGAAAGCTTCCAGAAGAGCTATGGTGCATAAAGAGCTTGCGCAAATTGGATTTACATTGGCCTCAGACAGAATTGAGACAAAGGCTACGGACTTTTGAGGATATGGAGTGGCGGTATGACATCCAGTTATATCCTTACGGAATCTGATGGATTGAATTGGGTGAGTTTTAATCTTATCTCGTAACTCATACTTTAGTTACTTGCCTAATTTTATATGCTTTTTTTTTTCCACTTTCTCAATAGAGTTATTACCGTAAAACCTTGAAAAGAGTCGTACAAATGCCTTGAATAGTAAAAGCAGATTTTTGGTAATGATTCTTTTTTCGTTTTACTTGGAAAGGGAAACAATACCTTCGAGACTTTCAATTTCAATTGTAATTGCGGTGATTATGAGACAGGGCACTGTTCTATTTAGCAGGTTTCACGAATTTGCTATAACTGATCCCATGGTTGCAATATTATCTACAAATCTGAATTATTGTATTCCTTTTTCTATTTTTTGAATTTTTGGTATGTATACATATATATGTGTATTTTGTGTTTTAAATACTGTTGTATGCTTAGAAGCATTCCATTTAAGCCCTGGACTAGCAGGTATGGTTTGGCTAGCTTTGGACTTGTATGGTTTGCTAGTTAAATAAATATCAGTCATCTAGAAAAGCTGTCTCTGCCTTATGCGTGTACATTTGTGGCTTCATTTTAACTACTGATTGCACCTTCAATTTCAAAAAATTAGGCAAATTATTTTCTGAGTTTAAGATATTTTCAGGTTTGGACACTTACCTCATTTTTCAGTGCGAAGAAAAGAGAGGAAATAACATTAAAAGAAAGCATAAAGTCAAAAAAAAGAAAAACGTTAGTAAATGAGAAATATACGGATGTAAAGCTGCTTTCATCGCATTTGAACTTAATTACTAGCATGGCTCTTGATATTTAAACAAATAAATAATAATATAATAGTTGTTAAATAGATAATAAGCATAGATCTTGACCTTTGAACTTAATTTCATCGACTTTTAGTCTGAGTGGTGAACAGTTAATTTCCTATTTTCACTACTGTGGGTAGACCAAAAAATCCCCTGAAGTACTAGTCAGAATCCCAAAAAAATACATTGTCATAGTAAATTTGTTGAGAACTAAAGTCTAGCTGTGTCTAGCTGTGGTTGCTTCCGATGTCAAAATTAAGTCTCAGCATGGAATCATGCGCAGGAGTAGCCACAATTGTAAAAGCGCATTTTCATTTATGGTTCTTATTTTACTTTTGTAGGTAAAATCAGAGGGAGAAACATCATAACTGCAACCAAGCTTTCCATTTCAAATGTAATTCAGCATTGGTCCACTCAATAATCAATACTTTTCATTTCAGCTGTGTTCTGGGGACATTGTTTTGAATTGGATTTGCCACAAGTGATGCCGTGGTAATGTTATTGTGTATAAACTTGAATAAGATCTTCCATTTTTAAGTTCTTGTTCGGATTTGCTGGCTTTTGTAGCTTTAATTACTGTTGTGATGAGAACTACAATTTAGTTCTGTTCATGCATGTATGGTTTGGCTGAATTTGTAGTACTGTCTGAAAAATCATATAGACAAAATTTTCCCCCAGAGAGTTATGCATCAATGTGATTGTGATCAAGTGACTCTTCATTAATACCCAATTCAGCGCATCAGCTCTCTTGTCCTTTATTTATTTTTTCATCTGTAATTACTTCAATGAAATTGAATTAATAATGCCTCAGTGAATTTATTAACAACAGGAGTATATAAACTGTAAGGTAAAGTTCTCAGAGCTAATCATGGAGCTATTCTCAAAGCTATTTGTAGAGTCTGATCAGTCTTTATAACTCAACAAGAACAAAACTCTGCCCAAGGATGTTCACAAGATCAATTCAAGTTGCAGATACACACTCAAGTAAATCAGATTAATCCAATAACACAATCAAAACTATAACATCGACGTCTAAACAGATAAAGAATGAATTGAAAACAGATTACAAGTTTAATCAAAACAAACACACACAGATGCGTGGTTCAGTCTTTTGCAAGACCTACGTCCACAGGTGGATCCATCAGGCAAGCTTTCATTGATGATTCACTGTTTGAATTACAAGGCTTTGTCATTGAAACTACAGAGAACAAGATTGATCTTTCTCTCTCTTTATTATCTCGCTAACACTCTCTAGAATTATCCAACAAACACCATGAAAACTCAGCTAATAAACCAGCTTCATAACAGCTTTAACAACCCAGAACACACATTTGCCTGACACGTATCCAAGAGACCGTTGTAACGAAATGGGCTTCACTCAAGTAATCACGAGCTTGCTCACGTGACTACTTCAGTTCAGTAACAACCGCTCGCTGATACCGCTTCAGACTTTAAGTTGAGCATACATGTGCCTCTCACGTGTCTTCATCAATTCATTATGAATGCTGAAAATGCTGTCGTTTTGCTTGTGAGGTGTGTATTGACCTTTTAATCACCACTATGCTTGCACATATTAGCACTAATTAATTCTATTTATTCAGTGCACTTAACAAAGAGAAAATACAGTCCACGGACAATAAATTTATATTGACACATTGCAATAGAAAGACATAAAAAGACCTCTCTATATTCACTTAATAGTATCATATATTTAATTGTGGATCAACTTTTACTAGCTAAATTATAAACCAAATTTTAATATATTAAAAAGTATCTTCTTTTTTTTTCTCTCTCTCTCTTAAGTAATGGGAGCAATACGGATAAGATCATTATTGCTCAAATTAAATGGATCAAAAAAGAAATAGTTAATGACAATAACTGAAACTAAATTTATCTAAGGTCCACTTAATTGAAAAAGTTATTGTTTCAAACTGTCTCAAAATCAAAGGTTAAAGGAATAATTATGGCTGCCCACACAAAAAGATTAATATTTTGGATAAGCTATTATTGGCTAAACTATAGACTAACAATACTTGATTTTGTATCACTGGATCAGTCCAAAAAATAAGCGTACATGAAAGGAAGAAAAAATGGCCACTTTAGTTTCTTCAATAACGAGAGCAATACAGATGATTAACATTAGGGTTTTATTATGTTTCTTCAATAATGGTAGCAATACATATAATTAATATTAGGGTTTTATTATTAGCATCATTCTATAATTAATATTTTAATTAATTTATTTATTTTATTAGGGATTTCTTTTTTTATTAGAGATTTATCTAGTCTTGATAATTAATTAAAATTAGATTATGTGAAATATTGAAAAATATTTTTTGAGGCATAAAAGAAGTAGATTGTGGTGTACGTAGGATTTCGTATCCATGAGTTCTAATTAAAGATAAATACTACATTAGTAAGTATACATGAGTATTTATAAAATATTAGACTCTTATCAAGTATTATAAAATATTAGAATCTTAAGAAAGTATATTTTAATATTCCTTAACTAGAATTTGGGTGAAATACTACTCATATATAAAGAAAAGTATTTCACACATTGCAGTCATGAAGGATATATATCATATGTCATATCAGAGAAGCAGCCAATGCAAAGAATGAGAAGAAACCATTTTTGGCCGCATATGATGTTTCATATCTCTATGATGTTTTAGTTTTCTTCATTAAGTTTTCATCGTATCAAATATTTCATTAAACACTCTTTATATTTACTTTGGTCTCTTTAGAACGAAGAGGTCGTTTATTGTGTTGAGGGGATATCAAGAAAGAACCAAACATAATTAAAGATGAGAGGTTCTTGAAAAATAAGGTGGACTAAGTTAGATATAAAGAGGTGGTGACAAGAGTAAAAGAGTGTTTAAATTGTATAAGATCCAATGAGTTGTACTATCTTCATTACTTAATGAATTGCTTATTATTTGGGTGTGGCCCTCTAAATGTATAATTATAATTTGAACCACGTTAAAATTCTCTGTGTGATTTTACTTTCTATAATTTACTGTTTTCAACATATTCAAGATAAATGAAAAATAATGTAAACAATGCGATGAATAATATGGTGAACAATAATTATAAATAATACTCGTAAAAACTATGTATAAACAGTTATTAAAAATAATACCATATGAACAGTAACTATGGACGATATTACAATTATATATATATATATGTATGATTAAGTGAATTCAACTCTTTATAAAATATGTTTCTAAAGATGCTTTTTTATCTTTTTCAGAATAATTTGTGACTAAAAATTTAATAAAATTTGAGAAATTATGCTTTTGCATTCTTATTTTTTAATATCAAAGAATTACACACTAACAATATATATGTACATAATCATATAAAGTAAATTAAAAAAAAAGATATAATATAATTAAATTTTTTCTACTAAGTTACGTTGTTATGAATAATAGCTGTTAGAGCATATATTATTGACTTGAGCAAGTATGATTTGTGCTCTTTTATAGATAAGTATGTAAATATATAAATAGAGCTCTTCTTAAAAAATTCTCTCCAAATTAATAAAAATTTATTTATCAATAAATTAATAAACCAAGCAAAAAAAAAAAAACACTATAAGATGAGACTAAATTTGGTAAGATAAGTTTTTACTTATTTATCTCACTTAAGCATCGATCGGTTAGAATAATACAACAACAACCATTATTCTAACTAGTAAGAGGAGTTGATGTTCATGGACTTAAGTACACAGAAGAATAAAACGAACTCATTGAGAGAAGTGCCAAAGCAACAGAATTAGCCGTACATCCAACAAAAGCAAAACTAAAATCGGTAAAGGAAAGTTCACTTATAATGTGAAATCATACAAATCTATCTCAACTGAAGTCTATCCTCCTTTAAGATACCGATGCTACCCATAAATTTCACAGATCCAGAGAAAATTATGGGAAATTTAAAAAAATAACCAGAGTTAATTTTTAAATTTTAAAATTAATCCTTCACTTTATTTTCTATTAAGTATAGCCAATCAAAACTTATATTTCCTATTTTACCCTCCCTATTTAATTTTTATTCCCTTACATATAAATTACAAACACTGTTTCCTGCAAACATCGTTCCCTGCAAACACCGTTCCCTGCAACTAAAGATCAGAGCCAGCACACGATACATTCAATATAATTGTATTAAATATTTATATAAGTGTTATGAATTTTTGTGATGTATCGTTTGCAGAGTTAGGGTTTATATTTTAGTGACAATTGGTGAAACAGGCAGTCTGTCTCACTAAGCTTTGGTGAGACAGGCTGCCTGTCGCACCAATCTTGGTGAGACAGCAAATTTGTGCACAGTAGCTTGTCGCACTAGTATCGCACTGTCTAGTAGTTTCTGCATGTCGCACAAACTTCCAGAATTTGGAATTTATGGTGCCCATCGCGCCGATGGCGCGGTACTGCCATCACGCGGCACCACGCATCGGCAGCACCAAATTCAGAAAAAAAAAATTACATCATTTTGGCCGGATCGTCCATCGCCTCAAAACTCGAAAAATTGTTTTAAAATTTTGGCCGATGACGACACAAGGACAGCTTTGTCTTAAAACTTAGAGTTTGGCTAATTATAATAGCTAAAATATCAAAAAGTTATTTGTGAAAAATGTAAAATATTTTAGGTTATTTATGTAAATTTCCCGAAAATTCTGGCTATTAAAGATCAATTCTTTTAGCTTGCAGGTTGTAAATGAATCAATGTATGAGAAAGCAATTGACAAATTCCCCCTTCCAGGCCTTGGATTATGGAATAGATGAAAGAGAATTAATTAAAAATTCTAACAAGACCACCTGCAAGAATGTTGGTTGGCGTATTCTGAGCCCTAGCAGTTATGGGGCCAAATAATGAAGGTAATCTTTGGACATGTTGCATTGATAATGTGACGATTACAATCCATTGATGAAAGTAGAATTTAAAAACCTTTTCTTATAGTCACTTCATTATAGTCACTTTATTAAAGATGTAGGTACAACTTACAAAAAATAAAAGATTCAATAGAGTACACCACAAAATAAAAGATAAGACAATTCTTTTTCTCTAATGCATTTCATCATACACCTAGTGGGCTTCATTAGAAATTATTATTTCATCTGATCTTTTTTTTTTTCCAGTCCTAGAAATACCAATGTTATCAATAAATTGGCTGAATAATATCATCAAAATGCTAAGTTCATAAGTTCAATACGTAATCGGCATAGACATAATAATCATAAGCACATGAACATTTACTAGCTTAAGTTTTAGCAAATCTGTTGAGATAATTTGAGAAATAAACATGAATCCAGCCCAAAAATCAGAAAAAAGGAAAAAAATGACAAAATTTGGAAGACCTAACAACAATGAATTTAAAGTCTATTTACAATGTTACATAGTTTTCTTTCAAATCCACCAAAAAAAATAATAATAATAAAGAAAATTGATGTGCCCTACACAATTTCAAAATAAAAATCAACATATACGAAAATGAATTTACTCGATCTTTTATTATGTGATTGATATATAAAATTTCATATTGTTAAGGCACAAATGAGAATTTTCACAGTCTCTCCTAATAATAATAAAAAAAGGAATGAACCAAACGTGTAAAAAATTGATCAAATAAAAATGTAATCAACATGAGAAATTGTATATTAAAAATTGAAAAACCTAAATACACTAAATTAAATAAAAAAATTGAAGCTTACGTGCAAATATCAATGAGAAAACTTTGAGGAGAGATCTTGTAGTAATAAGCTCTAAGACATAAAGAGATTTACTGATCAAAACTTATTGATTTTGAGAGAGTTGTTTAAGTTATAAAATCGAGTAAACAAAAGAAATTAATTAAATGGAGGGATTTTGAGAGGAATCCAAAGAGAGAGAGAAAAAGAAGCGGATTAGGCTTTGGGTTGTCCTATTATAAAATATAAAATTTTGGGAAAAGAGAGTGCTCGCGTGCTTCTAACTCTGTGGTATATTTATATAATTATTATTTTTTAATTTTTGTAGCATTTTTCAAGTCTTACAAAGGTGTGCTTTTTTGGTAGCATTTTAAAATAGCTACATTAGTTAATATAATACATGACATTTAAAAAAAATGCTACTAAAAAAATATAGAATGCTATAAAAGTAAAATACTATCACTTAAACATTTATTGTAGCGTTTTTTAAAAATGTTTTACTGAAAATTAACATTTTATAGCATTGTGTAAGAACATGCCATTGCATAATGCTACTAAAAGCAATTTTTATTGTAGTGAATGATTAGCGGGGGTATCTTCATCACGTTGGTTCCTTCTTCTGTTCGAGCGAATTACGCTTTGTCAATTTAATTTTTACCATGTACCTATGTAAAAAAAAAAAAAAAATTATAAGTTATTATTAATATTTATCAAATTATTAATAAAAAAATACAATTTAAATGTGAACTAAATTTTTGTCAAATTTTGGTGCGACGGGAGTAATATTGGGATTGAACGCAATCTGTAAAATTGTGCAACATGCATCCCATGACACAAACTACCAAATTGTGTGCGACTAGATCCTTATCGCACAAACATGTGCGATGAGTTAATGTCCATCGCACGAAATTAGTGTGATCGGTAGCAACCCATTCCATAATATCAAACATGCACACACTCATGATATCAAAAACCCATCAAGCTCCATAATCATTCCAAAACAACCACCACTATAGTTGTCAAACTACTAGTATCATTATTGTCAAATTTCATTCTCAAACTAATTAAATATATCAAAATAACTAACCTAAATTTTGTTACAGTTGATATTGATGATTTTTCCCACCGTTGATAGGTGGATTACGAGATCAGAGAGATTCGAACTAGGTGAGAGATGAGGAGAGGAGTAATTTAGTTCAAAATATTTATTTTTGACTAATTAAGAAAGTTAAAAATTTTAGGAGTTAAAATGTAAAAAAAAAAAAAAAGTTTTAGGATTATTGCCGTAAATTTCCTTAAAATCTTTGGATGTCTAATCAACGAGCATTTTCTGAGCCTTTGAAATTACATTAATAGCATGTACGAGACTTTGCGACAGCGCATGCGATGAGAAAAAAAAGGAGAAGATACTTTTAATTGTCATTTGTCAATAATGACAAACCTAATCCTTTCATTCGGGCTAATAAAATAATTGTTTGTTATAATTAAATATATATATATATATATATAGAAAATGATGTACATCTTCGACTTATTTTTTGTTTAAAGTAATTAATCGTTCAATCATCTTCTCTTGATTTTGGCCAATCTTCTTATAGATTAGTTAAAACGTTAATTACTTAATTAAGATAATTACACCGTCTTTATCACTAATTATTTATGATTATATACATGTTCATATAGTAAGTAGTATTGTAGACCTAAATTAAGTTGCTATCTCAATTTGTTAATTAGGTGTTTTTCCTAATTAACAGAATGATTTTTTGTAGAGTAAATGAGTATGAATACCTATGAATAATTTTGGGAATTTTACCAAGGATTCATTAATTAAATATGTCTAGCAATTAAAGATTTTTATCTCAGTAATTTTCTTAGGATTTGTTTGGAATTGAGGTTGGACAGTTGTAGTTTTTAAGCTACAGCACTAAAGTGTTCAGTAAATACTAGTTATTGTAGCTTAGAAATTATATTAATATAATTTTTCACTTATACAATGTAAAATCTATTATATCTTTAATAATTTTGTCAAAATTATATTTACTATATATTATTAATTTTTATTTTATAATTATAACTTTTTTCCACGTAACAGCTAATTCATATAAAGCCATTGAACCGACCCAACCCACAACCAAGGCTGTATGCATTATATGGACAGCAATCAAACGACCGGGATCATTCAATACGCCGACTTTCGTCCCTGCTCGAGGGGTGGGTCTTGCAGTCAATCTCCCTTCTGCCTTTGCACTCGAGAGCCAATCTCAGTTCGGCTCGAGGAAACCTTTGCATGCCTCAAAAATAAAAAAAAAATGAAATTGATTTTTGAAGCATCGGAAAAAGTGATCCATTTTTTCCATTTATACGAGAAAAAGATATTATGTTGAAAGCAAGAGACAAAAAATTGAGGCAAATCTAGAAAAACTTCCTTGATCGATTGGGTAGATCAAGAAAACAACAGTCGCTACTGCAATAGGAGCTGAATATGCAACAACAATCCAAGGGCGCATACCCAGACGGAAACTAAGTTCCCAATGCTACACTACTGCTCAATACCTTAGGGGATCGGACCCCTTAACTATTAAAGGGATTAATTGAACGAATCACACTTTTACTACTAAACTATACCCGCTACAATGCGATTACTTGAGACAAATGTATGCATTGCAATTAGGGTCGTATTCTATAGTTACGATTCTACCATATATGTCTTTTTCATTCCGTCGAAAATCAATTCCATTCCCTTTAGATATCTTTCATCTGTAGTATTTATAGTATTTTTGCCCTAGTGGATCCCTCTCTCATTTAATAAAAGTATGGAATCTTGGGTTACTACAGATCCCATACTACCCCCCATAAACTGAAAATCCATAAGCCCATTTGTGATGGGAATCCCGTTTAGTTGCCCTGTACCTGATTGCTCAGGATACCTTTTTTTAGCTTCTAGTTAGTTTCTAAAATCGATTTCTTTATTGCGCCTTATACAGATTGTATATTAATCCATTATAACTATAGGATACCTTATTTTCGCGAATTACTGATATGGTTCCAAAGGATAAATTGAATATGGACAGTTCCAACTTCTTAGTATTCGAGTAAGTAAACGCTTATCCTAGCCTTCTGCTTGTTTTATACGTACCATTTCTTGTCTTTGGTATCTTTCGCCTTTGGGCCTCTTTTTTTCTTTTTTATCCAATTTTCTTGTCTTTGCGTTTGTATAATCATAAAGTTTTTCATTGTTATTTTTCCTATCCTTATTATATTACTCGTTATTGATAATAGCTAAAAATGTGGTTCGCATACTATTATTCCAAGATCCCGAGTGGTCTAAGGATTTTAAGGATTAGAATTATGAAATTTATGTCAGATGCACTTTTCCCGAACGCAACATACAACTATCCGTTGTACTACGCTCTCCAAGTGTGCTTGTTCCCCTCTCTTCCTTATCATGGCACGTATTTGTGAAATAACTCCAATGAGAAGAAAAAAGAAGGCGTTAAGAGACCCTACCGGCCCAACCCTAGACACTCTAAAATTCTTTTTTAAACTTGCTCCCATTTCGAGTCAAGAGATAGATAAATAGACACATCCCATTGCACCGCTCGGGGGCGTTCGTAGTGAGTGAAGGGGTCGAAGACCAAGAAATGAGTAATTTATTAGCCAAGCATTGTTCTTAAGACTAGATCCAATCTTCTGGTCCTTGCGGAAAGGAAAAGGAAAAAGAATTTCACGTTATTCCTTTCGAGACGGGAGGATTAGGAAAATCCTATTGATTGCGACTTTCTCCAAACCTTCGGGAAAGCATGAAAAAAAAAAGGCTCGAATGATACGATCCCCCCATCACCCCAAAATGAAATGAAAGGGGCGATCTCGTAATTCTTGGTCTGTGAAGATATGTTGTTAAGTGCTCCATTTTTTTTTCGAACCTAAACTTGTGCTCGAGAGATAGCTGTCCATACACTGATAAGGGATGTATGGATTATCGAGAAGAGAGGAGCCGTGGTGGTTCAGGGGGGAATAGCATTTCAATGGATTTAATCGTTATTTTTTTTTTAGAATCTCGGATTTGGTAAACAAACTCATTTTTCTTTCTTCAATAATTAATAATCTTCGTATGAGAATTCCATACAGATTTGCCTTTTTCCTGTTCCCATCACAGTCAAAGAATTATTGATACTTCATTTCTTTGGTATACTCACCTATTTTTGGTGAATTTGCAGAGGCACACAAATCCGGGGAGACGCCGACATAACCCAACTCAAATGGAATAGTAAGGTAAGTCGCATGGATATAGGAACGAATTATTGTATTTGTTGACACCTCAGAAACAGAAAAATATTCTATATATTGAGAATATAATCAAAATCGATTGAATTTCTAAGATTCAAATTCTAAATTCGAAACCAAAATTCTAATTTTTTTTTTGACTTCCTTTGATTTAGACAAGTCTGAAGCGCGGTGAACACAAAATGGTTTTGTTTGTTTTGTTTGTATAAGAGATTTATACTATATTGAAATAAAATCGAAGGAAGTGTAATGAAAATAGGATTTCAATCGAGAAATCTTAAAACGAGACATCACAAAAACAAACGAAACTTTGTGGTTCGATCAAAATGAATTGTTATTTTGATTAACCAATTTTCGATGACTTGACAATGAATTCAAATTTGAATCGACAAATTAGGTCTATTTTCTACATTTATGGGAGTTTGGCTATGTTTCTGCTTTACAAATATGATATTTTATGGGCATTTCTAATAATATCAAGCGTTATTCCTATTTTGACATTTCTAATTTCCGCAGTTTTAGCTCCGATTAACAAAGGGCCAAAGAATCTCTCTAGTTATGAATCGGGTATCGAACCAATGGGTGATGCTTGGTTACAATTTTTAAATTCGGTATTATATGTTTGCTCTAGTTTTTGTTGTTTTTGATGTTGAAACTGTTTTTCTTTATCCATGGGCAATGAGTTTTGATGTATTGAGAGTACCCATATTTATAGAAGCTTTTATTTTCATACTTATCTTAATTATTAATTTAGTTTATGCGTGGTAAAAAGGAACATTAGAGTGGTTTTATTTTCTGAATATTCATACAATAATTAAAAAATAAAAATAAAAAAACAAAAAATACTATTGAGATAATTATGAATTCTATTGAATTTTTCTTACTTGATCGAACAATCTCAAATTCATTTATTTCAACTACATCAAATGATCTTTTAAATTAGTCATGACTCTCCCGCTTATACCCACTTCTTTATGGCACCAGTTATTGTTTAATTGAATTTAAGAAAACACAGTGTCATTTCAACTTACATTAGTAATTGTTTATATTTATTCATCAATCAAATTCAAATCTTGATTCAAGGGTCTTGAATGAAAGGAATATAATAAGAAGAGAAACGTCAAATGAAGACACACGTATCTATTTATAATAGGAGTCATGTTTAAGTTACTTACGCATCTAAACAATATTCATCACTCTTTTCACCCATTATATTTCTAAAACTAATTTTTGTCTAAAATTTATCATATTTCTCGTTGGATTCCCAAAAAAGTGAACAAATCAGCACTAAATATGCATTGGTCACTGTGTACAAAAAGTTATTGAAGCACCACCAAGGCACCAATTATGTCATGGTAATTAGTACAAAGGTTGGGTAGCTATTGGATACCACGCGTCTTGGACTTTTCTCTCAATTAACCTGTATCATGTTTCTGAGAGAGAGAGAGAGAGAGAGAGAGACCAATAATACTAAAAATTGAAAACCCTAAATCCACTGAATTAAATAAAAAAAATTGAAGTTTACATGTAAATATCGATGAAAAAACTTTGAAAAGAGATCTTACAGTAATGAGCTCTAAAAAAAAAAAATAATACTTTTCAAAACTTATTGATTTTGAGAGATTTGTTTAAGTTATAAAATTGGAGAAACAAAAGAAATTGATTAAATGAAGGGATTTTGGGAGGAATCCAAAGAGAGAGAGAAAAAAAACGGGATTAAGCTTCGGATTGTCCTATTATAGAATATAAAATTTTATAAAAAGAGAATGTCAGCGTGTTGCTAACTTTAGTGGTATATTTATATAATAATTTTTTTCTTTATTGTAGTATTTTTCATGTCTTACAAAGGTGTGCTTTTTTGGTACATTTTAAAATAGCTATATTAGTTAATATAATACATGACATTTAGAAAAAAATGCTACTAATGTAATATAGAATGCTATAAAAATAAAATATGATCACTTAAACATTTAATTGTAGCATTTTTTAAAAATGTGTTACTGAAAATTAACATTTTATAGCATTGTGTAAGAACATGATACTGCATAATGCTACTAAAAGCAATTTTTGTTGCAGTGAATGATTAGCAGGGAGTATTTTCATCATGCCCGGTTTCTTTCTTTGTTCGAGCGAATTACGCTTTGTCAATTTAATTTTGCCATGTACCTATGTAAAAAAAAAAAACAAATATAAGTTATTATTCACATTTATCAAATTATTAATAAAAAAATACAATTTAAATATGAACTAATTTTTTACGAAATTTTAGTGTGACGGGACAAACATTGAGACTACACGCAATCTGTAAAGTTGTGCGATGGGCATCCCATGGCACAAACTACCAAATTGTGTGTGATGAGATCCTCGTCGCACAAATATGTGTGATGAGTTACTATCCATCACACGAAATTAGCGCGATCAGCAGCAGCCCATTCCATAATATCAAACACCCATCAAGCTTCATAATCATTCTAAAACAAGTACCACCATAATTGTCAAACTACTATCATCATTATTGTCAATTTTTATTCTCAAATTAATTAAATATATTAAAATAACTAACCTAGGTTTTGTTACAATTGATATTGGTGATTTTTTCTGCCTTTGATTGGTGGATTACGAGTTCAGAGAGATTTGAATTGGGTTAGAGATGATGAAAGGGTAATTTAGTTCAAAATATTTATTTTAAGATAGTTAAAAATTTTAGGAGTTACAATTAAAAAAAAAACAAAAGTTTTAAGACTATTGCCATAAATTTTCCTAAAATCTTTGGACGTGTAATCAACGAGCATTTTCTGAGCCTTTCAAATTATATTAATAGCATGTGCGAGACTTTGTGACTTGTGCAACTTGTAGCGCATGCGATGAGAAAAAAAGGAGAAGATATTTTTAATTGTCATTTGTCAATAATGACAAATCTAATCCTTTCATTCGGGCTAATAAAATAATTGTTTGTTTGATATAATTGAATATATATATATATATATATATAAAGAAAATGGTATACATCTTCGACTTATTTTTTGTTTAAAGTAATTAGTCAGTTCAATCATCTTTTCTTGACTTTGGCCAATCTTCTTGTACATTAGTTAAAACGTTAATTACTTAATTCAGATAATTACACCATTTTTATCGCTAATTATTTATGATTATATATATTTTCATATAGTAAGTGGTATTGTAGACTTAAATTAAGTTGTTATTTCAATCTGTTAATTAGGAGTTTTTTTTTATAATGTTAATTTATGGTTAAACATTAGCTGCTGTACTTTAGAAATTATATTAATATAATTTTTTATTTATATAATATAAAATTTATTATATCTTTCATAATTTTATCAAAATTATTATTTAAAAATTATATTTATTATATTTTATTATTTTTTATTTTAGAATTACAATTTCTTTTCTACAACACCTCTGTAACTTTTAAGATATGCGCCTCAATTTTAAACATATCTTTAATTAAATTGAAGAAGCAAAATAATTAACTAAAATTTAAGAAAATATAATGCCATTTCAATTTTTATTAATAATTGTTTATATTTATTCACGGATCAATTTCAAATCTTGATTAAGGGCACTAATGAAAGAAATATAATAAGGGTGAAAAGTTAAATGAAGACCCACTCATTTATTTATAATGGGAGTCATGTTTAAGTTTTTACACATATAAAGTATAAACAATCTTCATCACTCTTTTCACCCATTGTATTTCTAGAACAAATTTTGGTAAAAAATTTATCATATTTCTCGTTGGATTCCCAAAAAAGTGAACAAATATCATTAAATATGCGTTGATCACTGTGTAGAAAAAGTTATTTAAGCACCACCAATTATGTCATGGTAATTAATACAAAGGTTGGGTAGCTATTGGCTACCACGCGTCTTGAACTTTTCTCTCAATTAACGTGTATCATGTTTCTGAGAGAGAGAAAGAGCAATAATATCACATTTGTGGAAAATGGAAATTCGCCATTTAGCCAGTTTCTTGGCACACTCCTTGCAAATTCTTCAATACTGTTTAATTTTAAAACACTGAACACTTGAGATAGAACCAATCCTTTTAACATTTCTTGAAGCAATTACCAATACCTCTTTGGGTGCTACCGATAGAAGGAGATATGCTGGACGGCTATTTTGTGAGAGGTTGAAAAGGGTGTTGGCAGGTGAAGAAGGCTCATTAACTTTGCCTGATTCAACAAATTTAACCCCACTTTTTCAAAACCTTTTTACGGAGGCTGAAGTTATTACTACTCTGCTGGGGAACTATGAATGCGACATGGCTAGTGGTTTGATTCAATTCATTAAAGAACTCAATGAAGACGACGAAGACTTGATGCCTATCTGGCAACTCTTGGGCTTAGAAGCAAATGTTAAAAGACCAGAAATTTTGGAAATTATAGAGGACATCAATTACTTAGTCCATGAATCTGAGCAAGCCATTGACACATTGTTCATCAACAGCATGCAACAGCAGACCAGTGAAAGTGAATGCATTACTTGCAGGCTCTTCTTGTTGGACTCTACAGTAAAATCATTGATATTAGAAATCGGATGCAACAACTTCCCCCCGGCGACAATGATTTTGATATCAGTGAAGGAAGGGACAAACTCAATCACTTATTGATTGAGAGACAAACTGGGCTTGATGAGAGTGAATTCGGAAGGGGCAGAGAGGAGTTCTTTGATTTACTGATTGAAGGACATCCTCAGCTTTCAGTGGTTGCGATTCTCGATAGCAGTGTGTCATGGGATGAGTGTTTTGCGCAGCAAACCCGTGCGGCAAGTGGTATCGGAGCCCAAGGTTTGCACGCACGCATTCCAGCAGCAATGGCCAACCTACCAACCTCAAGCGTTACACAAGAGGGTGCTCATGGTGTGGAGATTATCCCGGAACCAAGCCGGGGCCACGATGACACTCGTGGGCAGGCCAAGACTTGAGGCAAGTCAAAGGCCGCATCTGTCGATGCTTTGGAGCCACGATTGACTACGCTCGAAACAACAATGTCCGTTGCTCAGGACTCTCTCGAAACTTTGGAGGAAAGGGTGGATGGTCTCGAGGGCGAATACGCCGACTTCATAGTGGCAACGAAAGCCCTCATGCAAGAGCAAGCCAACACCCTCCGAGGGGAATTTCAAGCATTCCACGAAGAATTGCTGAAACTCCGCAGTTTCGTGCAAGACGAGTTGCGCGCCGTCCGTACGGAAATAGAGGAAGTCCGCTCAGATTAGGCATGGCACAAGCGCACACTCTCCGCTAACCCAGCTTCTACAAGCACGAGTGATGCGCGGCGCATTGATGTGCCAAAGCCGGACACCTACAATGGCACACGCAAGCCACAATCGTAAACAACTTCTTGTTCGGGCTAGATCAGTACTTCGATGCCATGGGCGTACAAGAAGAGGCATCGAAAGTGGGGACTGCACCAACGTTCCTACGAGGCGCTGCACAACTATGGTGGCGTCGGAAGCATGGTGAAATGGGCAAAGGCATCTGCGCCATCAACACATGGGCAGACTTTATGCAAGAACTCCGAAAGTAATTTGCCCCGAGCAATGCCGAAAAGAGGCGAGAGCACGCCTTCGTCGCCTCAAGCAAACGGGTAGCGTTCATGACTACATCAACGAGTTCACTACCCTTATGCTCGAGATCAGCGACATGTCCGACAAGGATTCGCTCTTCTACTTTGAAGATGGCCTCAAGGATTAGGCCAAAACGGAGCTCGACCGGCGTGGTGTCGAAACACTTGATGATGCTATTGCCACCGCGGAGTCGCTGCATGAGTACTCCACCCAATCCAAGGAGAGAAGGCCTAGCCAAGGCAAAGGTGGGGGAGAGAGTCACAAGGACAAGGGGCAGAATCGCAAGGATTGGGGGCAGAAAAAGCCTCCAAGCGGCAAGAGCGGGCAAGGCAAAACGGAAGGCAATAAGGAAGCTCCGAAGCCCCGCAGCCCATGCTTCATTTGCAACGGGCCTCATTGGGTTCGCGACTGTCCGGAGAAGAAGTCGCTGAATGCCCTCGCTGCCCAGCTCAAGGGCACCTCCACACCAATGCTGGAAGAATCCCGACCCAGCATGGGTTCTATCCAAAGACTTGGAGCACTCGACAGCCCTCAAACGGCACTCAAGAAAGGGCTGATGTATGTTAGCGCGAAGATAAACGGCCACACCGTTCGCGCATTGTTGGATACGGGAGCAACTCACAACTTCGTATCCGAGGAAGAAGCCAAGCGCCTAGGCCTCAAGACCACGAGAGTAGGAGGCACAATGAAGGCGGTAAACTCACCCGCCAAGCCTATTGCGGGCACCGCACATGAAGTTAATGTAGCACTTGGCACATGGAGCGGAAAGCTCAATTTCTCAATCGTGCCCATGGACGACTTCAAGATGGTCCTTGGCATGGAGTTCTTCGACCAAGTCCATGCCTTCCCTCTTCCAGCCATGAACTCCCTAAGCATCCTCGATGGGAGCAAGGCATGCATGGTTCCCACGGAGCGGGGAAAGTCCGAGGAGAAGACACTCTCCGCCATGCAATTCAAGAAGGGTTTTAAGAAGGACCCAAGCTTCTTGGTCTCTATCCGGGAGCTCAACGAGGGAGAAAACCCAGCAAGTGCTCCAGCCCAAGTCCCTTCATCGATACAAGCCGTCCTCGAGGAGTTCAAGGACGTAATGCCTCCTCAGCTTCCGAAGAAGCTTCCACCCAGACGAGAGGTGGATCACCAAATCGAGTTGGAGCAAGGTTCAAAGCCTCCAGCTTTGGTGCCCTACCGCATGGCGCCACCCGAGCTCGAAAAGTTACGAAGTCAGCTCGCGGATTTACTGGATGCAGGCTATGTGCGCCCGTCCAAAGCCCCATTCGATGCACCGGTCTTGTTCCAAAAGAAGAAGGATGGATCGCTGCGGATGTGCATCGACTACCGGGCGCCCAACAAGATCACTATCAAGAACAAGTACCCAATACCCTTGATAGCGGATCTTTTCGACCAGCTTGGCAGTGCAAGGTACTTCACCAAACTTGACTTGCGCTCCGGGTACTACCAAGTGCGCATTGCCGAAGGAGATGAGCCCAAAACAGCATGCGTCACAAGGTATGGATCATTCGAGTTCTTAGTTATGCCTTTCGGACTAACAAATGCACCGGCTACATTCTATACACTCATGAACAAAGTGCTTCAACCATTCCTCGACCGCTTTGTGGTCGTGTACTTGGACGACATAGTGGTGTACAGCACCACACTTGAGGAGCATGCCAAACATTTGCAGCAAGTGTTCCAAGTACTTCGGGAGAACGAGCTCTACCTCAAGTTGGAGAAGTGCTCATTCGCGCAAGAGGAGGTAGAGTTCCTCGGGCACAAGATTTCAGCCGGCAAACTCATGATGGAGAACTCGAAGGTGAAGGCCATACTTGATTGGGAGCCTCCCACAAAGGTACCCGAGCTACGATCATTCCTTGGCTTGGTGAACTACTACCGCCGGTTCATTCAAGGCTACTCAGCCAAGGCGGCACCCTTGACGGATTTGCTCAAGAAGAATCGGACATGGCATTGGTCCGAGGATTGCCAACAAGCATTCGAGGGTTTGAAGCAAGCAATTTCGGAGGAACCCGTCCTAGTTCTTCCGGACCACACTAAGCCTTTGAAGTGCAAACAGATGCCTCCGACTTCGCCATTGGCGGAGTCCTTATGCAAGAAGGCCACCCAATAGCGTTCGAGAGCTGAAAGCTTAATGACACGGAACGCCGCTACGCAGTACAAGAGAAGGAGATGACAGCTATCATCCATTGCCTAAGAGTGTGGCGACACTACTTGCTTGGCTCACACTTCACCATCATGACAAGCAACGTAGCCACAAGCTACTTTCAGACGCAGAAGAAGTTGAGCCCCAAGCAAGCACGGTGGCAGGATTTTCTCGCAGAATTCGACTATAGGCTCGAGTACAAGCCAGGCAAAGCCAACGTCGTTGCGGATGCACTTAGTCGCAAGGCGGAATTAGCCACTCTAGCGCGAGCCAACCAAATTCTGACCTTGTCTCATGCATCAAAGAAGGCCTCCAACAAGACCCATTGGCGAAGGACTTGCTGGAGAAAGTGCTTCAAGGGAAGACAAGACGATTTTGGCAACAAGAAGGCATCCTCCTCACCAAGGGAGATCGGCTGTTCGTGCCTAGGTGGGGAAACTTACGCAGAGAAGTCATCAAGGAGTGCCACGACTCCAAGTGGGCTGGTCACCTTGGAATTGAGCGCACCACCGCACTAGTCCATGCCTCGTATTTTTGGCCAAGTATGCGGGACGACATCGAGGCATATGTGCGGACTTGTCTTGTGTGCCAACAAGACAAGATTGATCACCAATTACCGGCAGGATTGTTGCAGCCCCTGCCCCTGCCCCTAGCATCAAGGCCGTGGGAGTTTGTCTCGATGGATTTCATAACGGCCTTACCAAAATCTGAAGGTTGGAGCAACATCATGGTCGTGGAAGACCGCTACAGCAAGTATGCAACATTCATTGCCGCACCAGCAGATTACAAGGTGGATGAAGCTGCCCGTCTCTTCATCAAACACATCGTGAAGCATTGGGGTGGTCCAAGAAGCATCGTGAGCGATCGAGACCCACGCTTCACTGGGAAGTTTTGGACGGAGCTCTTCAAGATGTTGGGGACCGACCTCAAGTTCTCAACAAGCTTTCATCCGCAGACGGATGGACAAACCGAGCGCATCTACGGCCTCCTCGAGATGTATTTGAGGCACTACGTGAGAGCTCATCAGCGGATTGGGCGAGTTGCTTGATGTCGCTCAATTTTCTTACAATCTCCAGAGGAGTGAGGCTACCGGCAAGAGTCCCTTCGAGATTATCATGGGATTCCAGCCCATGACCCCCAACACCATAGCCTCGACATATGGAGGAAAAAGCCCCACGGCACACAAGCTCGCTCGCGAATGGCATGAAGAAGCGGACATCACGCGAGCATACCTAGACAAGGCCGCGAGGAAAATGAAAAAATGGGCTGATACGAAGAGACGGCACGTTGAATACAAGGAAAGAGATCGAGTTATGATCAAGCTCTTGCCCCAACAGTTCAAGACACTCCGTAAAGTTCATAAGGGGTTAGTGAGACGCTACGAAGGACCCTTCCTCATCATCCGACGTGTAGGCAACGTCTCGTATCACTTAGAGCTTCCACCAAGGCTCAAGATTCATCCAGTCTTCCATGTGAGTCTTCTCAAGCCATACCATGAAGACGTGGAAGAACCAACACACGGAGAATCAAGGCGTGCCCCAACAGCCGTTGTCACCGTGTTCGACAAAGATGTGGACTACATCCTTGCTGATCGCATCATTCGAAGGAGGGGCGTGCCACCATACTACGAGTACTTGGTGAAGTGGAAGAACCTCCCCAAGTGCGAAGCCACTTGGGAACGAGAAGATGAATTGTGGCAGTTCTCGGAACACATCCAAGCAAAACATCAAACACTTGTAAGCTCTCTTGTAAGCTTTCTTTCGATTAATACAGTTTCCGCATTTGGCTACATTGTTCGCTAGCTCTTCCTTCTCTTTAGCATTTCAGGAACCTCTTGGCTTAGCTATTGAGAAGGCCAAAGGCTTACTTAGCAAAATCCCGACCAATGTTGTCTAAGTGCCGCACGGGTTTGCTGCGCAAAACACCCATCCCGTGACAAGTGGCTTCGATAAGACTGCTTTTTTTGCTGATACTTTCAACAATAATCATGTCAGGTTTTATTTTGATTGTCTCGCTTGGGTCAGGGTTTCAATAATCTACGATTTTGGCAAGATATTGGATGAGATAATCAAGTTGGTGATGCCTCCATCACGGGTTAGTGTAATTAACAGTGGTAGAGATTTTGAATTGAAGAAAACTATTCTTCGTGATTACCTAACAAACAAGAAGTACTTTATTGTGCTTGATGATGTCTTCGATGAGAGTGAGATATGGGATGATCTTGAAGAAGTTCTTCTTGATAATAATAATGGAAGTAGAGTATTGATAACGGTCACTGATCCAAACCTCCTTACCTCATTCGAATTGAAAAATGGAGAGGAGATTGGCCCTGATTCAGTTTTCGTTGGAGGACCATTGATTAGAATAAAGTATGAAACCGGGCAATTTTTCATCCTACACTATGGAAGTACGCCATTAGAAAATTATATGAAAGAAAAAGTGGTTTTGACCATAGTGAGTCGAATTTATTCTGTGTTTAGTTACCTTTTTACTTGAAACTCTGCTGCATCTATTTGTGTGTCTTTCGTCCAAACATTGAGATATCTGGCAGGCAATTATGTCAATTGTGATTAGCTGAAGGTTTGATACCACATAACAGTGAAGAAACCGCCGAACATTTCTTGAAAGAACTAATCTATCGCGGTTTCATTCAAGTGAGGAAGAGAAGTGCCGGAGGCACAATTAAAGCGTGTTATGTTACAAGTTTAGTATATTCTACGTTATTTTTGGTGTCAACAAAGACGAGATTTATCGAGGGCCCTAACGAAGAAGTGAGATCACCGGCAAATGCTAAACAGTACTTCATTTTGGAAGATCCGACTGATTTCTTTCCTTTAGAGCATTCGACATGTATCTCCATTCGTTTCGAATCACAGTTCGGAAGCGATCTTCTCGATCCGATAGATTGCGAGAGTTTTGTTAAAGGTGCAAATACCTCCGGTATTGTACATGGGTTCTGCAGTTCTCGATCAAGTATCCACCCGGATTAGAAAATACATTCTATTTGAAGTATTTGAAATTGACTATCCCTCGCTCAAATGTCTTCCTTCATCGCTATGCACCCTTTTAAACCTTCAAACACTAGAAATGCCATCTAGCTACATAGATCAATCACCGGAGGATATTTGGTTGATGCGAAACTCATGCATCTAAACTTTGGTTCCATCACTCTGCCTGGGTGGACGAGCTGCTCGGTGTCTTGTGGGCTTATAGAACTAGACACAAAACGGCCACTGGAGAGACCCCATTCTCCTTGGCATTTGGGCACGAAGCAGTGGTTCCCGCTGAAATAGGAATAGGGACGCATCGGACGGAACACTTCAATGAGGAGCAAAACCACGAGCAGATGTGCGCGGGTCTAGACTTGCTGGAAGAGAAGAGATAAAGGGTCACTGCTAAGATTGCAGGATATCAACAGAGAGTGGCTCGTTATTACAACCGAAATGTGCACATTCGCTGGTTCCAGGTGGGTGATTGGGTACTCAAAAGAGTCAACTAGAGTACGAAGGACCCAAGGCAAGGTGTGCTAGGGCCAAATTGGGAAGGCCCTTATCGAGTCACTCAGTTAGCAGGACTAGGAACATACCGGCTAGCTCATCTGGATGGACGAGAGGTCAAGAGGCCATGGAACGCACAACTCTTGATCAAATACTTCCAGTAAGTTTCCTTGTATTGTGAGTGCTAATGTAAGATTCTTTCCCAAAATGGGATGTGTAAAAACATAAATGTATATAAGAATAAGAAAAACATTCATAATGTAAGTTCAAGTTGAAGACCAGAAACACAAGAAGACGCTTGGGTCAATTGCAGGCCCGAGCAGGAGACGCTTGGGTCAATTGCAGGCCCGAGCAGAAGCAGCTCGAGAAGAACGCTAAGGCCAGAAGTCCCAAAGCCTAAGTCTTAGGCGGGACGGTGCCTAGCGAGGGTCAATTGTAGGTTCGAGCATAAGCAGCTCGCGAAGAACGCTAAGGCCAGAAGTCCCAAAGCCTAAGTCTTAGGCGGGACGGTGCCTAGCGAGGGTCAATTGTAGGCCGAGCGTAAGACGCTGGGTCAATGCAGTGCCCGAGCAGCATCGAGAAGAACGCTATGGCCAGAAGTCCCAAAGCCTAAGTCTTAGGCGGAACGGTGCCTAGCGAGGGTCAATTGTAGGCCTGAGCAGAAGACGCTTGGGTCAAATATAGGCCCGAGCAGCAGCTCGAGAAGAACGCTATGGCTAGAAGTCCCAAAGCCTAAGTCTTAGGCGGGACGGTGCCTAGCGATGGTCAATTACAGGCCCGAGCAGAAGAAGCTCGCAAAGAACGCTAAGGCCGAAGTCCCAAAGCCTATGTCTTAAGCGGGACGGTGCCTAGTGAGGGTCGATCGTAGGCTCGAGCAAAAGCCGCTCGAGAAGAACGCTAAGGCCAGAAGTCCCAAAGCCTAAGTCTTAGGCGGGACGGTGCCTAGTGAGGGTCAATTGTAGGCCCGAGCAGAAGTAGCTCGAGAAGAACGCTAAGGCCAGAAGTCTCAAAGCCTAAGTCTTAGGCTGGACGGTGGCTAGCGAGGGTCAATTGTAGGCCCGAGCAGAAGCAGCTCGAGAAGAACGCTAAGGCCGAAGTCCCAAAGCCTAAATCTTAGGCGAGACGATGGCTAGCAAGGGTCAATTGTAGGTCCGAGCGTAAGAGCTCATGAAAAATGCTAAGGCTAAAAGTCCCAAAGCCTCGAGCCCTAGAGCGGACGTTGCCTAGCACAACTAACTATAAACTCGAGCAAGAACAATGCGAGGAGATTACATTGAATTTAAACATGAACCAAAATAGAGCTTGAAGTAAATAAGCTCGCAGATATACATATAAAGCCATAAAACACGAGCGTAACGCCGGTCCGGAAAGACCAAGCTCACGAATAAAGCTAAAGGCTTTCAACCTAACTCAAGGCAAATCTACTAGAGCATAAGTTTAAAGAACCAAACATGCAGTAATACACTTGGGCATAAAATAAAATAATAGTCCAACATTTACAAAATTCTTACTTAGCAAGTATATGAAGTCAATCCTACATACAAAACAAGAGAATGTACGCACGAGCACAAAAAGGAAGTTGTTCAACATGTGCTTTTTATTTCATTAAAGTGATTACACGTTAAAAAAAAAAAAAGAGAAAGATTCCAAGTTTAGGCATCGTGAGGGGCGATATCGGCAGCAGCGAGTGGGGCATCGGGAGGCGAGCAAGCAGCAGTAGTAGAAGCAGCAGGAGGAGGAGGAACATCTCCAGCAGCAGCAGGAGGAGTGTCAGCAGGAGGAGGAGGAACATCTCCAGCAGCAGCAGAGGAAGCTCCAAACTCTTGGGTGGGGGCGTCGTGGATGCTCAAGTACTCAGTCTAACCCTGCTCCTGTACATCACCGGCTCGAGGGCGAGCTGGAGCCGCAGTCCTCGTTCGTCTATGTGGAGGACCCACTTATGCTCGTCCTGCCTGCTGAGCAGAGGTGGCAGTCCGAGCAGAAGGAGGTGGAGCATCCACTTCTGCTCGAGTTCTCTTTGAAGTCCCGCAACTTCGGCTGTCCCCTCGTGTCGGTGCAGCATCTCTTGAACCCCGGTCATGTCTTCACTCTGTATTAAATTGGACTCCAAAAAATTTTGGGGTGTCAGCAGCTCCATGCACGAGCTCGCGTTTGAAAGTGTGGTCTGCACGTGTGCTCGTAGCTCGCCCCCAATTGAATAAGCACCCTAGGAGACTGCAGAAACAACCAAGGCAAAATAATGAGAACAGATGCAAGCAGAAAAACTAAAAGTAAAAAATTCACGAGGTAGATAAACGACCTGGAGTACAAAAATGCCGAGGAACTGGAGGGACCCCCTCGCTGAGATGTGCAGCTCGCCCCCATTCTCCCCCAACGAAGAAGAATTTGCTCTTCCAGTTGCCACCAGAGGTTGGGAGATCAGTGATGGGCTTTTTACCCTTCAGGCTGGAAGTAAGATAATACCAACCAGTATCCTTCGGGCTGCACTTCAACTGGTAAAGGTGCCTGATTTCCCCTACCGAGGGTTCACCCAGGTCGCAACGCTTCCACAACACAAAGATTTCGGAAAGGACCCTCCACCCATTTGGGTTCAATTGCCCCGGGGCCAGACGAAACCTGGACAAAACCCGGGCAAAGTAAGGCTGGAGAGGCAGCCTGACCCTCCATTTAAAACACTCCAAGTGGAAGGTCATGTAGCCTTGGGGGGGATGACTGGGGATCTCACCCCTGCCCGGCAACCTTAAGTCCACACTTTCGGGTATGTGGTAAGTTTGCCTAAGCCTATCTAAATCTGAAAGGGTGGTCTCACATCTCATATGGTCGATGGGGTATTCCCCACTCTCGGACCTTTGACTGGCCCTTTCCCCTCGACGAGGTTGGGCCTCTGCCGCGGGTAATTCTCCCTCTGAACTAGAATCCCTCACGGGAATTACACTAAGGGGCTGTGCTTCACTAGAGGAGGACGAATCCTCCGGCAACATCCTACGGGCTTTACCAGACATTTTTCCTAGAATTCAATCTACCTAGATAAAATCGAAAACCAGGAAGAATGAGGAACGGAACCGGTGAGAAAAGAGGGAAAAAGGGTGTGTACCTGAACACAGAAAGAGTTTTACACCACCGGAAATCGCCTTAACTCGGAAGAGGAAGATGAAGATGAAGATGAAGAAGCACTTACAGATTAATTTTGAGTTTGAACGAAAGTGAGCAAATAGAGGGAACAGTGAAGAAGTTAGGGGTTTTTAAAGAGAATGACGCGTCTCTTCGACTGGCGGCGTGTGTTTCGAGGGATACGACCTTTTGGGTAACGTCCCTTCGAATTTTAAACGCACGGCTGGGATCTACCCACGTGTCCCGCATTAAATGCGAAATGATGGAAGTGGGAGACAACTGGGGAACGTGGGGAAGCGTAAAAGGCCGCAAATTCGGCCCATCATTAATAAGTTTCCAGTCTTATCTCATTTCACTCAAAAGACTAGAAACTGGGGGACTGGTGTTTGGGTAATATCGGGCAGGTCTCCTCGAGGCCCTTCTAGCTCGAATAAAATGCCCCGAGGTCAACCCAGCTCGAGCGTAAGTCCCGACCACCGCTCGAAGACAATCTCGCTAGACGCCAAAGCCGGCCAAGGTCGAGGAATTCGAGTGGTCCGAGCTCCGAGCTCTCTCACCCGCTCGAGGTCATCGGGACCGACCAAGGTCGGACGATGACGGAGAGCTCGAAAATTGATCGAGGCCCGAGCTCTCCTTCCCGCCGTTGTAGTTAATTCTCGAGCACAACCGGGCTGCGCTAACCACAGGACAATGGAATGTAAGACCTGGCTCGGGACGACCGACCGGTTTCTCGTGATCCCACACACCTTTTTGATGTCAGATTGGGCCCCACAAGGGAGGGTGGTGGTACTGTTGTCGATGGCCGGCACATGCACCCCGGTGTCATCATTCCTAGCTCACATGCCCGACATGGTGATCTGGCCACGTGAACCGGGCTAAGGAGACAGTCGCGCATTCCCAGGGAATATTATGTCAATCCCAGCTGTCAGAGGGACCCAGACACCACTGACGCGGGAATAGATACTCTTGGAGAGAAAGGACGGGAAAAATGAAAAAGGGAGTATAAAAGAAAACGAACGGGTACGTTACAAGGGTTGGAAAAATTCATTCACGAGGGTTCCGAAAATTCAGACAGGTTCTTCCTATCCTTACTTTCCTTACACTGATTCTCCGAAAAAACTACATATTTTACCAAAAATGGAGGGCAAAAAATATCCCTTTTTACCTTTCCGGTCTCCTTGACCAAGGGAGATACCAAAAAGAACAACCCGATTACCGACTTGAGCATCGGAGGGTTTTCGCCGGAACATGCCCGGTAACCCCTGACCCTGTTTTCTGTGAGTACAGGTCCGGGAGATCTCCGTTCTGGAAAAGACAGTGGAATAGGAAGAAGGAGATAGTCCTGCTCGAGCTCGAGCTAGTCGCGAGCGAAGGTTCAAGGCACGATTTGAAGGCACGCGGGAAAACTGCATCAACACCAATTACCTCCAAATATGACCCAACCGAGCTTAACAAATCATCGAGCTAATGGAAGATCCCATGCCAACACTAGAAAAACTTCCACACCTTCAAGTCGTCGAACCAAGCGTAACTCATATTCGGGAAGAAAGTCGGCTTGTGTTGGCTCGGTGGCTTTCCGGAGGTTAAGGTATTGCACTTGAAATCAATGTATTGGCTAGATGAGTGGACGATGGGGACTCGGAGCAATGCCAAGACTTGAAAGCTTAATTGTCAACCCTTGTGCTTACTTGAGAAAGCTTCTAGAAGAGCTATGGTGCATAAAGAGCTTGCACAAATTGGATTTACATTGGCCTCAGACAGAATTGAGACAAAGGCTACGGACTTTTTGAGGATATGGAGTGGCGGTATGACATCCAGTTATATCCTCACCGAATCTGATGGATTGAATTGGGTGAGTTTTAATCTTATCTCGTAACTCATACTTTAGTTACTTGCCTAATATTATATGCCATTTTTCTTTTCCACTTTCTCAATAGATTTATACCTATAGTAAAACTTTGAAAGAGTCATACAAATGCCAAAATAATTGTGGCTGCTTCTAATATCAAAGTTTTGTCTATATACTCAAAGAGGCAAACAGATGTGGAATAGCCACACATTGCAGCAGAGAAACAAAGAAAGATCCCTCTATATTTATTTAATAATTAGAACTGTAAAAGCAGATTTTCGTTTATGATTCTCATTTCCCTTTACTTGTGTAGGCAAAATCGGAGAGGGAAACAACACAAAAGACTTTCAATTTCAACTGTAATTCAGTATTGATTCATGAGACAGGGCATTGTTTTGTTTAGCAGATTTCAAGGATTTTCTATGATTGATGCCTTGGTTGCAATATTGTCTACAAACTTGAATTTGCTGGTATGTATATATATGTTTTGTGGTTCAATTACTGTTGTATGCTTAAAATTACTCCATTTAAGCCCTGGACTTGCAGGTATGGTTTGCTAGTTAAAGAAATATCAATCTTCTAGAAAAACTGCCTCATTTATGTACATTTCTGGCTTCATTTTCGTCGCTGATTGCACCTTCAACTTCATTAGAGAGGGTACAACTACAAATGGTGATGCATAAATAATCTTAGAATATTCTTTCTTATAAAATCATGCATGTAGTAATGTTTTAAATCAACATACATACACTCAGTAGTATGGTATAGAGATCGAAAATCTACTCCCACTAATATTTGAGGAAATATATAACTCTATCCAAATTCATGGACATGAACCTCATTAAAAGTATGCACATGTATGTATATGTATAAATGAAGCTCTTCTTAAAAAAAATTCTCTCAAAATTAATAAATATTTATTTATCAATAAATTAATAAATTATTCATTCAATAATAAATAAATAAATTTTTTAAAATAATTTTAAAACTGAATTTGTTTTGGAGGAAAATGAGAGGGGGAAACATGATAACTGCAGTGAAGTTTTCCATTCCAAATGTAATTAAGCATCAATCCATTCAATAGTTAATATTTTTCATTTCAACTGTCTTTTGGGGATAAACTTGAATAAAATCTTTTTAAAAAGTTTTTGTTATGGTTGGAAATACAGTTTAGTTTTATTCATACATCTATGGTTCGGCTGAATTTGGAGTACATATAGACAAAATTTGCCTCGAGAGAGTTGTGCATCAATGTGATTGTGATCAAGTGACACTCTTTTTTAATAGTCAATTCAACACTTTAACTCTGGTCTGTTATCCTTCGTTTATTTTTTACTAAATTGAATCAAATAATACCTCAGTGAATTCATTAACAGCAGGACTAAATTCATTTATACCAACACATTGCAATAGCGAAACAAAAAGAGGTCCCTCTATATTCTCAAATAAGAGCTATTAGTGTTGTATATTCAACTGTGGATGCAACGGCTGGAGTTACATCAATAATTGGAGTAGTTCAGATCAGAACATTGATGCTCAAAATGAATGGTTGGTTCATAGAAAGAATAGATAGTGACCAGTAATAGTTTTGTACTGTACAGTGATCATGTCTACTTCAAAAACCAATTGCTTAATTTCAATAAACTTTTTTGTACAGTAGAAGTGGGATAGAGATTTATATGAATAGCAGGGGCCGCAAGACACCAAAAGGATTGAAGGAATCTCTTTTGAAAAGTATCGAAAATGAATAAAGTGAGAAAATCAAGATCAGCTAATAGTTTTGTGTTTCTGCATCACTCTTACCTTCGCTATTATATTTGCTTCCACCAACTCAATTATTTAGAATTTTAATGACCAATTGTTATTTGACGTCACAAATACTCTAATTTTTTTTCTTTAATGTCTCTGTTTTATAATTTAACATGTCTTTTAGGTGTTTTGTTATTTAACGTGTCTTTTAGGTCTATAATCTACCAAATAATCATATAATTAAAGCATATAAGACGTATTTCTAATTTCAAACTTTATTCCTTGCTTTACTTCTAAATTAATTAGCCAAAGGAAGTTTGGCTTTCAGCAGAGGCTTTAAAAAAAAAATGGGATACCTTTAACGTTTATTCTCATCGTTGATGTTCACTGTCTCCCTCACTCTGTATTTAAAAAAAAAAATTAAAGTAGTGACAGTTGTAATGCATCTTCCCTTTAACAATTGTTAATAATTGTGATTGTAAATTTACATTCTATCTATTTATGCTATTGCATACGTGCATAAATATATACATAAGGAAATTGAACTTCATGATTTTCACAATAAGTATTAAATCTAGAGATCCATAGCTTTCTATCTTCAAAGATGGTACTGGAAAGCTCTGTTACTCTCTATAACTATATTATTAATTAAAATAATAAATTAAGTAAATGCTCATAAATCATTTAAATAAAAAAAATTAATTTCTTCAAAACCCAAAAATATATATATATATATATATATATATATATATATATAGTTTCTTTCATAATTAGAACAATACATATATGATCATTCATGATTAAATTAAATGGATCAAAAAGAGAATAGTCATAACAAATAAAATTAAACTCATTTGAGTCCACGTAATTGAAAGAGCAGTTGTTTCAAGCTGTCTGAATAATAGTGGCTGCCAACACAAAAAGATTGAAATTAAAAAGAATAAACTGGTCTCAATCAAATTCAAAAAGCCATAAACTCAAGCATAATTATTTGTCACTTTTTTACATGATAATTACTAGAAATTTAAAAAAATAATTGTTTATTTTTATTAATTGATCAAATTCGAATCTTGATCCAATGATGTTGAATGAAAGGAACATTACTAGAGATACTAGCCCAATTGAAGACATACATACATAATTATAATAGGAGTATGTTTAGACAATTTACACATCTAAGCAATCTTCCTCACTCTTTTCTTCCACTGTATTCCTGAAACTAATTTATGCGTCATTACACATGCACTGATCACTGTGTACACAAAATTATTTAAGCACCTTCAATTATGCCATGGTAATTAAAATAAAGGTTGGGTAGCTATTGGATACCACGCGTCTTGGACTTTTCTCTCAACTAACGTGTATCATGTTTCTGAGAGACAGAAAGAGCCACCTGGCCTGTTTCTTGGCATACTCCTTGCACATTCTTCAATAGCTTTCAATTTTGAAGCACTGACCACTTTGAGATAGAGACAATACTTTTAACATTTCTTGAAGCAAATAGCAATACCTCTTGAGTGCTAGAACGAGAGATGCTGGACGTCCACCTCCGACTATTTTGCGAGAGGCTGAAAAGGGTGTTAGCAGGTGAAGAAGGCTCGTTAACTTTGTCTGATTCAACAAAGTCAACTCCACTTTTTCAAAACCTTCTTAAGGAGACTGAAATTATTACAACTCTGCTGGGGAACTATGAAGGCGATCTGTCTCATCCTCTATTTCAACTATTTAGAAAAGATTTAGATGAAGCCGAAATATCCGTGCCTTTTTGGCACCACTTGGACTTAGAAGAAATTGTTAACAGACCGGACATTTTGGAAATTGTGGTGGACATCAATGGCTTTGTCCATAAATCTGAGGAAGCCATTGACGAATTCTTCATCAACATCATGCAGAAGCAAAACAGTGAAAGTGAAAGCACTACTTGCAAGGATTTTCTTGTTGGACTCCACAGTGAAATCATTGACATTAGAAATCGGATGCAACAACTTCCACCCAGCGACAATGATTTTGACATCAGTGAACGAAGGGAAAAACTCAATCACTTATTGATTGAGAGACAAGCTGGGCTTGATGAGAGTGAATTCGAAAGGGGCAGAGAGGAGTTCTTTGATTTACTGATTGAAGGACATTCTCAGCTTTCAGTGGTTGCAATTCTCGACAGCAGTGGCTTCGATAAGACTGCTTTTGCTGCTGATACTTTCAGCAATAATCATGTCAGGTTTTATTTTGATTGTCTCGCTTGGGTCAGGGTTTCTATGGCGTACGATTCTGGCAAGATATTGGATGAGATAATCAAGTCTTTGATGCCTCCATCCCGGGTTAGTGTAATTATCGGTAGTGAAGATTATGAATTGAAGAAAACTATTCTTCGTGATTACCTAACAAACAAGAAGTACTTTATTGTGCTTGATGATGTGTGCTACATGGAGATATGGGATGATCTTGAAGAAGTTCTTCCTGATAATCAGAATGGAAGCAGAGTATTGATAACGGTCACTGATCCTGAGCTTCTTACGTCGTTCGAATTGGAAAATGGAAAGAAGATTCGTTCTGATTCAGTTCTCGTTGGAGGACCGTTGATCAGAGTAAAACACGAAGGCTGGCAAATTTTCATCCTACACTATGGAAGTACGCCATTAGAAAATTATATCCAAGAAAAAGCGTTTCTAACAGTTATGAGTCGAATTTATTGTGTGTTGGATTTACCTTTTCACTTGAAAGTCTGCTGCATCTATTTGTGTGTCTTTCGTCCAGGCATTGAGATATCTAGCAGGCAATTATGTCAATTGTGGTTAGCTGAAGGTTTGATACCACATAACACTGAGGAAACTGCCGAACATTACTTGAAAGAACTAATCGATCGCGGTTTCATTCAAGTGAGCAAAAGGACTGCCGGAAGCACAATTAAAGCGTCTTATGTTACAAGTTTAGTATATTCTGCGTTATTTTGGGTGGCAGTAAAGACGGGATTTATCCAGAAGCCTGACACAGAAGTGGAATCACTATCAAATGGTAAACGGTGCTTCATTTTGAAAGATACGATTGACTTCTTTTCTTTAGAACATTCTGACATGTATCTCCAATCTTTTCTAAATCACAGTTCAGAAAGCGATCATCTTAATCCGATAGACTGCGAGAATTTTTGTAAAAAGTTCAAATACCTTCGGGTATTGAACATGGGTTCTGCAGTTCTTGACCAATATCCACCTGGAATAGAAAATTTATTCTATTTGAAGTACTTGAAATTGATTATCCCTTCTCTCAAATGTCTTCCTTTACTGCTATGCACCCTTTTAAACCTTCAAACACTAGAAATGCCATCTAGCTACATAGATCAATCACCAGAGGATATTTGGTTGATGCAAAAACTCATGCATCTAAACTTTGGTTGCATCACTCTGCCTGCACCTCCAAAAAATTATTCCAGCTCTCTGAAAAATCTCATTTTCATATCAGCCTTAAACCCTATTAGTTGCACTCCAGATATATTGGGCAGACTACCTAATGTTCAAACTCTTAGAATATCTGGAGATTTGAGTTGCCATCTTTCTGGGGTTTCCAAAAGCCTATGCGAACTCCACAAACTTGAATGCTTGAAGCTGGTGAATACCAAGATAGGGCAGCTCTCGCGGATGGTCCTGACTGAATACCAATTTCCTCCAAGTCTGAAACAACTGAGCTTATCAAATACTGAGCTAATGGAGGATCCCATGCCAACACTAGAAAAACTTCCACACCTTCAAGTGCTGAAACTGAAGCAGAACTCATATTCAGGAAGAAAGCTGGCTTGTGTTGGCTCTGGTGGCTTTCCGAAGCTTAAGGTTTTGCACTTGAAATCAATGTACTGGCTAGATGAGTGGACGATGGGGGCTGGAGAAATGCCAAAACTTGAAAGCTTAATTGTCAGCCCATGTGCTTACTTGAGAAAGCTTCCAGAAGAGCTATGGTGCATAAAGAGCTTGCGCAAATTGGATTTACATTGTCCTAAGACAGAATTGAGACAAAGGCTACGGACTTTTGAGGATATGGAGTGGCGGTATGACATCCAGTTATATCCTTACGGAATCTGATGGATTGAATTGGGTGAGTTTTAATCTTATCTCTAACTCATACTTTAGTTACTTGCCTAATTTTATATGCTTTTTTTTTTTCCACTTTCTCAATAGAGTTATTACCGTAAAACCTTGAAAAGAGTCGTACAAATGCCTTGAATAGTAAAAGCAGATTTTTGGTAATGATTCTTTTTTCCTTTTACTTGGAAAGGGAAACAATACCTTCGAGACTTTCAATTTCAATTGTAATTGCGGTGATTATGAGATAGGGCACTGTTCTGTTTAGCAGGTTTCACGAATTTGCTATAACTGATCCCTTGGTTGCAATATTATCTACAAATCTGAATTATTGTATTCCTTTTTCTATTTTTTGAATTTTTGGTATGTATACATATATATGCGTATTTTGTGTTTTAAATACTGTTGTATGCTTAGAAGCACTCCATTTAAGCCCTGGACTAGCAGGTATGGTTTGGCTAGCTTTGGACTTGTATGGTTTGCTAGTTAAATAAATATCAGTCATCTAGAAAAGCTGTCTCTGCCTTATGCGTGTACATTTGTGGCTTCATTTTAACTACTGATTGCACCTTCAATTTCAAAAAATTAGGCAAATTATTTTCTGAGTTTAAGATATTTTCAGGTTTGGACACTTACCTCATTTTTCAGTGCGAAGAAAAGAGAGGAAATAACATTAAAAGAAAGCATAAAGTCAAAAAAAAGAAAAACGTTAGTAAATGAGAAATATACGGATGTAAAGTTGCTTTCATCGCATTTGAACTTAATTACTAGCATGGCTCTTGATATTTAAACAAATAAATAATAATATAATAGTTGTTAAATAGATAATAAGCATAGATCTTGACCTTTGAACTTAATTTCATCGACTTTTAGTCTGAGTGGTGAACAGTTAATTTCCTATTTTCACTACTGTGGGTAGACCAAAAAATCCCCTGAAGTACTAGTCAGAACCCCAAAAAATCTAGCTGTGGTTGCTTCCGATGTCAAAATTAAGTCTCAGCATAGAATCATGCGCAGGAGCAGCCACAATTGTAAAAGCGCATTTTCATTTATGGTTCTTATTTTACTTTTGTAGGTAAAATCAGAGGGGGAAACATCATAACTGCAGCCAAGCTTTCCATTTCAAATGTAATTCAGCATTGGTCCACCCAATAGTCAATACTTTTCATTTCAGCTGTGTTCTGGGGACATTGTTTTGAATTGGATTTGCCACAAGTGATGCCGTGGTAATGTTATTGTGTGTAAACTTGAATAAGATCTTCCATTTTTAAGTTCTTGTTCGGATTTGCTGGCTTTTGTGCTTCAATTACTGTTGTGATGAGAACTACAATTTAGTTCTGTTCATGCATGTATGGTTTGGCTGAATTTGCAGTACTGTCTGAAAAATCATATAGACAAAATTTGCCCCGAGAGAATTATGCATCAATGTGATAGTGATCAAGTGACTCTTCATTAATACCCAATTCAGCGCATCAGCTCTATTCTCTTGTCCTTTATTTATCTTTTCATCTGTAATTACTTCAATGAAATTGAATTAATAATGCCTCAGTGAATTTATTAACAACAGGACTATATAAATTGTAAGGTAAAGTTCTCAGAGCTAATCATGGGGCTATTCTCAAAGCTATTTGTAGAGTCTGATCAGTCTTTATAACTCAACAAGAACAAAACTCTGCCCAAGGATGTTCACGAGATCAATTCAAGTTGCAGATACACACTCGAGTAAATCGGATTAATCCAATAACACAATCAAAACTATAACATAGACGTCTAAACAGATAAAGAATGAATTGAAAACAGATTACAAGTTTAATCAAAACAAACACACAGAGATGCGTGGTTCAGTCTTTTGCAAGACCTACGTCCACAGGTGGATCCATCAGGCAAGCTTTCATTGATGATTCACTGTTTGAATTACAAGGCTTTGTCATTGAAACTACAGAGAACAAGATTGATCTTTCTCTCTCTTTATTATCTCGCTAACACTCTCTAGAATTATCCAACAAACACCATGAAAACTCAGCTAATAAACCAGCTTCATAACAGCTTTAACAACCCAGAATACACATTTGCCTGACACGTATCCAAGAGACCGTTGTAACGAACTGGGCTTCACTCAAGTAATCACGAGCTTGCTCACGTGACTACTTCAGTTCAGTTACAACTGCTCGCTGATACCGTTTCACATACATGTGCCTCTCACGTGTCTTCATCAATTCATTATTAATGCTGAAAATGCTGCCGTTTTGCTTGTGAGGTGTGTATTGACCTTTTAATCACCATTATGCTTGCACATATTAGCACTAATTAAATCTATTTATTCAGTGCACTTAACAAAGAGAAAATACAGTCCACGGACAATAAATTTATATTGACACATTGCAATAGAAAGACATAAAAAGACCTCTCTATATTCACTTAATAGTATCATATATTTAATTGTGGATCAACTTTTATTAGTTAAATTATAAACCAAATTTTAATATATTAAAGAGTATCTTCTTCTTTTTTCTCTCACTTAAGTGATGGGAGAAATACAGATAAGATCATTAATGCTTAAATTAAATGGATAAAAAAATAATTAATGACAATAATTGAAATTAAATTTATCTAGAGTCCACTTAATTGAAAAAGTAATTATTTCAAGCTATCTTAATCTCAAAGGTTAAAGGAATAGTCAAGACTGCCCACATAAAAAGATTAATATTTTGGATCAGCTATCATTGGTTAAACTATAGACCAACGAATACTTGATTTTGCATCATTGGATCAGTCCAAAAAACAAGTGAAAGGAAGAAAAAGTGGTCACTTTAGTTTTTTCAATAATAGGAGCAATACAGATTTATATTAGGGTTTTATTATTAGTATCATTCTGTAATTAACATTTAATTAATTAATTTATTTTATTAGGGATTTCTTTTTTTATTAAAGATTTATCTAGTCCTGATAATTAATCAAAATTAGATTATGTGGAATATTGAAGAATATTTTTTGAGACATAAAATAAATAAATTGGGGTGTACGTAGTGTTAATACTGTTTTCCTGCGTCCCTTCAAACAGTGCCAAAAATCTTATGCTCGTGGCTAGCTCGAGCTCGAGCAAGACTGCCTTCCAGTTCTAGTTCCTCTGTCTTCACCAAAACGGAAGTCTCCCGGACCTGTACTCACAGAAAACAGGATCAAGGGTCGCCGGATGTTGTTCCGGCGAAAACCCTCTGACGCTCAAGTTAGTAATCGGATTGTTCTTGTTGTATCCCTCTTAGTTAGAGGATCAGAAGAATTAAAGGGGTATTTTTTGCCTTCCTTTCTGAATAATGAAATTCCAGAAAAATCAGAGTGGAGAGAAGTAAGAATCAGAAGAACTTGTTTGAATTTTTCTGAAGCCCCGAATTTTACCTGTCCGTTTCCTTTTATTTTCCATTTTTCCCGCCCTTTCTTCCCTGGATCACCCGTTCCCGCGTCAGTGGTGTTTGGGTCCCTCTGACAGCCGGGATTAGCGTAATATTCCCTAGGGATGCACGGCTGTCTTGTTAACATGGCTCACATGGCCAGATCATCATGTCAGGCATGCACGCAAGGAATGATGACACCGTGGGGGCATGTGCCGGCCATCGGCAACGGTACCGCCACCATACCATGTGGGCCCTGATCAGACATCGAAAGATGTGCGGGATTCTGAGGAAACAGGTAGGACTGTCCTAAGCCGGGTCTCGCGTTCCATTTGTTATATGATTGACATGGTATTTATCAAACAAATGACAAGATAATGTAATTAATTTACTTAAATTTTTAAAAACTAACTACTTAGTAGACGATAGATTGCATATATATATATATAAGTCAAACTATAATAAGTAAAGCCTGCGTAAACGGAAATTAGCTGCTTCGGATTTTTAATTATCCTTGCAGTGTGAACGGGGTTCCATTGAGTTTGCGCCACAGCGTTCTCTATGGGGGACCTCAATTGTTGTAGAATTTTTCTCCCTACTTAAGGATTAATTAGTTAGTTTTTGTCATTTTCTGTGCTGCTAGCATAGCTTAATTACTTAATATACACTGATCCTCAATAATTTAAATTATTAAAGAATGGAGCTTATTAAGGTTGGCTAAAATAGGCAAAATTAATTACATTACCTAATGAAATTAATTTACTATTGATATTGTCCAATATAGGTTACATTTATTGTAATGACCATACCTAACAAAAATTATTAAAGAATGAAATTTAAAATTAATATTGGCCAATGATTTTATTGGCATTATTTAAAGTCATGCTATAGTCATTCTTTAATGTCAACATTCTGAAACTTTCAAATACATGAGAAGTTACAACCAAAATGGCGTTAACTTGATCATACTCTTGTGGGTATTTTGTTAATAAAGAAAGACTTGCTTCGCTTTAATTTCTTCAGTGATTAAATCTTAAAAATAAAAATTGAACTAAATTAATTCATAATTGCCTTATTGAAATCAAGTCTATTTAAATATATTATATGTATTTATGCGATCATCATATAGATTCACAAAAGACATAAATATAAATAATCTTATTATTAAATAAATTGAGTTTGCAGTTGATAAATATAGTTGGGCACTCTATTTATGTTTAGACTTTAGTAAATTCATTGAATAATTTGTTTTAATCATGTATGAATTTATTGATGTAGTTTAGCTACATTAAACTAAATCACATATGAAATTTAGGCATTGATTTTATTATAATCTCAATCTTTAGTTAATTATACTTTCATATTTATGATTATTATTTCATTTGAGTTAACAATAGACGTTGCATATATTTATAGTCAAATTACCCATTATCTTGTGAGAGTAATTATAAGCAATGAGATTATAGATTAACAATATAGAATTTGTACAACTCACATCTCTTGATGGATTTTTGGTACTTAATCATAGAATTCTTTAGCCAGAGTGTGTCAACATAATTAGTATATTGAAAACGGTCATTAGAGAAAACCAGTAAGTATCAAGGAAAAAGAAGTAATTAAATTGATTAGACAATTGAGATATTGATTTAATTAGTGATGTGGTACAAAAGATTATCTAGTGAAAAAATCAATATGACATGGGTCGAATTATTATTTGAGAGCACTATCCTAGATAATATACAATTATGGAGGTCAGTTCTGATTTTATAGTGTAGTAGATTGAGAATTAAATAAACGAGCTAGTTTACTTACATGCTTAATTATTGTAGACATTATTGTATATACCCATATGATCCCCGGGTTAGCTCATTTAATTGATTACACCACTACTAGATTAATAAGGTAGATAACTAGCTATTTTGGTTAAAAGCCTAAATATATTATTTGGTAGGAGGCTCCATTTAATAAGCTTGTGTTATTTTACAAGGTAAGTCCTTATAACTAGAGTAAGTTAACACTACTTTTGGCTTTCTCTTATTTTTTAATTTAAATCAAATTTTTTATTTAATATAATTAAAAGAAAAGGGAGAAAAATAAGGAGCCTAGAGTTTCCACAAACACAATATAAAAAAGCTTGTTTCTCCACAAAAGAAAGAAGACAAACCGTAATATACAGATTAGAGAAAAGAGTATTTTTCTCTTTGACTTTGAGAGAAAAATATTTTCTAAAAATATTTTCTTTCTAATTACTTTTCGTGGTAATAAAAACGCTCACACGTCAAGTACAGATCAAACTTAAGTCATAATTTATGTAACATATGCAATTAATTTTATTATATATGTAAATAATTAAAACAAGAGGGGGTCTAGTTAATGTTTTGTATGTGTTTAAAAGATGGATAATGGGTAGAAAATTTAGATTGAAACCGAGAGAGAGAGAGAGAGAGAGAGCTGACCCGTTGACCTGACCTGACCCGACCCGACCCATGACTCGCGAACCCAACCCGCTGATATCTTCCATTTTTGGCCACCTCATCGGGCGAGCAAGGTGTCAAACGAAAGCTTGTATGCCTGCCGTCAACCTCCACACGTCCTTACTACTGCAAACCATGCGGAACATCGCCCGCAAAGCTCAAAATTTCTACTGGTTTGTCACGGATGATAGCAGCCGATTCTGGTAGTCAATGGCCGCGCCACCGGTTGGAAAAGATTCCCCATCCCATAATCTTCCATTCCTGCCGGCAATAAGGGGGCCGATTTGCCGCCGACCAACCACCCCAAAGAGCTGCGAATTCAAAGGCTCGATTCGGAGACACCGCCGCGCATGGTATGATACCACCTGCACCGTTTTTCACCTCGATGAGAAGCGTCTAGTCTGTGCTTCCCTACCACCGTTGGGTGAATTCTGGTAAATGTTGACTGTAGGGCATTTTGGTAATTTTACGCATAGAGGGTAATTGCGTAATTTCTACCTTTGAGGATGAATTGATAATTTTATGATGTTGAGGATAAATTAGTAAATTATAAATTTGAGGGTTGTCGACAAGTATAATTTCAGATATTTTTATTAGTAAATTGCGAATATAGGATTAATACGGTAAGCCGACAGAATTGAGAGTTGTAATATTTAGACGAATATTTATTTTAAGTTTTATTTTTGTAACATTAGTTCGAATTATAATTATATGAAGTAATTATATTGTTTCTTTAATATAGGTGGATCTGCGGACGAAAATCTACCTGCGGACTGGGGTGATAGCCGAGTCTGAGTTTATCACTATGAGTGGAATATATTATAACTATTTGTGTACGTTATTTTAATATAATAAAGCTTGTTCGTGACATAAGTATTTTAATTTTTTTCCATTTAATGGTTCTCTGAAATAAATGTTTATTACGTATAAATATGTTGTTAAGTTATATTTAATCATTTATGTTCCGTATCGACTTTAAAATGATTTAAAGTGTATATATGTGTATTTCAAGCATCATTTAAAGTGTATATATGTTGATTTTGAGCATTATTTAAAGAGTATATGATTGATCTTGAGCATGATTTTAAGTGTATATATATATTGATTTCGATAATGATTTAAAATTTAAAGCAAATACCCATTCCCTCCAGATGAGATGAGATAGTACGCCTTTGAGGCCCGTCTGAGCACACATATCAGATTTGGGCCGTGTGTTTGGGCGCTTTTGCCCTTTGGGGGCATATATATGTAGATAGAAATTGAGATATGATAAGATTTAAATTCGGGTGGTTCGGATACGATGTCGCCAGATAGCGCATCATAGTAGATCCGTTAAGATCCGGATATGAGGTATACTGATAAGCATGAGATGCCACGTAAATGTCTATCCGTGTACCCAGATACTACATCATTGCCGTTCGTTGAGGTCCGGATATGACTAGATTATTCCCCGGGGCATTTGTTTAAGGATAATGGTATTACTTAGTATTTGATATTTTCATATGAGATGTTTTTCATGATTTTGTGGTAGTATCAATTATATTTATGTTCAGAATATTTTTGAAATGAAAGGAATTTTTACATTAAAATAATTATTTGAGAAAAGTAATTATACAAGAGACGCATTTATTTTTGTAAGTATTTTATGTTTCAAAAACTACTATCCACTCACGGAGCTCATTGAGTTTTATACTCAATCTATTTTATTATATTTTCCCCCCCAGGAGACTTCACGTACAACTGTTGACCCAGCAGCTGTACATATTGGAGTCGTTTTGGTCACGTGAGAGTGTCAAAGGATATAGAATTATAATTTATTTTTTTGGTTAGTGTATATAGTCATCCTATTTTGGAATTATACTAGGGATATGATATAAGAATTAAGAAACATGTGCACTACTGGATATATTACTGAATGAGACTGGTTGAAGTAGTTTGATGCATAATAAATTATTTGGGAGTGCTTGTGTTATAATTGCAAGTTTGGGAATGTTATATATTTAGGGGAGGTTCTGCCGAAATTTCGGTAGAATTCTCATTAATAAGATTTTTAAAGTTTGAGTTCAGTTTCTTGAGATAGGCTGCCTCTAGGAATGGAGCAGGCTGTTGCAGTTGGTATCAGAGTATGGTTTTAGATTTTGTAGACGTGGCCATAACATTGAGCAGTCTTTTGATCGGCTAGCTCAGATTTTGACTACAGTTATTCAGAATCAAACTCAATCACAGGCTGGTAGCTCTAACACCATAGAACGCGTGAAAAGTTTAGGAGGAAAAAGTTTTAATGGTACGGGAGAGCTACCTCAGGCTGAGTCATTGCTTGTCAAGTTAGAGCGTATTTTTGAGGTGATGAGGTGCTCAGGGGAGGATAAATTAACATTTACCACTTTTCTACATGAGGATAGAGCTTATCACTAGTGGTAGACTGTGGAACGTTGATATCATGGGCATGCTGACATTATTTAGGGCATTTTCTTTAAGGAATTCTATACTCATTATTTTCCAGTGGTGTATCAATACATCAAGCGGAGTGAGTTCTCCAATTGGTCCAAGGCTCGACGACAGTGGAAGAGTATGAGACAAAGTTTATGGACCTTTCTCGATTTACTACGGCTGTGATGAGTGATGAGAGAGAAAGATCAGACGGTTCGAGGAGGGTCTTTGATTTCAGATTCGCACCATCGTAACTACATCAAGTTTGTAGAGGTAGTTGAAGCAGCCAAGAGGGTTGAGCATAGTATTGTGGCAGGACGTAAAATTCCAGCATTTAAGCAAAAACAGAGCTAGAGCTAGATAGATAGTGGCTCTAGTAGTAGAACACCTAAACGAGGAAGCTTTGGTGTGGGATATTTTGATGACTCTCAGAGAAGTCAGGGTATTGGCATCAGGGGAGACTGAGATAGACTGTCAGCCATTGCTCAGTGCAGCAGTCGGTGGGAAGTAACGTCAGGAGTTAGGGACATTATGACATGAGTAAAGGGGGATATCGTGACGATTATCCTAGGGCTGCTCAACATAATTCTTGCCCTATTTATGGTAGGAACCATCAGGGTCATTGTGAAATTGGAGAGAAAGTTTTTTATCATTGTGGTCAGCCTAGACACGTAAAGAAATTCTGCTCTACTTTATCTCAGGGTGACAATCCTGCACGAGGGACATCCTCTCAGTACCAACCTTACCCTAGACAGACTCAGGGCCAGAGAGGTGTGCAGATAGGTGATTCTACATCGACTGGTAAGAGCCAGACGATTGCTTTAGCTGAGAGAAGTCAACTTAGTCGACCTTATACTTAGGCTCGAGTCATTACTTTGACACAATAGGAGGCACGTGCTACACCAGAAGTTATTATGGGTATATTATCTATCTTTGGCTGTGAAGCATATATTCTTATTGATCCTAGATCTAAACATTCTTTTGTTTCCTGCACGTTTTCTAAACATGTAAAGCGAGAGCTTGAACCACTAGATTGTAACTTAGTTGTTAATACACCTACGGGAGAGCCACTCTTTGCCAAGAGTGTGTATCAGAATTGTGTGATTAGAATGGGTGAGCATGAATTTGAGACGAATTTGATTGTTATAGATATTCGAGATTTTGATGCTATCTTGGGTATGGATTGGCTTTAATCTCATTATGCTATAGTTGATTGTTTAAAAAAGGAATTTGTGTTTAATAAGCCAGGGAAAACAGCGGTGAAATTTTATGGGGAGCGTAAAATTTTTACCCTCATGTGTCATTTTTGCCATTAATGCGAGATGGTTGCTTAAAAAAGGATGCTCAATTTACTTAGCATATATGGTGGACACAAAAGTTAAAGAGTTGAAATTAGAGGATATTCCAGTAGTCCAAGAGTTCCCAGATTTATTTTCGGATAAACTGCCGGGGATGCCACCTAACTGGGAGATTGAGTTTTCTATCAACTTAGTGCCTGGAACATCTCCTATATCTATGGCACAATACAGGATGGCTCCTACAGAATTGAAGGAACTTAAGGTTCAACTGCAAGAATTAGTGGATAAAGAATTTATTAGGCCTAGTGCTTCTTCTTAGGGAGCTCCAGTTTTGTTTGTTAAGAAGAAGGAAGGTACCTTCAGGCTTTGCATTAACTATCGACAGTTGAACAAGGTTACGACATGCAATAAGTATCCACTTCCGCGTATTGATGACTTGTTTGACCAACTCCAAGGGACTAAGGTATTTTCTAAGATCCACTTGCAGTCGGGATATCATCAGTTTTTTTTAAAACAGCATTCAGAACCCGATATGAATATTGCGAGTATTTAGTGATGTCGTTTGGGTTTACTAATGCTCCAGCAGCTTTTATAGATCTCATGAATAAGGCATTTCACCAGTATTTAGATCGATTCGTAATTGTGTTTATTGATGATATTTTGGTGTATTCCCAAAATAAAGAAGAGCATGCTAATCACTTGAGGATGGTTCTATAAACTTTGAGAGAAAAACGGCTTTATGCCATGTGATATCAGCTAAAGGCATTTACATCGATCCTCAAAAGATTGGAGCAGTTGTGAAATGGGAACGGCCTACAAATATCACAGAGGTTCGGAGTTTCCTTGGTTTGGCAGGGTACTATTATCGATTTGTAGAGGAATTCTCTAAGATTGCCACTTCGCTAACACAATTAACTAGAAAGAATGCCAAGTTCCAATGGAATGATGATTGTGAAAAGAGTTTTCAAGAACTCAAGACGCGTCTTACCTCAGCACCAGTTCTTACACTTCCATCGGGCAAGGAAGGGTTTGTGGTATACAGTGATGCTTCCAGGCAAGGGTTGGGTTACGTGCTAGTCCAACATGGGAAAGAAGTGGCTTGTGCTTCTAAACAACTTAAGAAGCATGAGCAAATTAACCAACACATGACCTAGAGCTGGCAACGGTGATGTTTGCACTCAAAATATGAAGACATTATTTGTATGGGGTAACTTGTCAAATTTTCACTGATCATAAAAATCTCAAGTATTTGTTTACTCAGAAAGACATAAATTTGAGACAAAAAAGATTTATGAAGCTAATTAAGGATTATGAATGCACTATTGATTATTATCCAAGCAAAGCGAATGTAGTGGCTGATGCACAGAGTAGGAAATTTTCTAGTTCTATGGCTCATATGCTAGTGGCTAGTATACCTCTATTGATCAAGCTGAGATCTTTCAGAGTCGAGTTAGATGCCGATAATTGTGGAGCTTTGATAGCCAATTTTCAAGTTAGGCCGACTTTGATTGATAAAGTCTATCGGATGCAAGCATAGGATTCCCAGTTAATGAAGTTGATAGAGGATATGCAAAAATGTTTATGAACATATGGTAAGAGATAATAGAGTTTTAGTCATGGATAATAAACTGTGTGTACCGAATATTGAGGAGCTAAAGAGGGAGATCATGGAAGAAGCTCATTGTTTAGTTAATGCAATGCATCCTGGAAGTACGAAGATGTACAATACCTTAAGAGATCATTACTAGTGGCAAGGTATGAAAAGGGAGACTGCAAAATTTATTTCTCGATGTTTGGTTTGTCAGCAGGTTAAAGTTAAACATCAGATACCTACAGGGTATTCCCAGCCACTTCCTATTCCTGAGTGGAAATGGGAGCATATTACTATAGACTTTGTATCAGGACTTCCGCATACCCAGTGTGGACACGACAGTGTTTGAGTGGTTGTAGATCTACTTTGTATCAGAAAGACAATGTTTCTACCATTCAAAACCACCTATTCAATGGATAAGTTGGGGAGTATTTATGTGGCTGAGATAGTTTGTCTTCACAGAATACCAGTATCTATTGTTTCATATAGAGATTCTCGGTTTACTTCGAAGTTCTAGACTAGCTTGCAAAATGCTTTATGTACGAAGTTGAGTTTTAGTACAACTTTTCATCATCAGACTGATGGCCAGTCAGAACGTACCATTCAAACTTTGGAGGATATGCTGCGAGCATGTGTTATGAAAATCAAGGGTAACTAGGACTCTTATTTACCTTTGATGGAGTTTGTGTATATTGGGATGAAGTTGGTGAGTGGAAGTTATTTGGCCCAGAATTGGTTCAGGATACTAATAAGCAGGTACAACTTATTAAGGATAGATTAAAAGTTGCCCAAGATAGATAGAAAAGCTATGCGAATAAGCATAGGCAGGAACTGGAATTCAATGTTGGTGATAGAGTGTTCTTACGAATATCTCCTTGTAAAAGAGTACTTCACTTTGGGAGGAGCGGGAAGCTCAGTCCACGTTACATTGGGCCATATGAGATCGTACAACGTATTGGTCCATTAGCTTATCAATTAGCTCTACCACCTGAGTTGTCTAGAATCCATAATTTGTTTCATGTTTCAATGCTCCAAAAGTACATGTATTATCCGAGTCATGTTTTATCGAAGCAACCGATTTAGTTGAAGGAGGATTTGACTTACGAAGATGAGCCAATAGAGATACCAGAGGCAAAACAGCAGGTGTTGCGTTTGAAAACCATCCCTTTGGTAAAAGTACTGTGGATGAATCATTCAAATGAAGAGGCTACCTGGGAATCTGAGGACTTGATGCGAGCTTAATATCTTCATTTATTTCTACCTGGTGTAAATTTCGAGGACAAAATTTTTATAAGTGGGGAGGAATGTAGCATATGCAATTAATTTTATTATATATATAAATAATTAAAACAAGAGGAGGTCTAGTTGACATTTTGGGTGTGTTTAAAAGATGGATAACGAGTAGAAAAATTGGATTGAAATTGAGAGAAAGAGTGAGCTGACCCGTTGACCCGACCCGTGACTCGCGAACCCAACCCATCAGTATCTTCCATTTTCGGCCACCTCACCGGCCAACCAAGGTGTTAAACAAAAGCTTGTGAGCCAGCCGTCAACCTCCACATGTTCTTGCTGTCAGAAACCGCGAGAAACCTTACCGGTAAGGCTCGAAATTATCGCAGATTTGTTGCAGATGATCGCCTCCAATTCCAGCCGTCTTTAGCCACGCTACTGGTTGGAAAAGATTTGCCACCTCACTATATTCCATTTTTGACTAGCCACCAACACCCAGGGGGCCGATTTGCCGCCGACCAACCACCCCAAAAAGCCACGGCTTCAAGGGCTCGATCTCGCACCACCGCCGCGTGTGGGAGGACACCACCGGCACCGTTGAACTCACCTCGATGAGAAGTGTCTATTCCGAGCTTCCCCACCGCCTTTAGGTGAATTTCGATCAACGTTGACCATAGAGGCATTTTGGTAATTTTGTGCATAGAGGGTAATTTTGTAATTTCTAACTTTGAGGATGTTTTTACAATCTAAATTGAGGATGAATTCATAATTTTATGATGTTGAGGATAAATTAGTAAATTATGAATTTGAGGGTTGTCAAAAAATATAATTTCAGATATTTTTATTAGTAAATTACGAATATGGGGCTAATATGGTAACCCGAGAGAATTGAGAGTTATAATATTTAGACGAATATTTATTTTAAGTTTTATTTTTGTAACATTTGTTAGAATTATAATTATAGGAAGTAATTATACTGTTTCTTCAAAATAGGTGGATATGCGGACAAAAATCTAACTACAGACTTGGGTGATAGCCGAATATGAGTTTATCACTGTGAGTGAAATATATTAAAACTATTTGCGTACGTTATTTTAATATAGTAAACCTTGTTCATGAAATAAGTATTTTAATTGTTTCCATTTAATGGTTCTCTGAAATAAATGTTTATTACGTATAAATATGTTGTTAAGTTATATTTAATCATTTATGTTCCATATCGACTTTAAAATGATTGAAAGTGTATATATGTGGATTTCAAGCATGATTTAAAGTGCATATATGTTGATTTTAAGCATGATTTAAAGAGTATATGATTGATCTTAAACATGATTTTAAGTTTAAAGTAAATACACATTCCCTCCAGATAAGATGAGATGAAATGAGATATTAGGCCTTTGGGGTCCGTCTAAGCACACATATAGACTTTGGGCCGTGTGTTTGGGCGCTTTCACCCTTTGGGGCATATGCATGCAGACATATATTGAGATATGATGAGATTTAAGACCGGTTGGTCCGGACACGATGTCGTTGGATAGCACATCATAGCACGTCCGTTGAGATCCGGATATGAGTTATGCTGATAAGCATGAGATGGCACGTCCTCTTGTATCTATGTAGCTCCGGGCATGATGGTACCCCCCATATAGTACATCATTGCCGTCCGTTGAGGTTCGGATATGACTAGATTATTCCCCCGGGTATTTGTTTAAGGATAATTGTATTACTTAGTATTTGATATTTTCATATGAGATGTTTTTCTTGATTTTGTGGTAGTATCAATTATATTTATGTTCAGAATATGATTGAAATGAAATGAATTTTTACATTAAAATAATTATTTGAGAAAAGTAATGATACAAATGACTCATTTATTTTTGTAAGTATTTTATGTTTCAAAAACTACTTTCCACTCACTGAACTCACTGAGTTTTATATTCACTCAATGTTATTATATTTTTCTACCCCATAAGAGTTCAGGTACAAGAGTTGACCCAACAGCTGTACATATTGGAGTCGTTTTGGCCACATGAGAGTGTCTAAGGGTATAGAATTATAATTTATTTTTTTGGTTAGTGTATATAATCATCTTATTTTTGAATTATACTAGGGATGTGATATAAGAATTAAGAAACGTGTGCATTATTAGATATGTTACTGAATGAGACTAATTGTGGTAATTTGATGCATAGTAAATTATTTGCGAGTGCTTGTGTTATAATTGTAGGTTTGAGAATGTTATATGTTTAGGGGAGGCTCTGCTGAAATTTCGGTAAAATTCTCATTAATAATATTTTTAAAGTTTGAGTTCAGTTTCTTGAGATAGGTCGTCTCTAAGAATGGGGTGGGTCGTTTCAACCTAGAAGATCATTAGTAATAAATCATGATTTAGCAGGATTGGTGGTGACAGATCGTGATTTAAGAGTCTTAATTACTACAAGGAAAAAGAAAATGTATGATTTGTAGATTATAGTAATTTTATATGTTGTATGAGAAAACGATCTTATTATTTCAGCTGCAAAATGATTTTAAACCAACAATATAATATATCCATTTTTAATTCTATGAGTAATAAAACATACTAAGCACACACATGGGCAGCTACGTGCACAGATGGGCGTAATGATTTGGAAACAAAATTAGCCATGGCTATAGGGCGAAATTGGGTAATGGATTTGGCACCTTCTACCTTGGGAATAAGAGAGATAAATGAGCAATTAACATTCTAATATAGCTGACCGGTGGTAAAAAATTGGAGGAGGAATTCTAAATGTAATTGCATCACCCTTAATAATATCCCAACAACTTTGATAGAAAAAAATGTAGAGGAGGAATTCTAAAATACATGAGAAATATAACTAATTAATACACATATAATGTGTGTGGTTAAATTTAATATAACCACCATTTATATAGTGGGCTTTCAAAATAAATGCAAGTATGTCACAATATTATTTACTTAGTTGTATGATAGAACACCCATAATAGAACCCACTAATTTTTATATATTATGAAAAAATGTCACATTAAAGTTGGTGGGTTTCACCGGAGGATCCGCCTGACCTGTGACACCTGTCTAAAATAAAAAATTCCCATGTTCAGGTGGCGTAGTCTTGCAATTTGTCCTGTTCTTAAGAAATAGCTATGTTGTATTTGTAGTCATTTACTATCTTCAACAGAAGACATGGTACAGTTCTAGCATGTTCTGACTACTGTGGATATTTTGCTTAATTTACTTGTTATATGACTACTAGTAAGATAATTTTTTAAAATAAATGTAGATGTATCATAATGTCATTTATTTTAAAATTAGAGATTACAAATCAGGCTATTCATATATATTAGCAGTCGTATTTAATTTTGATTAATGATAGATCTACAAATTATTTGTAGAACACGCCACAAAAAAAAAATCATCTTAAATAAATAATACGTTCAAAATAATAGATGAAGCACAAGTGACACAAAGACTTGTAACACAGATGATTAATCTCGGCTTAATTTGTTTATAATCAGGCATTGCTCGATGAACGCAGTTTTTAACAAAACAATTAATCAAGAAGCAAAACAAAACAAACAAAGCAAATGCAAATAAATTTCATTCTTTAATAACATTTGTTAGGTAAGGAAATAGGTTAAGTCAATGAAAATCAAGCCTATACAAACCAATACTAATAAGTTTCACGTACGTCATAAACAAGTACCACAGATTGCTACAAATATAAATTATCTGCCGTGAAAACTTAAAAAAAAAAGGAATTTAAAAAGAAATAAATTAGTTAGAGAAAACATAAATTTTTTAATAGTTATTATTGTCACTTTAGGGAACTAACACCTCTCTAATATGGGTTTGACCGAGATTAAACAATGAGAAGAACAAATGTTTATTGCCCTGTTTTTATTTATTGCCCTGTTTTTATTTATTGCTTAAAAATTAGCTATTTTTTCATGGTTATTAATTAATTAATTAATTTTTTATTATTCATGATTTACTTAAAATTTAGTACTTAAATAATTTTATTTTTTTTTATTCAATATCAAATCATATAACTCATATGAAATAATCTATAATTTAAATAATTTGTAGAACACGCTACAAAAAGATCAATCATCTTAAATAACTATTACATTCAAAATAATAGAGGAAGAACAAGGGACGCAAAGACCTATAACACAGATGATTACTCTCATCTTAATTTATTTATAATCAGGCATTGCCCGATGAACACTCTTTTTAACAAAACACATAATCAAGAAACAAAACAAAACAACAGAATCACATGCAAGCTTGCATATTTCAGCAATACAAGCTTTTTATTCGAAATCATCAAGTACTTAATGAAAATATAAACACACTGGAAATTGATAGAGAAAGGACGATAAATTGCTGCTGTGAACCCTGCTGGAAGTCTGATGAATAAACCATGCATGATGACGATACATTAATTAATTGGCATTAATCACCGAAATAACCAGAAACTGGACTTCAACGATTAGAGTTTCATTGCTTGGAAGGAATCCCTTGCTGGTGTCATACAGATCATTCCTCGACAAAAAATTGGACGACTCTTTCTCAGCAGCCGAGTTAAAAAAATTCTTAACTGCAAGAAAATTTTGTTTGACGGAAAATATATTTATGTTAGATCTTGTTTATGTAATATGCTAGGCTGAAAAACAATATTTGTAATTGAAATATATGTAAAGCTAGTGAAGAGCTGATGCTGACAAGGGGCGAGTACTGACCGGTTTGTTCAGCGCCTGCTCTGTTCCTGCTGTATTGGTTGGGTATTTTGAACTTAAATTCTGCATAAACTGGTTTCTTTGGTGAAAAGCTTTTATAATCAGCTAGCTTTAATGAAATAGTGAGAAAGTTGCTCTATCAGCTCCAATCCTGCTGGATAAACCACTAGTTGCCTATATTTTACAAAAGAGAATGAATTAAAATAATGGACAATGGCACCATGTGGTTTGGCGAAGTGATCGCAGAACACCCAAGATTTTCAAAAATAATCATACAAACCCTTTTTTGGGACACACAGACTTTAAGATTTGTCTAAAGAGTGGGCGAGTCTATGTAACCAATTTTTAAATTAAAGGTACGTGCTTGCTTACCATTTTCTTTCTCCAACAGTGAACTCACTCGAGCGCTGAACCGTATCACCTACAGAACTGAAAGCTGGGATAGTAAAACGATAAGTTCCATCAGCAGGTTCACTGACCAAGGAAAGAATTTCCTCGGTGTCAGTTGGTTTAACAACGTAGACCTCAGCACCAAATACACATGTGTCTTCAACAAGGTATCCATTTGAAGGTTCATTAAAAGTTGCAAGGTCAAGAAATTTTCCGAAACCCCATTCAGCCTTGCGCCTATCAAAGCGCCTCATTGGAGCTTTAGCATCCTGAACCACCAAGTACTCGTTCGATAGTTGATCATACGCAAACAATTTGTAGTACACATTAACATTCCAAGTACCATCAGGATGGGGATTGCTGTCATCCATTTTCAGGCAAAGCGAAAGATAGTCCTTGCCACCATCATTCTTTTTTCCATTGGGATAGAAAACCAATTTCCTGCCGATACAATAATAATTAAGAAACTACAGTACTAAATTTCAACAGACAAATGTAATATATTCATTTTTAATTCTCCAAGTAATACAAAGACTGGATGCATGCACGCATAGATGGACGTACCAATTGTAGCCCCCGGATTTGAAAACACCAGATTCAAAACTTTCACCCGTTGATTCGGATAGCAGTTTGAATGACTCTATTTTAAGTGAGTAGTCAGCTGGGGGAAGACTCCTTTTCTCCCTTAAAATTGCTGAAGTTCACATGAAGATATATATATATATATGCGAACAATTAATTGTAATCAATATAATTTAAATAACGCATACTACAGTTATTTGAATAACAGTTATTAGCACAAAACGCACCGTTGTCGCCCATACTAGAATTTCCGTAAAGATGAGAGGATTTGACGAATTCAAAAGGTAGGCAGGCAATCTGATGACAATAGCTTTCGATGGATATTTCAGGATTAGCTGCTACAGGCTATATATAGGCACATTTTAAGATTTAAGAAAGATTTGAAGTCTTTCTTTATTAACAAATACCCAAAACACAGCTGTGATCATGTTAAAGTCATCCTAAATCAACTTGCAGCTTATGGAATTTCAAGAAGATCAATTAAAATATTGTTTGATTATTGACGTTCACTTAGAATTGGTTGATATATTTAAATATGTTACATTCTTGTTTAGTCCCTGTATTTCGCTTAATTAAGTGCTGGTTTAGTTTCCATATTTTAAAAAAAATACCTTAATATACCACTCTTATTAAATATGTTACATTATTGCCCTTACTAATTAATAAGATTAATTAGTAAATTAACCAACAAATATTGTTAAGAAAGAACTAGTATTTTTTTGTATCTTTGCAACAATTTTGCTAATAATTATCTATAAATAAATTAATATCAGCCAACTTATTTTATTGTTTAACATCCTTGCAACAATCGTAATAGTAATTGTATATAAAACATTTAATTTACCAAATTAATCATAAAAGTAAAAAAAAATATAACATAAATATTTAGATTAATTTTTATTTTTTAAGGCTAATTTGATGAATTAGCATTTTTTTTCTTTTCATTAATATCCCCAAGAGTATCATCATAAGGGTATTATTGTCAGCGAAAAGAAAAAATAAGGGTATGAATGTAATATATTTAACAATAAGGGTGTATTGAGGTATTTTTTAAAATATAGGGACTAAACGAACTTTAAATCAAAATATAAGAACTAAACAACAAATTATCAATGTTTCATAAGTTGACATTAAAGAATGACTCATAATTAATGCCAATAAAATCATTAGCCAACATTAATAATAAATTTCATTCAATTAGCCAATATTAATAAAAATTACATTCTTTAATAATTTTTGCTAGGTAAGGTTATTATAATAATTAATGTATATAAAGTCAAGGTTTTAGCAAAATTCTAACGTAGAAGGTCACTGTAACAATGCAATGCGAGGCTGTTGATGTTAAAAATATGTCACTTCGACTAAAATTAGTTATTGGGCTAACAAATATAAGTTTGAAGCAAACCGCAACTATTGAGCTAAAATCCTGACTCAAGAATGTGTATTGAACGAGTTTCAGTATAGGAGACCAGAGGACATGGCTGTGTGCCAGTGTGAGTTTCTGAAGGTTTAAGGTGCTGTATCTAAGTTTTGGGAGGTTTGATCAAGAGCCAAAAGTTAGTTAACCAATGGCGAAAGGTTCGTTGTGAATGACTGCTAATCAGTGTTGTAATGTGATAGTTGATGGTAGGTAGATCATGGTTCATGGTAGAATTGGTGGTAAAGACTATTTAATTACGGTAAATAACATTTTATTTCATTATTTTATGTTAATATTAATATTAAATTATATTATAAAATTTATTAATATTTAAGTATTTATTATTAGTTATATTAGATTATTTATTTTCATATTAGAATTATTATAATACAGTATAATATTAAATGATGTAATATTAAATTATATTTTATTTTTATATAATGAGTATAAAAACAATATTATTGAATATATTAAATTACAAATTATTTTTATTTGTTATACTACACACACACACACACACACACATATATATATATATAAATGAAAGAAATAAAGAAAGAAAAGCTAATGCAGCAATTATCGCATTAAGTTGTTGTGCGGAAGTGCAGGTTGAGTAGATTATCAATTGATGGTAACTGTGACTTCTAAAGAAACGTAAATGTGATGTAAATAATTTCAAAGAAAATTGACACAATAATTTACGTGGTTCGGCGTAAAGCCTACATCCACGAGCAAAGACTGGAAGATAATTTTACTAACAAATTAGAATTTACAAATTGGGAAAAACTCACAAAAACCCAATACCCAAATACACCCAAATAAATTCTCCTAGCACTCAAGTGGAAGCTTTTCTCAACTCTCTCAATTGCTTCACTTGCAATTGCTCTCATTTTTGGGATGCCTTAACAAATGAAGAACAGTAGCTATTTATAGGAATGCATGGTAGTACTATTTTACCAAACCTTTAAAATTGTCAAAGTTTGGTTGGTGATTACCTAATTTTTAGCCAAACTTTGAACAATTTACCTTTGAATAATTTTGGCCAAACTTTGAACATGTGCTTTGCCAAACTTTGAACAATTTGGCTTTGAATTTGAATTTTTCAACAATTCTCCACCTCGGTGAAGATTTACCCAAATCTGAGCCGACTACCAGCAAACCATCATTCCCAAAGTGGTTGCATCTTTGTGACTGCCAACCGTAGTTCAAAATATTACTAAACTTCTTTGTATAAAATGATCCTCCAATTTCTACCTTTCTCACTGTTTTAAACTTTCAGGATATTGATCAAGTTTAGACAATGCTCAAACTTGATCGTTGTCACCACTTTGGTTAACATATATGCGGGATTCTCTGCAGTCTTGATTTTCTGAAGAAGAATCTTCCCCTCATCAATAATTTCCCGCACAAAGTGAAATCGTACGTCAATATGCTTCGTACGCGCATGATAAACATGATTCTTTGCTAAGTGAATAGCACTTTGACTGTCACAATACAAGTTAACATGCTCTTGGATCAATCCTAAGTTTCCAAGCAAGCCTTGTAACCAAACAGCCTCTTTAATAGCCTCCGTAATTGCCATATACTTGGCCTTTGTGGTTGACAGTGCAACTGTAGACTGTAGTGTAGACTTCCAACTAATTGGCCCTTTAGCAAGAGTAAATACATATCCGGTGGTTGATCGTCGTTTATCTATATCACCGGCATAATCTGAATCAACGTAACCAATCACACCTTGACCAAGTGTGTCATTTCGTTCAAACAGTAAACCAACATCAACGGTTTTCTGAATGTACCGTAGAATCCATTTCACAGCTTGCCAATGTCCTTTACTAGGATTATGCATATATCTGCTCACCATACTAACTGCTTGTGAAATGTCAGGCCTTGTACACACCATTGCATACATCAAGCTACCAACTGTATTTGAATACGGAACTTGCAACATGTATTCTTGTTCCTCATCTGTTGAAGGAGATAGTTGTGCAGAAAGCTTGAAATGAGAAGCCAATGGGGTATTTACAGGTTTTGTCTGATCATTCATGCCAAACTGTTTTAATACCTTCTTCAAATATTGCTTCTGAGACAAGCTGACTTTACAACGAGCTCTATCTCTGCATATCTCCATGTCAAGAATCTTCTTAGCTTCACCTAGATCTTTCATCTCAAATTCTTGATTGAGTTGAGTTTTCAACTTCTCAATCTCATCTTTGTTCTTAGATGCTATTAGCATATCATCGACATACAAGAGCAAATATATGAAAGATCTTTCTTGTAACTTGCGAAAATACACACAATGATCAAATTTATTTCTTGTGTACCTTTGCCCTTTCATAAAACGATCAAATCGCTTGTACCACTGCCTTGGAGATTGTTTCAATCCATAAAGCGACTTTGTCAGTTTGCAAACCCAATTTTCTTTTCCAGCAACTCTAAATCCATCTGGCTGAGTCATGCAGATTTCCTCTTCCAAATCACCATGCAAAAATGCAGTTTTCACATCAAGTTTAACTAGCTCCAGATCATATTGCGCAACAATGGCTAGCAAAATCCGAATAGATGAATGTTTCACAACTGGAGAAAATACCTCATTGTAGTCTATTCCTTCTCTCTGAGCGTAACCCTTCGCTACCAATCTAGCCTTGTATAGAATTTTATCATTTCGAGGAAATCCATCCTTTTTTGCATATACCCATTTGCACCAAATTGCCTTTTTATCTTTAGGCAGTGTAACTAACTTCCAAGTTCCATTTTTTTGAAGAGACTGCATTTCTTCATCCATTTCTTGCTTCCGCTGTACATTTTCAGGGTTACTTACTGCTTTTGTAAGTGGAAGGAACATCACCATCTACAATTGGAAGTGCATAGGCCACCATACCAACAAAGCGAGCAGGTCTACGAATCTCTCTCCACGGTCTTCTATATGCAATTGAATCTTGTTGCTCTAAAGGTTCCTGAGTCAGAACCTCTTCTTCATCTTCGGTTGATTGAGAATCATCTGCCTCTTCAACACTAGCTGGATTATCTTTAACCTTTTCAACCTCCACCTGCTGCGGAGTACTACTGGTGTTGTCATCCTTTTGTGAATCCTTTTGTTTTAACATGACTAATTCATCAAAAGTCACATCGCTGCTGAAAATGATCTTCTTTGTATCTGGACACCATAAACGGTATCCTTTTACTCCACCAGTTATACCCATGAACAATGTTTTCTTCGCTCTTGGGTCTAACTTAGATTCATTTACATGATAATAAGCAGTGGAACCAAAGACATGTAAAGTATCATAATCGATAGCGAGGTTTACCGATCCACATTTCCATGGGTGTTTTTCCCTCAATTACAGTCGATGGCAAGCGATTAATTAGATGGCACGCATATACAACTGACCTCGACTCAAAATTCCTTGCCCAATCTAGCATTGGACAACATACACCGAACTTTCTCGATGCAGATTCGGTTCATGCGTTCTACCACCCCATTACATTGTGGTGTACCTTGAGCGATGAAGTGTCGCACAATGCCCTCATCTCGACATACTTGTAAAATGGATCATTCTTGTACTCACCACCATTATCCGAGCGAAGTCTTTTAACCTTTTGACCGATCCGAGTCTCGACCATCTTCTTCCATTTCGAAATATACTCAAAACTTCATTTTGTTCTTCATCAAATACACCCATACTTTTCTTGAATAATCATCAACAAAAGTAACAAAATAGTGCATACCTCCCAAAGAAGCTACTCCGGTAGGTCCCACACATCACTCGTGAACATAGTCCGAATCCCTTTTGTATTGTGAATTGCTGAACCAAACTTTACTCTTGTTTGCTTGCCCAGAACACAATGTTCACAAAATTTCAATTTGCAAGAATTTGCACCTTTCAATAAGCCTTGCTTAACCAAAGTCTGCAAAGCTTTTTCACCAGCATGTCCCAAACGCATATGCCACAACTTGGTTGCCTCTGAATCTGCATCCTTTCTCGAAACTGTTGATGCTGATCCAATAACTGTACTCCTTTGGAAATAGTCAGTGCACCAGCTACTACCTTCAAGAACCCATCTCTCATAGTGATTGTAAGCCCTTTGGATTCTAGGACTCCTAATGAGATGAGATTTTTCTTTAAGCTTGGTACATAGTGAACTTCATCAAGACATGGATTGAGCCATCATGATTCTTCAATTGGATTAAACCTATTCCCATGGTTTTACAAGCATTGTCATTGCCCATAAAAACAACTCCACCATCTAGCTCCTTGAAGCTAGAAAACCAGCCCTTATTAGGACACATATGATAAGTACAACCCGAATCCAAAATCCACTCATCTGATTGGCATGTCAACGTCATGCCAACCAGACTAAATTCTGACTCCTCATCATGCTCGGCTACACATGCATCAGAAATAGCCTTGCCCTTTTGTAACTTTAGACAATTCTTTTTCCAATGCCCTTTCTCGCGACAAAAAGCACATTCATCTTTGGCAGACCTACCTTTAGACTTGCCCCTTTTTCCAGTTTGCGGCTTTGTGAACGACCTATTCTTGTCAATACTTACGCAGCTGTATCTCCGTGATCCTTTTTATCTTTCTTTCCGGTCTCGAGCATTATACGATTGCACTACATACAACATCAAATGTGACACTCGTCCTTCCCATGAAGCAAAGTGGTAGTGAGATGGTCATATTCATCAGGAAGCGAATTCAACAGCAACAATGCCTTATCTTCATCTTCAAATTTCTCATCCAAATTTAGCAAATCCGCTAATATTTTATTGAATGAGTTCACATGGTCATTCATCGACATACCAACTGCACATCGTGAATCGATAGAGTTTCTTTTTCATATAAAGCACTGTTTTCAAGGCTTTTCTTCATATATTTTTCTTCCAATGTCTTCCACAAATTCTTTCGTTGATGTCTCCCTCATGACGAGTACTTCTGATCTTTAGCCAGACATAGGCGAATAGTACCACATGCCTGTCTATTGATTTTTGTCCACTCCTTGTCATCCATCTTTTCAGGCTTTTCTTCTAGAGCGAGATCCAGCTATTGTTGACATAAGACATCCAACACCTCACATTGCCACATACCAAAATTATTGGTACCATCAAATTTCTCCACTTCAAACTTTGCATTAGTCACAGTAGTCCTTACTGACGAAGATGACGACGACGCTTCTGCCATCTTTCTCAACCTCAAATAATCAGTGCCTTCAACAACTATTCACACTTGTAAAACAGTCTCTATGATTTTTATTTCTCGTGAATAAATGCACCAGGAAAGTTCCCAGGAGAATGGAGGGGTCACAATGGTCCCACTTAAAACCCAGACTCCTTAGACTCTTATCGTCTTGTTGACAGAACTTTCCTAGACATGCAAAAATACACACTACTTACAATAGACTATTCTCCAAGTACAAATGGTCGTATCTAGTACTGTATTTGTGAATAGTACTATATACCCCAAGTACGAACCTTCAGCTCTGATACCAATTGTTGTGTGGAAGCGCAGGTTGAGTAGATTACCAATTGATGGTAACTGTGACTTCTGGAGAAACGTAAATGTGATGTAAATAATTTCAAAGAAAATTGACACAATAATTTACGTGGTTCGGCGTAAAGCCTACATCCACGGGCAAAGACTGGAAGATAATTTTACTAACAAATTAGAATTTACAAATTGGGAAAAACTCACAAAAACCCAATACCCCAATACACCCAAATAAATTCTCCTAGCACTCAAGTGGAAGCTTTTCTCAACTCTCTCAATTGCTTCACTTGCAATTGCTCTCAATTTTGGGATGCCTTAACAAATGGAGAACAATAGCTATTTATAGGAATGCATGGTAGCACTATTTCACTAAACCTTTAAAATTGTCAAAGTTTGGTTGGTGATTACCTAATTTTTAGCCAAACTTTGAACAATTTACCTTTGAATAATTTTGGCCAAACTTTGAACATGTGCTTTGCCAAACTTTGAACAATTTGGCTTTGAATTTGAATTTTTCAACATAAGTGAACCTGAGCACCCCTCAGGTTTGCATAATGGAGGAGTTGCTGCTGTTGCATGCAGTCCAAACATGTGACTGCATTGCATATGCACGGTGCGGAACACCCCCTAAGTCGCTAACCTAATTTTGAACTGTTTTTATTCTTTTATAAAAGAGTGTCTTTTCAATAATCTCTCTATTAACCCCGACAATTATTAAACACTCTAGGCTTAAAATTTAGAAACCAAATCCAAATTTTGACTAAAAGTACATTGATAAGGTAATCAAAATGTCATATAATTTTTTAATAGATGCTGGGTATAATGGGCAATATTTAGTGTTATAATGGAGAATCAACGTGTTTTTATTTTTTAATGATTAAAATTTATTCTAAGTACTGATTATTTTTTTTTTTTTGTTTATCAAGAAGTGATATTCTCCATCAGCATGCTAACTTGTTAATTTGATACATTTAAAATCAGTTTTATTGTGTATTCACTACAATCAGATGAAAGTTTTAAGGTAAAAGATGCAAGCCTCTGAGCTCAGTGACAGTGATTCACCTAGAATAGGAACAGAATTTTAGATACCTTCAAACCAACCTTCAATATGTGAAGAAAAAATTTGTAGAGGTAGCTTCAACCCAAACTCCAGTTCCAGTAACATGTGGAAAAGAAATTGCTTCAGGTGAGGCTGACTCGCAAAATAGGAAATTGATTAGTCACATTTGGGAACACTTTAAAAGATAGAAAATTGGTGGGAAAAAATGGAATATGTAGCTATTTGGAACTACTGTAATAAGAGATTAAGTGTGGAGCATAAAAATGGCACCAATCATTTACATACTCATAGTAGGTCGTGTTTTATGCTGTTAAACCATACAGTTGAGTCAGCTCATAAGCAATTGCAAGCTAAGAAAGAGAGAGGAAAATATAAACTATCCACATTTTCATTTAATCAAGAAACTTCAAGGAAATAGCTTGCAAATATGGTAATTATTCATGAATATCCACTGAGTATAGTTGAACATTGGGCTTTTAAAAGATTCGTTGGTTCTCTCCAGCCAATGTTCAAGTTTCTCTCTTGTAACACATTAAAAAGTGACATCTTGAAAATCTATGATTACTAGAGGGCCAAAACAATGAGGCTGTTGGATTTAAATTATAATAAAATTGCAATTACTACTAATACGTGGACTTCTAGTAACCAACAAAAGGGATTTATGGCTATAACATCACATTTTGTAAATGACAACTGGGAACTAAAAAGTCATATCATTAGGTATTTCTACACTAAATTATTAAGTCTATTTTATTTTTAAATGTTTATAGTTATTGCATGATATTAATAATAATATAATTTTTTTAAAAAAATTTAAGTTCTTATATGAGCCATGTCCACATACTGCTGAGGTACTCTTTGAAGCTTTGGTGTAATGTTTATTTGAGTGGAACATAGACGGTAAGTTATGTACTTTAATTGTCGACAACTACACCACAAATGATGCTATGGTTGATATCTTGCTAGAAAAGTTATCTTGTAGCTCACTTTCGTTGAATGGTGATTTATTTCATATGCATTGTGCTGCTCATATATTGAATTTAATTATGAAGGAGAGGATGACTGTGATTAGTGATAATATTGAGAGAATTCATAATAGTGTTCTATTTTAGGTTGCCACACCTAAAAGACAAGAAACATTTGTTGGGAAGACGAATAAAATCTAATTCATGTTCATGCAAACTGCTCATTAATGTAATATTCCTTGTAATAACAATTTAGTTCAGGATTGTAAGACTATATGGAACTCTACATACTTAAAGTTTACTAGAGCCTTGGTTTTTAATGAAATATTTCCTCATTTGAAACAACGAGAAACCTTATACAAATCTTTACCTACCGAAGAAGATTGGGTTTTTGCTAAAGAAATTTGGATGGACTTGAATCATTTTAAGAAGTGACTACATTGTTTTATGGGACTAGATATCCAACATCTAATATTTACTTTTCAAACATTTGCGAGATTAAATTGCCAATTTATGAGTGGATGTATTCTAATTGTGAAAAAATCCAAGCAATGGCTAACTCAATGATTGTTAAGTTTGAAAAATATTGGAGTTTTGTTAACGGATTCATGGTTATGGCAACTGTTTTAGACCCTAGGTTTAAGATGATATTGATGGAGTAATTGTTGTATGGAAATGGTGTTAAAAAAGAAATTGAGAATGTTCAAAGCTGTTGTTATCAAGTTAGGTGTAAGTCAAAAGAAATTTACTAAACATTTAATTTATTATTTTCATAACTAAATATTTCAACACCATAGTTAACAACAAATATTTTTTAAGATACCTTTTATCTGTAGTGATCAATATCAAACCAAAAGGAAGTCTTTGAGTAACTTGTATATTTACTTAACAAACCAATTTATGAGAATTTCTATAATACTCAAGTGGTGGCCACATCATTCATATAACCAAATGATGTTTCGTCATGTCCGCAATTATTTCATAAAGTTACCATACTTGTAAGTGGAAAAATTTAGGTCATGCAATTTGGACGTTACACGTATACAATAGAGCCCATGACCAATTGGCGCTTGCAAAATATGATCAGGAAATTCAAAGGACAATGGTAAAATGAAAATATCTAAAAAGAGAGTATAAGCCACTCTATTAACCTAGAAGGTACAGAGAATGTCTCCTAAGATATCTTTGGGTTGCACATATTGATGGAAGACCACTGTAAGAATGACAGGTCCTCTACCAAAATTGTTATACGTCAGCATGATCTAATCCCGTCAGAGATATTCTCAAAATATCTCCCCAACAGTCACATGCTCCAAGAGTTAGAGAGGGAACTAACTTAGTTGTTATCTAAGCCACTAACAGCGGTGTCAGCTACTCTAAAATCCTAATTGGCTTATTTGAAATAAGGCAGTCAAAGATTAGTACTTACTTCCATTAAGGATAGTCTCTCAGCTAACACTTGTTTAGCACTAAAGAGGCTAAAGAACTCAAATTAGAAGCAAAATTACCAAAATTGTCTACTTGAGGAGGGGAACTACTTACTACAGTCTGTCACGTGTCTAAAAGGACACTACGATGCCTTCAAGGCACTCCCTCAAAAATTTCAAGTTTGTCTCAGGAAAATAGGTTTAGTTTCTTCCCTGGTACTCTCAATTTTTTAGTGATATTGGGTTTTTCAAAAACCCATCACTTTCTCTAACACTTAACTAATTTGACCGTTGAAGTACCATCACCTTTAATGTCAAGTCTCTTTCTTATTAGTAGTTCATCCCATAAACCAAAGAGATCATGCCTAATAACAATTCCTTAAATGTTATGGGTAAGATAATGACTTGATCAAAATTTTATTAAAATGAAACTATTATTAATTATATTAAATTAAACTACGTATATCATACAATTATTAGTTGATGTATTACCTTCAATGTACCAATGTACCAAAGACTTTCTTAAATTGGAGAAATGTTATAAGAACAATTAAATTAAATATAATTGCTATATAGCTACAATATCTTTGGAAAAGAACTTATAATATTAAAATATGACTCACTAGCCGTGTTTTTCTCATCCCCATCCTGAAAAGCTATCCATTCGCTTCCCATATGACTTTTACAATAAACAACGTATTTAGAGGGTTAGCTGTCACTGGACATGCAGCCGTATACTCAAGTCATTACCACCATGGGGACAACCAAAAAATTTATGGATTGGAGAAGAAATATTAGCATAAGTCTTAATTTATTACATTTTACCTTCGTTTCATCAGAACTGAGTGCGACAATAAATTAAATAAGGGAAATTGAGGCCAGATTTTATATGGAACAATTCTATGTTAGATACAACCGTTTTGTTTTTGGTATTATCCAGCATTTAATCATTCTCTGGTAAGATGTAGAAGTCTGCATCTTCATTGTGATTGTATTGTTAAAATCAAACATAAAATTAAACTACGATTAAATGTCAGTCTTAATGAAAGACTTGAGGCAGGATTGCTATTATGTCTTTCTTTATTAACAGATACCCAAAAACTGAAGACTATGGTTAAAGGTCATTGTTAATCTATAAGTTTAGTTAGTAAGAATTAACAAATGATTTGTGCCAATAACTTTAAGGTCATATATAATTAATGAGTTTTTATTAATCAAATTGGCAATGTTGAATGTGAATATTTAAGCATAATATGAATGGGTAGGTTATGTTAAATGAAAAATCAAATATGATATTAGTATTCAAAATGTATACTGATTCAATTAAATAGTTCAAGTAAGACTATAGCTATGTCATACACAATTAAGTCAATGAGCATCGTGCATATCAATAATTTTAATTAGTTAACTATTTAGCCTGATTTCATGTGAACAAAATAAATAAATAAATCAATAATTAAACGTCTATCGACAAAAGATTGAGATTGATAAGGAAATTAATTAAGGCAGTCAATAAACATGCTGGAAGGTACGATATATCAAATTACCAATTGCTTATCAAATGATTAAACAAAAATCATGAGTAAGGTCAATGTAATTATACAAAAGAATATTACTGAAACTAAATACTTTTACTTACTTCAATATGAATACTTGATTGGCTAACTAATTTAGAAAGGGATACAATGTCTGACATAACAAATAAACTGAGAAGGAAATAAGGAATAGGAATCCAAATAATAACTTCCTAATTGTATATTTTCTTATGGAGGATGATAAGACATCCCAAATCTTTTGTCTTAAATTGTATCTCAAATGATACAGTATTTATTGAGTGGCTGGCAATTCTTTACAAAATCCAAGTAAATTAATTATTTTATCTCACTAACCAATTGATAAATACTGATTATTTCGAATGATTTTTTGGGGTAAAAAAATTAGGAAGTATAGCCTATATAAAATTAAGTCAATAAATAATTATAAAAAGATTTTAGGTAAGGTCTGTTGGATCATAAACTTTATCCAACTTGAAGAAATCAAAGCTCAATTCATAGAAGTTTCTTATGGTATGTAAGGTTGGTGTGGTTGGTGAAGTAGGTAAGCGGTAGATTTTAATGAATGATTATGATTTGTGTGATAGTTGAATAAATGAATGGTTGTGATTGAATTATGATATGTATAACACGTATTCATTTTAAGCATCATCAAGGGAAAAACGACAAAACCTCTCAGCTGTAAAGAGTTAAAAACAAAAGTTGTAGTATTTAAGAAGTGTTCTTGAAGAAATAAAAAATGTTTTGAGTGTTTGATTTTTAAAATTATCCAACAATGGTATTAGAGCTGGTAATATGTTCTTCATATATCAATGTCATATCAAACTAACGAGCTCAATGAGAGGTAAACGACACCATAAGAATTAGCCTGATCAAAGTCCAGACGTGCCCATAATCGCGTCTGAAGATTTGTTGTTCTTAAGACTGAGTTGACTAACCGAGTTAAACCTAGATCGAGCCAAACCGAACTAGTGATAGTTGACCACCATCTATTGATTGTTGAACAATGTTGATCATTGACCAAAAGTTAAATTTTGACTGAAAGCTTATTCGAGTTCCTCCAAAAGTTTTTTTGACTTTTGGATTCATCCGTGAGTTCAAAATCATCAAATTCTCACTCAATTTGTAAATTATGGCAAACAGTGGCATGGTGTCATTCTAATTTCCACAATTGGAGGGAAGCATGTTTGACAACTAGAATATCAAAATAAAGGCTCTATTGGGTGCACACAATGTATGGGAAGTCATGAGTTTTACTATACCAGGAAATGAAGCTACTTTAACTGCAGCATAAAATGAGAATTTGAAAGACTTGAAAAAGAAATAGAACAAAGCAAAGTATCTAATCTTTCAATCATTAGATGAAGATACTTTTAGAAAGATTGATAGTACAACATCCTTAAAGAAAGCATGGGTGAAGCTAGAGACCTTTTAAAAGGGAGAGAAACAAGTTTAAAAGGTTTGTCTTCAAATATTAAGAGGAGAATTTGAGTCCTCATGTATAAAGGTATCCCGAGTCAATTTATGATTATTTTACTCATGTTGTGATCATTTTCAATGAATTGAAAAGAATTAGTGAGGAGTTAAAAGAGATAAGGATCATTAAAAAATGACTTTGATTAGTAGATTCGACTATATTGTCATGATGATAGAGGAGACTAAAGATTTAAAGACTATGACAATCAAGCAACTTTAAGGAATGTTGCAAGCCTTGAAGAAAAACTGAAAAAGAGACAAGAAATTGAAGAACAACTTCTAAAGATAGAAGTCAATCCAAAGAAGAGAGAAAAAAGCTCTGACAATGAGAGAAGACACTAAGTTCGAGATAGAAGAATATGGTGAAATGACTACCTTAAATCAATCACCCTAATCAAGTTTGTGAAGGATGTTTACTTGGCAAGCAGTTTATAAAGAGTTTTCCAAAAAAATCAAACTCAAGAGCTCGGAAGCCACTCGAGCTTATTCATAATTATGTGTGCAGTCCATTTAAGCCAAACGCTTTTAGTAAAATTAACTACTTGATTTTCTTCATAGATGATTTTTCAAGAAAAAGTTGGGTACAATTTTTGAAGCTGAAGTTAGAAGTTTTTTAGGCTTTCAAAAAGTTCAAAGCTGTAGTGAAGAAAGAAAGTGGACATCAAATTAAAGGCATGATATCTGATCGAGGTAGAGATTTCACTTCCGAAGAATTCATAGAGTTTTTTGAAGTGAACAAAATTCGACTTAGGTGACAGTTCCAAGATCTCCCTAACAAAATGGTGTTGCAAAAGAGAAGGGTAGAATCATTCATGATGTGGCAAAAAGTATGCTTATGAGTAAGAGATTACCCAAAGAATTTTAGACTAAAGCTGTTGCATGTGGAGCTATTTATCCAACCGATCTCCAACAATAAATGTGTAGGGCAATACAATACAAGAAGCATAGAGTGGACAAAAACCTGGTATTGCCTATCTGTTGCATGTACCAGACAAGAGAAAAGCCAAGCTGGATGAAAAAAGTGAGTAGTTCATCTTTACTAGTTATGACAACAATTCTAAAGGGTACAAATTGTTCAATCTAAATAGTGGAAAATTTCTGATTAACGAAAACATAATTTTTAGTGTGCTTGCTTTCCTCTGCCCATCCCGGAGCTCCTGCAAGATGGATGTCAGCGTCTCCATCTGTCTTTCCATCCGGTCAATCCTTTCTTGGATTTCTCTGTCCCGGGCCTCATTGGCCACCTCCTTTAGAGTCACCGATTCCTCCTGGCTTACTCCTCTCCTGCTATTTACTGTCATCGTTGTGTTGTTTTCCGAATGTATCAGAAAATCAAGCTTTTTGAACTGATCCACACAAACGGCGCCAAAATGTTGATGTTGTTTTATGCTCATTTCCAAATGACGCTATGAACTTCTACTCGCCGGTTGCTCGATCAGGATTCCTTACTAACTCTTGCCTCTCTCTATTTTCTGGAACGACGATTTCCTTCAGCCTGCGTTCACAAAGAAAAGTGTCAAGGGTCTTCAGATGTTTTTCTGGTGAAAACTCTCCGACGCTCAAGTCAGTAATCGGGTTGATTCTTTTGGTATCCCTCTTGATTTGAGGGACCGGAAAAGATAGGGCGTTTGAAGGGGAGAAATGATAGAGAGAGTCTGAGTTTATGGTGGTTTGGTTGGAGTTGAAAATGTGTTAGATTTGAAGAAAGGAGGTGTGGTAAGGAAGAAGAAAGTCCCAAAGATTCCAAAGAAGAAAGAAAGAATCATTTTACCTTGTCCCTCGGCTGGTATTTATCCTCCTATTTTTCTGCCCTTGTTTGCTTGGATAGCCACCCTCCGCATTAATTGTGCCTGGGCCCTTCTGACAGCTGGGGTTGAGGCGGCACGCCCTGGGGACGCGGTATGTCAGGCAGGTATGGGTTCCCGTGACCCAATGATGGTGCCGTGCACGCGTATAGGAAATGATGACACTATGGAGGCGTGTGCCTGCCATCGATAACAGCGATGGAGCCCTACGGTATGCGGTGCCTGTCATTTCATCGATCGTCGTGACAAGCTGTCGGGATAAGGAACCGCCACGCTCTAGTCTGCTCTGCTCGAGCTTTTGGCCTCCTTCTATCCATGACGCCCCTCGTGACGCATTCATATCCGGGTCAGTGGTTGAAGGCCTCTTATACCGAGCAGGATGGGGAGATCGAGGCCTGACCAGCCTTCGAGTACTTGACCTCGACCAACTTTGACACCTAGCAAGGGTATCTTCGTGCTAGCGACTAGGTCTTCTGCTCGTAGCTGGATCGACCTCGACGGGGTCCTCTCGGTATTACCCAAACACCTTAATTATTGAGTTAGTTTCTAAGTATGAGATAGGCTCATAGGCTTCTATAGTTGTAAGACTTTGGAATGTGAGACTAGGATAGGTTTATGATGGCAATAAGATAGGTATGCATACAGAACAAGTTTCAGTCAAAAGAAACAGGACGTAGCTATGTGCCAGTGTCGATTTCTGAAGGTTTAAGGTGCTGTATCTAGGGTTTTGGGACGTTTTATCAAGACTCTGAATGGTTAGTTGTGAATTAATGACCGTTAATCAGTGCTGTGATGTGATAGTTGATGGTACGCAGTCCATGGTTCATGGTATAATGAATATACTATGTGCCTATAATGAATAGCTATTATTAGTTTTGGAGAAATATTAGTCAATGTTAAAGGCAAGGTTTTATCTAATGTACTTACCAGTCCCATGTCCAGTAACTCGCGATCATGACGTAGGGAAAAACGTCATGCATAATTAAACTCACTTATGGTCTTCGTTTGATAATTTCACAAATATTTTCCAAGCTATTTGTCTTTATTTATATGTTCGTGGAAATTCTCTAAATATTTTACATGTGACATCATCATCAGATGGCATTTCCTTAGATAATTAAACATAGTTTTATCTTGAATGTAGTATATTAATTGACAACCTTATTAATTCGGTCTTTTTAATCGATTTATGGGAATTACTCGAATTGATTGCATTAGGAAAGGCTTTAATTCCATTGTCAAGGCACGTACTATAGGCTTGTAGGCTCAATTTCACTGTCAATTCTCATGAAATGAGAAAAATTTTAACTCATGAAAGTCAATTAATTATTATTTATCGGGCAATGTAGGCTTGATTTTCATTGATTTACTTGTCACTGTAATCATTCTATAGTCATTTAGAAGTCATTAAACTATAAAATAATGGCTCCCTTGCGATGGCGGAACTAGCATTTCTATCTTGAATGGAACCACCCCATGTTCGGCTAAAAATAAATAAAATTCAGGAAAAGTAAAAAAATTGAATAGAACCCATTTTATATAGATTTTACGTTATATGACCTCTAGTCAATTCTTAAAAAGCAAAAGAAAAATGGAACGTGTTTACACTTGTTCACCAGAAAAAAAATGAGCTAACCATAATCACCATCCCTTATGCCCCCTAATGATCCTTCTAACATTAAAAATGGTAATTTAATATTTTTTAAGGTAATTAAAAAGATTAACATCAATTTAAAACAGGATTCTAGAGATGTCATGTGTTATTAGAGACATAAAAAATTCAATATACATCCAAAATTTAAAAGCTTTGAGTTTGAATCTAGCTCACATGGGGCATAAGGAAATTGGATTACCGTATGACTAAATAAAAAAGGAAAAAATAATTCTAGAAAATTAAGGATAGTCATGAAAAATAACGTGGAAAATATTCAATTTGTACAAATTCTGTCATTGGATTCCTTACTGTGAAGCTTTCTTCATACGTGTATCAAATTGTATGGCTCTCGTTTTTGGCTAACATGGATGGTCAAACTGATCCAAATTGGTATCTGGATAGTGGTGCTACTCACCATCTCACAAATGACATGAAAAACTTGCAAGTCAACAATCCATTTGCAAGTACGTCTAAACTTGTTATTGGTAATGGCACTAGTTTAAGCATCACACACACAGGTAATGCTATTATGAGAATGCATGGCTCTATGAATTGTACCACACTTAAACTACATGACATACTCCTAGTTCCTTAAATAACCAAAAATCTTATCAGCATATCCAAACTAACCAAAGACAATAATGTGGTGGTTGAATTCACTGATAGATTCTGTTTTGTGAAGGACAAGGTGAAGAATTTGATCATACTGCAAAGCAAGGCTGAAAAGGGGTTATACAGATTGTCTTTGTTTACACCAAATAAGGGTCTCTCTCAGTCTTCTACTCAAGGGCATGTTACTAGTATTGAGTCTGTTGTTCCTCTTTCAATGTTCTCAGGTGCCATCTCTGATTTCAATAACAAAACAATGTCTTGCTTGCACAATGCATCAACTGTTGCTTGTCATGTAAGCCCTGAATGTCGGTTAAGTTCATCTGTATTACATCAAAGGCTGGGACATCCAAAATCCAAAGTCTTAAATCATGTAATTTAGTCTTGTTTATCTTTTAAATCTGTGAATAAAATTAAAGCCTTTGATTCATGTGATGCATGCAAACTTGGGAAAATGCACAAACTCCACTTTCTAGCTTCTGTAAAAAAAAAATAAAACAATCTTTAGAGATTCTCCATACAGATTTATGGGGACCTGCTCCTGTGGTTTCCATACAGGGATACAGATATTGTGTGAGTTTTGTAGATGATTTTACTAGATTCACTTAGATTTTTCCATTAAAAACCAAAGATGAAACATTGCAAGTCTTTAAAATCTTCAAAACACAAGTTGAAAAAAAATTGGAAAAGTCTATTAAATGTCTTCAATCTGACTGAGGAGGAGAGTTTAGACCTTTTGTAAGTTACCTTCATAAAAAAGGAATTCAGTTTAGATATTCATGCCCTTACACTCATAATCAAAATGGTTTAGTAGAGAGGAAACATAGACATATCACAGAACTTGGACTTACCTTACTTGCTCAAGCTACTCTACCCATTAAATTTTGGTGGGATTCTTTTTATACAACCACATATATCATAAACAGATTGCCAACACCCACTTTATCCATAAAAACACCTTATGAATCTATCTTTCAACTCAAGACAGATTATAACTTCTTAAAAGTCTTTGGATGTTCTTGTTTTCCTTTCCTTAGAGAATATAATAAACACAAGTTTCATTTCCACACTTCAAAATGTGTTTTCTTAGGTTATAGTCCTTTACATAAAGGCTATAAGTGTCTTCATTCCTTTGGAAAAATTTATACAGCCAGTTATGTTTTATTTGATGAAATAAACTTTCCATATTCATCTGATCATTATTTCAATTTATCCTCACAGTCATCTCCATCTGATTATCAGTATAATCTTCTTTAGTCATACATTATTTTTATTCCTAATGGTAGTCTAAATACCTTTGAAGCTGATGCAGTAGGTAACGATCATTCTTCTCTACCTAATACTTCAAATTCACCTGCACTTACTTGTCATTCAGCCCAAAATCAAACAGATCACACACCTGATATACACTCATCTCCCTCTATATCTACACAATCACCATCACAAATACCTCAACTACCATCAAAGCCCATATTGTCAACTCATAGTATGATTACTATAGCCAAGGCTGGTATATTTAAGTTTAATGCATTCATTGGTACTCAGAACAGTCTTAAACCATTTACTGTTGCTGAAGCTTTATCAGATCCCAAGTGGAAAACAACAATGCAAGCTAAGTATGATGCTCTTATTACTAATAATACATGGAGTCTTGTGCCACTATCACCCTCATATAAACTGGTTAGTTGTAAATCAGTATTTAGAACCAAATACAACATAGATGGGACAGTTACAAAACATAAAGCTCGGGTGGTTGCCAAGGGATTTCATAAAACAGAAGAATTAGATTATTCAGAAACCTTCAGCCGAGTGATAAAATCTGCAACAGTTAGGGTAATTCTTAGATTAGCTGTGATAAAAGGATGGAAGGTTAGGCAAATTGATGTAAACATTGCATTCCTCAATGGAGAACTTTCTGAGAATGTTTACATGATACAGCCAAAGGGCTTTACAAGCAAAGAAGGTTACGTTTGCAAACTCAACAAAGCTCTCTGTGGACTGAAACAAACCCCTAGAGCCTAGTATGATAAGCTTAAATGCTTCTCATTACATGGCAATTTTTTAATTCCAAGGCAGATACATCTTTATTTATCATACATGATAAAAAATGATTAATCATTGTGCTTATCTATGTTGATGACATTTTAGTTACTCGTCTTGACTCTGCTTTAATTAAAGAATTCATTGAAAAGCTGAGTAAAGTATTTGCCTTAAAAGATTTATGATTAGTTGCTTATTTCCTTGGTATTGAGATCTGCTATATAGAAAGTAGAATGCATCTCTCAAAAACAAAACACATAAAAGATTTATTAACCAAAGCTTCAATACAGGAATGCAAAGGTTCGAACACTTCTTTCTGTATAGGTCTTAAGCTAGATAAGAATGTTCAAAGCTATTTAGGCCAAGAGTTTGAAAATCCTACCCTTTATAGAAGTATAGTTGAAGGACTTCAGTATCTCAAACTTACCAAACTAGATATAGCTTACTCTGTCCATAAACTCAGCCAATACCTTAGTGCTCCAACACTTCTACACTGGTAGCCTGCAATAAGGTTCTTAGATATCTCCAAGATACAATAAATCATGGCCTTCATATTGAAAAAGAAGACATACTTGCAATTACAGGCTTGAATGGTTATTCAGATGCTGATTAGGCCTGCGATCTCGATGATAGAAAGTCTATTAGAGTATATTGCACACATTTAGGAAATAATTTGATCTCTTGGTCTTTTAAAAAGCAAGCCATTGTAGCCAAGTCAAGCACAGAGAGTGAGTATAGAGCTCTGTCTACAGCAAGCTCTAAATTATCTTAGTTGCAGTCTTTATTTAGTGAGCTTAATATTGTTAATTTGCCAACACCAATTCTTTGGTGTGATAATCAAAGTGCAGGGGAGTTGGCTCGAAATCCAGTCTTCTACTCAAGGTCAAAACACATTGAATTGGATGTGCATTACATTTGAGACAGAGTGTTAAAGAAAGAGTTGGAAATTAGATATATTCCTTCTGATGTTTTAACCAAGCCTCTGTCATTTTCTAAATTTCAATATTTCCGTTCCAAGCTCAATGTCACTAGCAGACCGTTGAGCTTGAAGGGGGATGTTAAGGAAGCACACATGCACTGTATGGATAATAAAGTAGAGGATTACAGCACCAACTGCAGCAGTCACATACCATTACAAATTGATGATATAAGATGTGAAGTGGCACCTGGAAATTATGTCATAGATTATGCACGTGATGTTTAGTTTCTTAAGTTGTTATAATTTGTTATAATTAGTTGCAGTTAGTTACAAGTATTAAGCATAGTATTGCATTGTATAAAAGGCAGCAGCTCATATATTCTCATGCAATGAAAATCAGATCATTGAGAATGAGAAAGATGTTTTCAGATCCAGCTTCATTTTCTTTGCTTTTCAATTAACTTTCTTTGCTCCCAAACACTTAAACTGAATTTCAACTGATCCTATCTCGAAAAGGGTCATAATCAGTCAAGATATGGTGTTCGAGGAAGAAAAACAGTAGGATTAGGATGAAAGCTATGAAAAGTATTTGTTGATGGATCTAGAATATAGTAATGAAACTAATCCAAATATAGCAGAAGGTGATAAAACTATTAATAAAGCTGAGGAAGTTGTTGATGATGAAACTCCAATGGCAGTGAATGCATCTCCTGGTACTGCAGATGGAGAAGCAATCAATATAGGTGGAAGAAGAAACAGGCAGCTTCCTCTATGGATGAAAGACTATATGAGTGGTAAAGGGCTGTTAGAAGAGGAAAATGAGGTTAATATGACTTTGGTTGTATCTTCAGATCCTGTGAGCTTTGAAGGAGTAGTGAAGAGTTAAAAATAAAGAACAGCAATGAATTCTGAGATCAACTTAATGGAGAAGAATCAAACTTGGAAGCTTACTGACTTACCACCTAGTGCCAAAAGGATTGGAGTCAAATGGATTTTCAAAACAAAGTTTAATAATCTTGGTGAAGTGGACAAGTATACAGGTCGTCTAGTGGCTAATGGTTACTCTCAACAGTATGGAGTGGATTACACTGAAGTTTTTGCTTCTATGTCACGAATGGATAATGTAAGAATGATAATAGCGCTTGTAGCACAGAGGAGCTTGAAGATATTTCAACTTCATTTAAAGTATGCATTTCTCCATGGTGAACGCAATGAGGATGTTTATGTGGAGTAGCCAAGAGGATACGAGAAGAAGGGCTTTGAACACAAGGTTTACAAGTCGTATAAGGCTTTATATGGCATAAAACAAGCTCCAAGAGCTTGGTTCAATAGTATTGAAGCCCGTTTCATCAGAGAAAGACTTCAAGGATGTCCTAATGAGTAGACTTTGGTCACCAAATGGAGCAGTGAAGGTAAAGTGTTGACTGTGAGTGTTTATATAGAAGATTTAATTTTCACTGGTGATGGTGAGGTTATGATATCTGACTTTAAAAGTTTAATGATGAGAGTGTTTGACATGACGGATTTGGGGAGAATGAGGCTCTTTCTTGGAATTAAAGTGTTGCAAAAACCAGATGGCATTTTTGTCCGTAAAAGAAATTATTCCATGGAGGTTTTGAAACGTTTTAGGATGCAAGAAAGTAATCCAGTGAGTAGTCCAATTGTGCCAGGGTTTAAAGCATGTAGAGATGATAATGGAATCACAGTGGATGAGACTTATTACAAGCAGATAGTGAGAGGCTTAATGTATCTCACTGCCAAATGCCTAGACATGAGGTTTTGTGTTAGAATTATAAGTAGGTACATGGCAAAAACAACAGAAATTCACCTGCAAGCTGCTAAGAGAATATTGAGATACTTGAAGGGCACCATCAACTATATGATTTTTTTATAAGAAAAGATGGGAAAAAGAGCTACTAGCATTCACGGATAGTGATTATGCTGGTGATGTGGAAGACAGAAAGAGCACATCTGGTTATGTGCTCTTGCTGAGTTATGGTGCAGTCTCATGGTCATCGAAGAAACAACTCATTGTTAACCTTTCAACCACATAAGTAGAATTTGTGGCAGTTGCAGCCCGTGCTTGTCACGCAGTTTAGATGAGAAGGATTTCGAAGAAGCTAGGCCATTCACAAGAAGAAAGTACTACTATAATGTGCGATAATAGTTCGACTATTAAACTCTCCAAAAGTCTAGTCATGCATGGGAGGAGCAAGCACATTGATGTGCATTTCCATTTCTTGAGAGATCTTACTAAAGATGGTGAAGTTGAGCTAGTTCACTGTGAAACACAAGACCAGGTAACAGACTTGATAACCAAGCCTTTAAAGATGGATGCATTTCAGAAGCTTAAAGAGAAGCTGGGAATATGTGAAGTCACTGGTATAAACTAACTGCCTCACAATAGTTAGTTCAAGGGAGGGATTAAAGGAGTCAATTGCCTTCAGTTAGAGTCTCAAGTTAGTTGCTTTCTGTTAGAATAAATCCCCAGTTTCTAAGATTATTGAATATGGTTTGATTTATTCCTTTTTTATTGTTTTCTAGTTAAGGGTCTGTTATGAGACTATAAAAGCCAAATCAATGTTTTAATAATAAGATCATGTTGGAGAATTTGAAGGATGAAACACAAAGTTTATTAGAGAAAGTTCAAGAACATTACAAGAACAATTCTCACAATCTCACAAATCACTCTCAGGGGTTTTGTTATGCTTCTTATTATTTCTTACTCTTAGACTTATATTTCACAACACAATAGCATAGGTATTTATAGTGAATAAAACACAAACATAATCATAACAATACACATCACCTAGCACATTCCACGAACCTTTCATCATAATACCAAACATATTCCACTCACCTAACATGCTCTAAAGGAATCCTTTAATGGCATCAAATATGTAAAGCTAACCTCCACTCAACATTGTAGACCGATGATGATGAAGCATGATGATGGAGCATGATAATGGAGGGCCATGTATAACTCAACACCTTATTATTTTGTAAACAAGTTTATTGTTTTTTCAACACTCCCCCTTAAACTTGTTTTTGTGACTCTAAGTCTTCTTATTCCAGGAGTTTAGTGAAATTATCACCAACTTGTTCTTTGGCTTTATTCTTCTTATTTTGATTGAACAATGCTCTGTAGGAATATGCATTTAATTTTTTTTCCGTACTTGTACTTGTTCTCCTTCACTTTCGTCGTTAATTTCTTTGATTTCCACAGCCAATTGTTTCATAACACCCAATGAATTTCTCAATCTGATAAAATCTTCTTGTTTCAATGGCCTAGTAAATATATTAGCTGCTTGATCTTGAGATTTGACATACTTTATTTGTACATCCTTTCTTTCAATGCACTCCCTTATGAAATGGTAGCGAGTGTCAATATGCTTACTTCGATCATGGAAGACTGGATTCTTTGATAGGGCAATTGAAGACTTGTTGTCGACAAAGATCTCAGTTGGATCTATTTGGAGCAAACCCAACTCCTTCAACAAATTTCTTAGCTACATTGCATGGCAAACACCTGAAGTAGCAGCTACATACTCAACTTCACAGGTGGAAAGTATGACAATTGGCTGCTTCTTTGACATCCACATGAAAGCAGTGTTTCCCATGAAGAATACAAATCTAGAGGTACTCTTTCGATCATCTAAATCTCCACTCCAATCGCTATCACTATATCCAACAAGCTTGTAGCTTTAAAATGGGTGATTGTTGAATTCTCCATATAGCGACTAACGAGCCCAACGGCATAGAGAATGTCTGGCCTCATACAAGTCAAGTAACGTAAACTTCCAACAAGGCTCTTGAAAAAAGTTGGATTAACTCTTTCTTTTTCGTCATGTTTGGACAATTTGACTCCGCATTCCATTGGCGTACTTACGGACTTGCAATCATGCATCTTGAACTTCTTTAGTATTTCCCTTGCATAGCATTCTTTGGAAATGAATATGCCTTCTTCTTTTTGCTTGACTTCAATGCCCAGGTAGTATGCCATTAGTCCAATGTCAGTCATCTCGAACTCTTTCACCATCACTCTCATAAACTCTTCAAATAAGTTTGAATTGCTTCTAGTGAAAATGAGATCATCCACGTACAGGCATACAATCAAGATGTCTCCATCTTTGACTTTGACGTAGAGAGCATATTCATGTGGGCATTTGGTGAAGCCATTCTCTTTGAAATATTTATCGATTTTGCTATTCCATGCCCTTGGTGCTTGCTTTAACCCATAAAGTGTCTTCTTCAATCTCAGAACTTTGTTTACATATCATTCCACCACATAGCCCAATGGCTGTTTGATGTAGACTTCTTCTTTGAGAAATCCATTTAAGAAAGTAGACTTTACATCCATTTGATGAATTTTCCATTGTTTTTAGGCTGCTAAAGAAATGATTAGTCTTATAGTTTCCATTCGAGCTACAGGAGCAAATACCTCATCATAGTCTATGCCAGCTTTTTGACTATAACATTTTACAACTAACCTCACTTTGTTCCTTTCAATCACACCCTTGACATTTCTCTTCGTCTTGTAAACCTATTTGACACCAATGGCTTTGTGACCTTTGGGAAGTATAGTAAGTTCCTAAGTGTCATGCTTCACTATGGCTTTAATTTCTTCATCCATTACGATTCTCTATTTTTCATCTTGTACAGCTTCTTCAAAGTAAACTGGCTCACAATCAGTAAAGAGGTAACATAAAGTGAGATTATCATGTCTCTCAGTTACCTCATAGAGATCTTGAAGACTCCTCGTGGTTTCTTCAATTCTTTCATTTAAGAAAGATGGTGGTGAATCTCCATGTGTAGTTGATGTTGGTGAGATAGGTGGACTAACCGACTCTTGTTGTTCTTCTACTACTTGCTCCTTCATTGTCTGTTCATTTTCTTCAAAAGGAAAAAAATTGAAGTCATCCACACGAGAGCCAAAATCCCATTCTCCTTCTTCCTCAAAGATTACATCTCGGCTAATCATGATCTTTCCGTTGTCTGGATTGTACAACTTGTATCCTTTAGAATTGATGTCATAGCCGATGAAAATGAATTTCTCTCTTTTATCATCCAGCTTGTCTCTTCTCTTGTCTGGTACATGTACATGGGCAATGCTTCCAAAAACTCTCAGATGGGTTATGCCAGGCTTTCTTCCACTCCATGCTTCTTGCGGTGTCTTGCCCCACACACTTCTTGTTGGAGATCGGTTGGATAAATAGATTGCACAAGCAACAGCTTCAGCCCAAAATTCTTTGGGTAGTCTTTTGCTCTCGAGCATACTTCTAGCCATGTCGAGGATAGTTCTGTTCTTTCTTTCTGCAACACCATTTTGTTGGGGGGATCTCGGAATTGTTAAAGGGAGTCCTATTCCATTTTCGTCACAAAACTTCACAAATTCTTTGGAAGTGAACTCTCCACCTCGATCAGATCTCATGGCCTTGATTTGGTGTCCACTTTCTTTCTCCACTGCAGCTTTGAACTTCTTGAAAACTTCAAAAACTTCTAATTTATGCTTTAAAAAATACACCCAAGTTTTTCTTAAAAAATCATCTATGAAAAGAAGGAATTAGTTACTTTTACCAAGAGAGGTTGGCTTGAATGGACCACGCACATTAGTATGAATAAGCTCGAGTGGCTTCCGAGCTTTCTAAATTGCTTGCCAAGTAAACATCCTTCACAAACTTGATTGGGATGATTGATTGAAGGTAGACCTTTCACCATGTTCTTTCTTGATAGTAGCTCTAGTCCACTAAAGTTAAGATGTCCATATCGAAGATGCCAAATCCAGGTTGGATCTTTATGACAAGCCTTGAGACACTTTGCAACATCTTTTTTAATATTTAAAAGAAACATTATATTCTTCGACATTCTCACTTTTGTAATTAGGTTTCCTTTGTCATCTCTTAGAAAAAGACTATAATCTTTAAGATGAATATCATAGCCTTTTTCTAAAAGTTGACCTAAACTTAAAATGCTGCTTTTCATATTGGGCATATAGTAAACATTTGAAATTAGTTGGTGGCTACCATCTTTTATGCAAAAAAGGATGTTACCTTTTCCCTTCACTGGTACTTTTGAATCATCTCTAAAAGCGACGCTACCATTCACTGATTCATTCATCTCCACAAACATGCTTCTGTTTCCGCTCATATTATTGCTAGCACCTGTGTCAAGATACCAAGTATTTTCTTGACCTCCGTTGTTGTCATTACGTGCTAGTAAAAGTGTGTCATCTCCATCATTCTTCTCTTCAACATAATTCACTTTCTCATCTATGATGTTGCTTGGAATTCTGCACTCTGAAGCATAATGCCCAAACTTTTGACAATTATAGCACTGCACTTGAGATTTTTCATACCTCGATCTTGGATTGTTTCTTCATCGCCCTCTTTTTGAGCTTTCTCCTCTTTCATTATTGAAGGAGTTTTTGACAATTCCAGCCTCGTCCATGAGCACGACCTCTAACTCGTCCTTGGCCTCTTCCTCGGATATAGTGCCTTCTCTGGTTGCTGAAGCTTTCTTCTCTTTTCTTTGGATTGATTTCCATCTTGAAGAGTTGTTCTTCGATCCCTTGCTTCTTCTTCAGTTTTTCTTCATAAGCTTGCAACCTTCCTTGAAGTTGCTCAATCGTCATAGCTTCCAAATCTTTAGTCTCCTCTATTGTTACTACAATGTGGTCAAACTTGGAATCTACTGATCGAAGTATTTTCTCAATAATCCTTAGTTCTCTCAAGTCTTCACCATTTCTTTTTAATTCATTAGCAACAGTCACAACTCTAATAAAGTAATCAAAAATTGATTCTGATACTTTCATGTGTAAGGATTTAAATTCACCTCTTAGTGTTTGAAGACGGACTTTCTTAACTTGTTCCGCTCCTTTGTAAGAGGTTTATAACTTCTCCCAGGCTTCCTTTGAGGATGTTGCGCTAGCGATCTTTTCAAAAGCATCTTCATCTAATGATTGAAAGATGAGATACTTTGCTTTGTTCTCTTTCTTCTTTAAGTCTTTCAAATTCTCATTTTGTACTGCAATTAAAGTACCTTCATTTTCTAGCACTATAAAGCCCTTTTCCACGACTTCCCACACATCGTGTGCACCCAATAGTCTTCATTTTGATGCTCCAATTGTCAAATTTGCTCCCTTTCAATTGTGAAACTTGAAATGATATCATATCACCATTTGCCATATCTCACAAATCGAGTGAGAATTTGGAGATTCTGAATGCACGAATGAATCCGGAACGTCAAAAAACCTTTGGGAGGTCTCGGGTCAACTTTAGTCAACGGTCAACTGTCAACGGTCAAGAGTTAACGGTCAACAGTCGGTTCAGGTGACTGACTCGGTTTGACTTGATCCGGCTTGATTCGGCTTGGTCCGGTTGGTTTAGTTCAGCTCAACACGTTTCAACTCGGTGAGTCAACTCAGTTTCTGGACAGCAAACTTTCGATGGCGATTCCGGGCTCGTCCGAACTCCGATCAGGTGATTTTTGGGCGTTGCGTTCGTCTCGTCGAGAGCTTCAATTTGATATGCTATAAGACTATTTTATCCTCCAAACTTAGCTCTGATACCACTTTGTTGGAGAATTTGAAGGATGAAACACAAAGTTTATTAGAGAAAGTTCAAGAACATTACAAGAACAATTCTCACATTCTCACAAATCACTCTGAGGGGTTTTATTATACTTCTTATTCTTTCTTACTCTTAGACTTATATTTCACAACACAATAGTATAGGTATTTATAGTGAATAAAACACAAACATAATCATAACAATACACATCACCTAGCACATTCCACCAACCTTTCATCATAACACCAAACATATTCCACTCACCTAACATGCTCTAAAGGAATCATTTAATGGCATCAAATGTATAAAGCTAACCTCCACTCAACATTGTAGACCCATGATGATGAAGCATGATGATGGAGCATGATAATGGAGGGCCATGTATAACTCAACACCTTATTATTTTGTAAACAAGTTTATTATTTTTTCAACAGATCAGTCATTCCCTCTGTTATCGATCATTCCCTCCGTTAGTTTTGTATTTTTGATCTTACGCTACATTGTTGATAAAATATTTTTAACGATGCTATGTTCCGTAATCTTACTTGAACAAACCCAAAAATTAAATTATTGCTTTTGGGATGTTAAAAAATCGTTATTTAGATCAAATTTGATTTCAATACTTTACGATATAATTCAAAGAGTCTATATAATTTGTTTTAACAACAAAGTTGTCTTCTATAATCAATAAAAACTCCAGCAAGTTTAAAAATTTCTAAATTAATTCCACAAGTCAACAAAGCCCATTAGTTTGATATATTTTTAATTTGAAATATCTAGGGTTTCAAATTAAACAAACTATAAACTTTTGATTTTTTAAGATAGCAACAATTAGCTCTCTCGAATTCCATCATCTACTATGAAGTATCAATACACCTACACACATATTCAAATTATCATGTCCCTATCTTCACTAAACTCGAGTGGGATACCATCATGAGTTTGAGTAGCAAATGTTTAAAAGATCCAAACTAAATAATTATTTCTCATGGTCGAGTATATATTACCAAAGCCCCAAAAACATAGAAAAATCCCAAATTATTTTTTGGGTTTCGCTTTTTTTTTTTTTCCAAATTATGGTCAATAACAGAAATTTAAAAATCAATTGTTATTAACAATAAGAATTCTTAGGTTCAGCTTTTGTCACCGCTATGTGGTGACTGTGGTCATGTGTCTCGATCGGTGGCTCTTCCGCTCGATTAATGGCGGTTTCAAAGACGAGGGGTTAGGTTTCAAAGAGAGAGAGAGAGGTTTGAAAGAGAAGATGATGAGCAACAGTGCAACACTTAGAAAAATAATAGAGGTTTCATTGATTAGGTTAGGATAAATTAAAACGGCAAGTTTGGTGTTTTCTATTTTCTTTTTTAAATAATAACTGAAACAGGAACAATTCTTATCAAAACTAACAAAATAAACTAAAACATTACAGTCAAACCCGCTAGAAATTTCAGTCAAATCTGCTAAATAAATTTCAAAATTTTGATGAACTTTGTTGATGCAGTTTTTCCCTCGTGCCTCGAAACAGTGCCTCGAACCTTCAAACAATGCCTTCAAACAGCTCGAGCAGGACTGTCTGAACCTTTTGCTCGCGACAGAGAACAGTGCCTCGATCCTTCTGCTCGCGATAAGCTCGATCTCGAGCAGGATTTCCTCCTTCGTCCTGTTCCGCTGTCTTCTTCGAATCGGAGATCTCCTGACACTGTACTCACGTAAAACGGGTCGGGGTCGCCAGCGTAGTTCCGCGAAACCCTCCGACGCTCAAGTCAGTAATCGGGTTGTTCTTTTTGGTATCTCCCTTTGTGAAGGAGACCGAAAAGATGAAAGGGGTATTTTCTCGCCCCCCCCCCTTTTTAGAATGAATATGGTGTTTTCAGAGAATTCAGATAAGAGGAATCAGAATAGGAAGAACCTGTATAAGCTTATGGATTCTTTCTGAATCAAAATTCCCAACCCTTGTAATGTTCCCCTTCGTTTCCTTTTATACTCCATTTTTCCCGCTCTCTCCATTTCCAGGCTGTCCACTCCCACGTTAGTGGTATCTGGGTCCCTCTGACAGCCGGGATTGGTGTAATATTCCCTGGGAATGCGCGGCTGTCCCCTTAACCCGATTCACGTGGCCAGATCACCATGTCGGGCAAGTGCGCTAGGAATGAAGACACCTTGGAGGCATGTGCCGGCCATCGGCAACAGTATCACCACCATACCATGTGGGGCCCTGGTCAGACATTAAAAGGTGTGTCGAGATTCTGAGAAAACTGGTCGGGCTGCCCTGGGTCGGGTCTTGTCCAGTTGTGCTCATGGACCTAACCTCTGCGAGCAGGGAAGGTCTGCTCGGCTCTCGACCTTGACCAGCTTTGACCTGGAGGACGACCTCGAGCCGGCAAAGGAGTGCCCAGGTCTCGACCTTAACCTGGAGGATGACCTCGAGCCTGTAAAGGAGTGTCTAGCTCTCGACCTTGACTAGCTTTGACCTGGAGAGCTGCTCGGGCTAGGCTATCCTCGGGGTGTTTTATTCGAGCTGGAAGGGCTTTGAGGGGCCTGCCCGATATTACCCAAACACCAGTGCCCCAGTTTCTAGTCTTTTAAATGAAGCGAGATAAGACTGGAAACTCAGTAATGATGGGCCGAATTCGCGGCCTTTTATGCTTCCCCACGTTTCCCAACTGTCTCCCACCTTAGTCACTACACATTTAAGACGGGACACGTGGGTTGATCCCAGCCGTACATTTAAAATTCGAAGAGACGTTACCCGAAAGGTCGTGTCTCTCGAAACGCATGCCGCCAGTTGAAGGGACGTGTCTTCCTCTTTAAAAATCCCCAACTTCTTAACTGTTCCCTCTGTTTGCTCAATTTCATTCAAATTCAAAAGTTAATCTGCTCTCCACCGTTTACTGGTCTTCTTCTTTCTGTCAAGTTGATTTCCAGCCAACCAGACTTCCTTTCGCGTTCAGGTACAAGCCAATCTTCCATTTTCTGCCGCTACTCTGTTTCTTCCCCTGCTAAATTCCGTTAATTTATACCCTTAGGAAAAAAGAAACATGTCAAATCCCCAACAGGCCCGTAGGATGTTGCTGGAGGATTCGTCCTCTTCTAGTAAGGCACAACCCCTTAGTATAATCCCCGTGAGGGATTCTACTCCAGAGAGGGAATTACCCACGGCCGAGACCCAGCCGCACCAAAGGGCAAGGGCAGTCAAAGGTCTGAGCATGGGGAATACCCCATTGACCACTTGAGATGTGAAACCACCCAGTTGGACTTGAATAGACTTAGGGCTACTTACAATATACCCGATAGTGTAGTTTTAAGGTTGCCGGGCAGGGGTGAGATCCCCAGCCGTCCCCCCCAAGGATATACAACCTTCTACTTGAAGTGCTTCAAATGGGGGGTTAGGCTGCCCCTCCAGCCTTACTTTGCCCGGGTTTTGTCTAGGTTCCGTCTGGCCCCGGGGCAATTGAACCGGAATGGGTGGAGGGTCCTTTCCGGACTCTTTGTTTTGTGGAAACGCTGTGATCTAGGTGAGCCCTCGGTAGGGAAATCAGACACCTTTACCAGCTGAAGTGCAGCCCGAAGGATGCTGGTTGGTATTACCTTACCTCCAGCCTGAAGGGTAAAAAGCCCATCACCGATCTCCCGACCTCTGGTGGCAACTGGAAGAGCAAATTCTTCTTCGTTGGGGGAGAGTGGGGGCAAGCTGCACTTCGTAGCGAGGGGGTCCCTCCAGTCCCGCGGCACTTTTGCACTCCAGGTCATTTATCTATCCTGTGGATTTTATTTTTAGTTCTCCTGCTGGCGTCTGTTCTCATTATTTTGCTTTGGTTGTTTTTTGCAGTCTCCTAGGGTGCTTCTTATTCGATTGGAGGCCAGCTTCGAGCAAACGTGCAGACTGTTCTGACAAACATGAGCTCGTGCAGGGAGCTGTTGACACCCCAAAGCTTTTTGGAGTCCAATTTAGTACCGAGCAAAGACATGAGTAGCAGAATGCGCGAGATGCTACATCAGCGGGTGGGGACAGCTGAAGGCGCGAGCACCTCAAAGAGGCCACGAGCAGAATCGAGTGCTCTGCCTCCATCCACTCGAGCTACGTCTTCTGTTCGACAGACCGAACGGGCAGAGGAAGGTCCTCTACGCAGGAGACAAAGGACCGCTGGTCCCGCTTGTCCTCGAACCGGTAATGTGCAGGAGCAAGGTCAGCCTGGTCGTTCCGAGTCTTACCTGAGGGCCTACAATAAAGAATTGACCAGCAAATTCCTGGATGAGGTAGAGCCCTTTAATTCGACGAATGCTATCTAGTCTCCTCCCGAGCTTTAGCACGAACCATTCTCGTGGCTTCACTCGGGCAGCCAGGAGGAACTTCAAGCAAGAGTTCAGAGCTTGGAGCAAACTGTGGGTGAGCTGAAGGAGGAAAATTAGAAGCTTCTGGACGAGAACTTAAGTCATGCAGAAAAGACAGTAGTGGCAGACTCCAAGGCCTCTGAGCTTCAGAGGGAACCGATCGACACCAAGGATGAATTGGCATGCTCGAAAAGATCTGGACATTCAGAAGTCTTACTACGAGCAGCTCATTGAGGGGAAGCTGCCGCCTTCGGGGCAAATCGACACTTTACAAGTCCAACTTGCCACCGAGTACAACAATGGGGCAGACTCCAGTTATGACTGTCTCATGTATACTTTTGGCAAGGCATACCCCGAGGCCGACATGTCCAAGGTTGAAGGGTATGTAGCTGAATATATGAGCAACCCTGAAGCCACTTCTTCCGAGCCCCAAGGTGTTGTCAGAGAGCTCGTTCCCTCTCCTTCCAATGCCCCTCCTGTTGATGTCCCTCCTACTGCTGCTGCTGCTGCTGCTGATGACGTCCCTCCTGCAGGTGCTGCCCTTCCTCCTGTTGTTGCTAAGGATGTCCCTCCTGCTAAATGAATTGGACACTCTCTTTTCTTTTTTTTTTTTTACATATGTAATCATTTCAATGAAATAAAAAGACACATGTTGAACAACTCTATTGACTGCTCGTGTGCACACATTCTTGTCTTCTATGTTGAATTGACTTTGAATATGCTTGCTAAGTAAAAAATTTTCTAAGTGTTGGACTTCCTACTTTCCTTTATGCCCAAGTGTAATGCTGTTTAACCTATGCATGGTAGAGTTTTGCTCTGACTTAGGCTAAAAAGCCTTATGTTTATTTTACGAGCTCATTTGACTTGCTCGAGCCTGTATTTGGCTCTTACTAGACACAATCTCGCCTAGAGCTTAGGCTTAGGGACTTCTGGATAAGGGGTTCCTCTTGAACTTCTGCCCGGGCCTGCAATTGACCCTCGCTAGGCACCGTCTCGCCTAAGACTTAGGCTTCGGGATTTCTGGCCGTAGCATTCTATGAGAGCTGCTTCTGCTCGGGCCTTTTAATTGACCTCGCTAGGCACCGCACCGCCTAAGACTTAGGCTTGGGACTTCGGCCGTAGCGTTCTTCATGAGTCGCTCGCCGGCCTTTTAATTGACCTCGCTAGGCACCGTCCCGCCTAAGACTTAGGCTTTGGGACTTCGGCCGTAGCGTTCTTCATGAAGTCGCTCGCCGGGCCTTTTAATTGACCCTCGCTAGGCACCGTCCCGCCTAAGACTTAGGCTTCTGGATTTCTGGCCGTAGCGTTCTATGAGAGCTGCTTCTGCTCGGGCCTTTTAATTGACCCTCGCTAGGCACCGTCCCACCTAAGAATTAGGCTTTGGGACTTCTGGCCGTAGCGTTCTTCGCTAGCTGCTTCTGCTCGGGCCTTTTAATTGACCCTCGCTAGGCACCGTCCCACCTAAGACTTAGGCTTTGAGACTTCTGGTTAAGGAGCTCTTCTTCATCTTCTGCTCGGGCCTTTTTAATTGACCAGAGTTTCTTCTGATGTTACTCCTGGTCGGCCTGCCTAAGACTTAGTCTTTGGGACTTCTGGCCAAGGAGCTCTTCTTGATCTTCTGCTCGGGCCTTTTAATTGACCGGAGCTTCTTCTGATGTTACTCCTGCTCGGGCATTTTAGTTGACCCAAGCTTGGCACCGTCCCGCCTAAGACTTAGGCTTTGGGACTTCTAGCCAAGGAGCTCTTCTTGATCTTCTGCTCGGGCCTTTTAATTGACCGGAGCTTCTTCTGATGTTACTCCTGCTCGGGCCTTTTAATTGACCCAAGCTTGGCACCGTCCCGCCTAAGACTTAGGCTTTGGGACTTCTGGCCAAGGAGCTCTTCTTGATCTTCTGCTCGGGCCTTTTAATTGACCGGAGCTTCTTCTGATGTTACTCCTGCTCGTGCCTTTTAATTGACCCAAGCTTGGCACCGTCCTGCCTAAGACTTAGGCTTTGGGACTTCTGGCCAAGGAGTTTTTCTTGCTTCTGGTTTTCATTTTGAACTTACATTATGAATGCTTTTCTTATTCTCATGTACATTTATACTTTTACATATCCCATCCTGGGATGAAATCATACATTAATACTTCACAATACAAGGAGACTTACTCGAAATACTTCCTCAGGAGTTATGCGTTCCACGGCCTCTTGACCTCTTGTCCATCTGGATGAGCTAGCCGGTATGTTCCTGGTCCTGCTAACTGAGTGACTCGATAAGGGCCTTCCCAATTTGGTCCCAGTACACCTTGCCTTGGGTCCTTCGTGCTCTGGTTGACTTTCCTCAACAACCAATCACCCACCTGGAAGTGGCGAATGTGTACCTTTTGGTTGTAATAACGAGCCACTCTTTGTTGATATTCTGAGACCTTGGCAGCTACCCTTTCTCTCTTCTCTTCCAACAAGTCCAGGCCTGCACACATCTGCTCGTTGTTTTGCTCCTCGTTGAAGTGCTCTGTCCAGTGTGTCTCCATTCCTATCTCAGCGGGAACCACTGCTTCGTGCCCAAACGCCAAGGAGAATGGGGTCTCTCCAGTGGCCGTTTTGTGTGTGGTTCTGTAAGCCCACAAGACACCAGGCAACTCGTCCACCCAGGCCCCTTTTTTCTAGCCCAGTCTTGTCTTCAGAAGGCGTTTCATAATTTTATTCGCGGCCTCTACTTGCCCATTGGCCTGTGGGTGTGAGGGAGAGCAAAACTTCAGCTCTATTCCCAGATTCTGACAGAAGTCTTTGAACTTGCCATTATCAAACTGCCTCCCATTATCGGTGACTAATGCATGAGGAATCCCATACCTGCAAATCACATTCTTCCAAATGAAGTCAGTGGTTTTACCTTCCGTGATGTTGCTCAAGGCTCCCACTTCGACCCATTTGGTGAAAAAATCAATCGCGACTATGGCATGGGTGGCGGATGCTTTTCCCTTCGGCAGTGGCCCAATCAAATTAATTCCCCATTGAGCAAATGGCCATGGTGAATTCATCACCGTAAGGTTTTCCGGAGGCTGAGTTAGGTGGTTGGCAATGCTCTGGCAACTCTTGCAGCTTCTCGTCTTCTCCTGAGCATCCTGATGCATGCCAGGCCAAAAATATCCTTGCCTCAAGGCCTTGAAAGCCAAGGACCTCGCGCCAGAATGATTTCCACAGACTCCCTCGTGTATCTCTCGGAGGACATAATCAGCCTCCTCTTGGTCTAAGCACCGCAGCAAGGGGAGAGTGTACCCCGTCTGTATAAGACCCCATCGATGAGAGTGTACCTGGCTGCTTCTTATCGGTCGGCACTGTCCCTTCCTTCAGGTAAGAAACGATCGGCTCCATCCAGGTGTTGCTCGTCGATAGGCTTATCACCTCGTCTTCCTGCTCGATGCTCGAGCAGGACTTCACTTCCAAAGGGATAGACTTTGGGAATTTGGGGTCCGAGCTGCCATGCGAGCTATCATATCTGCTAAAAAATTCTTCCCCCTTGGGATCTGTTCCACCTCCACAGCTCAGAAATTTCCCATTACCGCCTTACCTTCCGAAGGTAGGCGTCCATCTTCTCCCCCTTTGCCTGAAAGCTCTCGTCGAGGTGATTCGTTACCAAATGCGAGTCTGTTCGAAGCTTTACCTCCACTGCTTTTACTACAGAGGCGAGCTTCAGCCCTGCTAATACGGCTTCGTACTCGGCCTGATTGTTGGTGACTTCGAACTCTAATCTCACAGCGTACTGCATCTCTGCCCCTTCCGTACTTAGGAGCACAACTCCTGCTCCTCCTCCCTGACTTCCACAGGATCCATCTACTGTGACTATCCAGGTGTTGGTTGAGGCCTGGGAACCTGGTATGGGCTCGCTTTCCGTCTCCTCATCCCTTGCCGTGCACTCGACCACGAAGTCAGCTAATGACTGTACTTTTATTACTGCTCGGGGTTGGTAACTGAGGTCAAATTCGCTTAACTCCACTAACCTTCCGTAAGTCTCGTGTTTGTACTGTAGTTTGCTCGAGAGGTCGGTCGACCGAACCACCACCGAATGTGCTCGGAAATAAGGCCTCGACTTCAGTCGCTGTGACTGTGGCCGGTGCCCATTTCTCCATTAGGGGATACCGGCTCTCTACTTCTAGCAACGCTCTGCTCGTGTAATAAACAGGGTACTGTACCCCTGACTCCTCCCTTACCAGAACTGAGCTCGTTGCCCATTGGGACACAGCCAAGTATAGAAACAGTACCTCTCCTGCTCGAGGTGTCGACAATAGTGGAGCTTTCAACAGATATTCTTTCATCGTTGGAACGCCTCGCATTCGAGCGTCCACTTTGTCTTCCTCGCCTTCTTCATTTCCGGAAGAAGACTCCAGCATTTATCCGTGGCTCGGGATACGAACCCGCTGAGGGATGCCGGCTTACGGCCGGACTTTGTATCTCCTCGAGGCTACGAGGGGACCTCATTTCCACCACTGCTCTTATCTTCTCTGGATTGGCCTCGATCCCCCTGTGACTCACCATGAAGCCTAAGAATTTTCCCGAACTTACTCCAAAGGCACATTTCTCCGGGTTTAGCTTCATCCGGTACTTTCTTAAGAGTGCGAAGGTCTCCTCTAGGTGCCTTGCATGCTCCACCGCATCTGTAGACTTGGTGATCATGTCATCTACATATACCTCCATTGTCTGACCGATCAATGGCTTGAAGACCTTGTTCACTAGCCTTTGATATGTTGCCCCTGCGTTCTTTAGGCCGAAAGGCATGACCTTGTAGCAGTACAGCTCCTGATTAGTGATGAAAGCTATGCACTCCTCGTCTGATCGGTGCATGGGAATTTGATTATATCCAGAGAATGCATCCATGAAACTAAGCAGCCCGTGCCCTGCCGTAGAATCCACCAGTTGGTCTATCTTCGGTAGTGGAAAGCTATCTTTTGGGCAGGCCTTATTCACATCTGTGAAGTCAACACACATTCTCTATTTCCCACTTGCCTTCTTCACCAGCACCACATTCGAGATCCATTCGGGGTAAGATACCTCCCGTATGAATCCCGCTTTCAGCAGCTTTTCCACCTCGCAGTTGATGGCTTCGTATCTCTCCTCGTTGACGCATCTCCTCTTCTGCCTCACTGGCTTAGCATCTCTCTGTACTGTCAGCCTGTGACACGCCACTTCTGGGTCGATCCTGGGAATATCCTCGTGCGTCCATGCGAACACATCTGCATGCGCTCGCAGACACTCCACCAATTTCTCTTTCAACGGCTCGCTAAGGCCCGAGCCGATTCGAACTTTCTTCTCGGGGTCTCCTGCTCTCACCTCGACCTCCTCCAACTTCTCAGCCGGCTCTTGCCTTCCGTTCCTTGATTCCCCCGTCGTGTCCAGCGAGGTAATCTGCATAGTTTCTTTGGCAGCTACGGCGTAGCAGCTCCTCGCCACCCTTTGGCTGCCTTTTACGACCCCAACAGCCCCATTTACTCGATACTTAAGGGCTAAGTAATGGGTGGATAGCATGCATTGGCTGATCCTCATAAACGGCCTCCCTAAGATTGCCTGGTACGGGCTGGCTTCATCTACAACCACGAAATCCAGCATCATGTTCTTCTCGAAAGGCTTCGAGCCCATGGTTACTGCCAGCTTGATGATTCCTAGAGGCATTAGCTTTCCTCCCTCGAATCCTTTCGAGGAAGTGCTCGTCTGCTTGAGGCTCACACCTGTTATTCCCAAATCCTCAATTGTGGATTTGAAAAGAATATCCACCGAGCTCCCCGAGTCAACCAGTATTCGATCAACTTCCTTGTTTGCTACGCTGGCTTTTACCACCAGGGCATCCTCTTGGGGGTACAGCACCTCCTCCTCGTCTCCATCCGTCCACATAATTGGCACCTGTCGAACCTTGGCCTTCTTGGCAGCAGGAGCACTGAACAAAACTTCTCGGCCGGCTGCGGCATATCGGTAGTAGTTTTTCCGAGCCCTATTTGAACTTCCTGCCATCGTGGGCCCTCCCGAGATTACCCTTGTGGATGGTGGTTCTGTGTCTATTTCGTAAGCCCGGCCATCTTCCTCAGACTGCTGCTCAACTACTGGGTGTCCCCCTTCAACAAACTCATCCAAGTACCTATTCCTAACCAGATCCTCCACCTGGTTTTTCAAATCACGGCACTGTGATGTGGAGTGGCCGTGGTCCCCATGGAAACGGCAGAACTGCCCCCTGTTCCGCTTGCTAGCTTGCGTGGTCATCGGCGTTGGAGGGCTCAGCAGCCCTCGCTCCTCAGCCACTTGAAGTATCTCTTCAAGAGATACCTTCAGCCTCGTATACTGTCCATAAGCAGGGCTCTGTTCCACCACTTGTATCGCCCTATCCCTCGGGAAGCTTCTCGGTGGGGGTGGCAATGAACGATCACCCCTGTTGTGGCTCACTTCAGGTCTGCTTGGTGGCTGGTTGCGGGGTGTGTGGCCATCATGACGCCTGTACTCTCTGTGATCCCGGCCCGGGGACTTATGAGGTGGCTGGGGGACCATCCGCGGTGGGGGAGCTCTCTGATAAGGGTTGTACTGGGCAACCCGATCCCTTGCTGCCTTTGGAGCTTGTGTTCCTCGGGTAGGATCCCCTTTCTCCTTCCTCCTTCCTTCATTGGCCTGCTCATTCCTCAGTTTGGCAGCTTTTTCTTCTTCGATTACCATATCTAGTTTCACCTGCTCATACGCATCCGAATACGAACGGATCGAAGGACTCCGCAGGTTATACCATAGTCTCCCCATCCGAATACCATCCTTCAATCCTCTCAGAGCTTGGGGGTGGTTAAACACACCAAGATCTAGAACTGATCTATGGTATCTTTCGATAAACTCCCGGAGGGACTCTCCCTCACTCTGCCTTACTTCTGACAGCTCCATCATGTCATCCTCACGGGTCACCGCGCGGCGAAATTGCACTGCGAACTCCCTACACATCTGTTCAAAGCTCAAGATGCTTTCCCGTGGGAGTCTGTGGTACCATTCTCTCGCTCTTCCCTCCAGGGTGAGTGGGAAGGCCCGGCACCTTCGAGTTGCTGACAATCCTTGCACCCCTGTCATGTCGTTGAACCGTTCTATGTGCACTAATGGATCACTTTTTCCCGAAAATTTCAGATCCAGGAAGCGAAAGTCATGTGGGATCGTGACACCCATGATCTCCGCGGAGGTCCTCCACAACTTGGACTCTTTCCGTTTCCCCGGAGGTCCTCCACAACTTGCGCCAATCTGCGCACCTCTCCCTCCAACTCTTCTGCGCGAGAGGTCAGGGCTGTGTCTTGTAACTGCTGACGGGACCCCCTTTCGTCCATGTTTGTTTCTTCCCTCATTGCAGCGTTTGGTGCCCTAGGTCTCTAGACCTCATCTCCCATGTTTCCCCGAACTTGAGCATTCCCTCGGCTAGACTTCAGGACATCATTACATGCTTTTCTCTGTCCCTCCCTGAGTTCTTGTAACAGGGAGGTCAGAGTTTCTATCCGTTTTTCCATCCGATCCATTCTTTCCTGGATCTCCCTATTCTGGGCCTCATTGGCTACTTCTCTCAAAGTTACTGATTCTTCTGGACTTACTCCTCTTCGGCTGTTTCCCCTCATCGTTGTGTTGTGTGTCTTGAATGTATTAGGAAATCAGGCTTTTTGTGCCGATCCCCACAGACAGCGCCAAAAGATGTTGATGCAGTTTTTCCCTCGTGCCTCGAAACAATGCCTCGAACCTTCAAACAGTGCCTTCAAACAGCTCGAGCAGGACTGTCTGAACCTTTTACTCGCGACAGAGAACAGTGCCTCGATCCTTCTGCTCGCGATAAGCTCGATCTCGAGCAGGATTTCCTCCTTCGCCCTGCTCACTGCCTTCCTCGTAACGGAGATCTCCTGACCGTACTCACGTAAAACGGGTCGGGGTCGCCGAGCGTGTTCCGGCGAAAACCTTCCGACGCTCAAGTCGGTAATCGGGTTGTTCGTTTTGGTATCTCCTTTAGTGAAGGAGACCGGAAAGATGAAAGGGGTATTTTCTCGCCCCCCCTTTTTTGAATGAATAATGTGTTTTCAGATAATTCAGATAAGAGGAATCAGAATAGGAAGAACCTGTATAAGCTTACGGATTCTTTCTGAATCAGAATTGCCAACCCTTGTAACATTCCCCTTCGTTTCCTTTTATACTCCATTTTTCCCGCTCTCTCCATTTCCAGGCTGTCCACTCCCACGTTAGTGGTATCTAGGTCCCTCTGACAGCCGGGATTGGTGTAATATTCCCTGGGGATGCGCGGCTGTCCCCTTAACCCGTTTCACGTGGCCAGATCACCATGTCGGGCAAGTGTGCTAGGAATGATGACACCTTGGAGGCATGTGCCGGCCATCTGCAACAGTATCACCACCATACCATGTGGGGCCCTAGTCAGACATTAAAAGGTGTGCCGGGATTCTGAGAAAACGGGTCGGGCTGCCCTGGGTCGGGTTTTGTCCAGTTGTGCTCATGGACCTAACCTCTGCAAGCAGGAAAGGTCTGCTCGGCTCTCGACCTTGACCAGCTTTGACCTGGAAGACGACCTCGAGCAGGCAAAGGAGTGCCCAGCTCTCGACCTTGACCTGGAGGACGACCTCGAGCCGGCAAAGGAGTGCCTAGCTCTCGACCTTGACCAGCTTTGACCTGGAGAGCTGCTCGGGCTAGGCTGTCCTCGGGATGTTTTATTCGAGCTGGAAGGGCTTCGAGGGGCCTGTCCGATATTACCCAAACAAACTTTTCTTTTTCGTTTACTAATATCTTAGTGTCACCAACTAATTTTTCGTGGTTTTAACTTTAAACTTAAAAGCTTGATTTTAGGAGATCTTGGTTTCAATTCTAAACGCAACAAGCTTATAATTCCATTTTTATTTTTGAACTGATACTTTTTTTGTCAAGTGATATGTGATGTTAACTTTATAGATACTATAGTATCAATACTTAGTGATACTTTCCTATTAAACAAGGAAAATAGCACATATGTTAGTGCATACTAATACTTTTTACCAATGTGTCACGAAACAAGTATCACTAAATGCCATTTTTTTTTAATGACCGCAAAGAAAATATAATAAAACAAAACCTAATCAAACGCAAAGAAACAATAACTAATTTAACCGTCTATAATATCATTTCCGATACTTCAACTTATGTTTGAGTTAATAACATTCAAATCTCAAAAATTTTATTTTTTCTCAATGAAGGACAAAATTCAATTTACCCATTTAAATAAAAATTAGACAAAGTAGGTCCTTGCTCGAGAAATTATATATAAAAATTTTGGCATCCAAGTGTTGATAATAATCTCATTTCCTTCTTTTCTTTTAAGGAATACAAAAGGGGCAAATTAAATAACCGTAATCCCCCTAATGTTTTTTGAAACTTACCACTTCTACCTATGTTTCAAAATGTACTAGAACTTCCCTTAACTTGACTATGTTTCGTCTTTCCATAATATTTGTTTGTGCAAACACTGTTGTTTCGGACGGAACGCGGACAGCCTTCTTCGTAAAGGGTTGGTGAGGCTAAATTAATCAATTTTTTTAAGTATTGTTGATTTCCGTAAATATTTACTTTTAATACAATCGTTGGATCCTTATAAGCCATAAAGTGATTAAGGTTTTTTTTTTTATTAACACACGCAAACTAGTGATAGCATTCCTCACCACAGGAGTTAGACCATTGCCACAAATAATTAATAAAATAAATTAACAAAAATATAAATTGGTTAAGTGCGGATGTCTGTATGTGAGCATCATTATGTATATTTGTATGTATGAGAGAACATTTTTCAATTATCGATCCCTCATTTTAATAAAATTAAACACCAATAGATTTTTTTCTTTTGTCATCCCAAATCAACTAGCCAATTACGGAATTTCAACAAGTTTAATTAATCCAATGAAAAAATAAAAAGGATTTTTAAGTAATAACAATCACTTAATAGCAGAAAAAGACTAGCATGACTAATGCCAGTAAAATCTTAAGCCAATATTAATAATAAATTTCATTCTTTAATAATTTTTGTTAGGTAAAGACGAAGGTCATTATAATAAATGAGTAGATGTTAGACCGTTCAAAACTTCAACTTAATGGATGTGGTATTTATCAAATAAATGATAAGATAATGTAATTAATTAACTTAAAATTTTTTAAAACTAACTACTTAATAAATGATAATCCCATATATACATAAGTCAAACTATAATAAATAAAGCCTACGTTAACGGAAATTAGGTGCTTCGGATTTTTAATTAACCTTGCATTGTGAACGGGTTTCCATTGAGTTTCTCTATGGGGGACCTCAGTTGTTGAAGAACTCTATGGGGGACCTCAATTGTTGTAGAATTTTTCTTCCTACTTAAGGATTAATTAGTTAGTTTTTGTCATTTTTTGTGCTGCAAGCATAGCTTAATTACTTAATATACACCGATCCTCCATAATTAAAATTATTAAAGAATGGAACTTATTAAGGTTGGCTAAAACAGGCAAAATTAATTACATTACCTAACTAAAATAACTAAAAAATGAAATTAATTTACTATTGATATTGTCCAATATAGGTTACATTTATTGTAATGACCATACCTAACAAAAATTATTAAAGAATGAAATTTAAAATTAATATTGGCCAATGATTTTATTGGCATTATTTAAAAGTCATGCTATAGTCTTTCTCTAATGTTAACATTCTGAAACTTTGAAATATATGAGAAGTCACAACCAAAATGGCGTTAACTTTATCACAGTCTTGTGGGTATTTTGCTAATAAAGAAAGACTTGCTTGGCTTTAATTTCTTCAGTGATTAAATCTTAAAATTAAAAATTGAACGAAATTAATTCATAATTGCGTAATTGAAAGGCCAGTCGAACGATTAATTAAACAAAATAGAAATCAATTTCACAGGCATTTACTAAGCTATTTGTCTTTATTTATATGTTCAAGGACGATTCTCTACATTGACAACTAAGCTAGTTGTCAATTTATATATCTTCGATAAGATATATAAATTGAAAACTTTATTGATTATAGTCTTCTTTAATCGATTTGTCAGGAATTGTTGGATTGATTGTATTAGGTAAGGATTTAATTTCATTGTCAATGTACGTACTGCTTCAATTATTCATATGAAATGAGAAAATTTTTAACCGATGAAACTTAATTATTAATTATCGGACAATGTAGCTTTATTTACATTGACTTACCTCTAAAACTAGGCTTGATTTACTAGGTATTAAACTACAAGATAATTGGTCGTTTGAGAGGGCGGATTTGCCATTGTAAAAGCAGGGCCGGAACTACTTGTATTTCTAAAATTGATTAATCGTAAAAGTGAAAAAAAAAACTCAGGAAAAATAATAGAAAAGAAAATTGACTTTCTTTATGTAAATATTACGTTATAGAACCTCCGGTCCTTTCTTAGAAAGTATAACAAAAATAAACTGTAATCACCATCCCATATGCCCGTAATGATCCTTCTAACATTAAAAATTGTAATTTAATGGTTAGTAATGTAAATAATAAGATTAATATCACTTTATTAATTAGTGCATACTTAAAAAGTAATAATAATAAAATAGGACTGTGGTTGGCTAAACAATGAAATGAAATATTGATCATAAGATTCTAGAAATGTCAACTTTCAATATGCATCCAAACTTGCGGTTGTCATCTAGTTGAGATATTAACTAAAATCTAGTGCTGAAAATAATAGGTACCAAAAATTAATTTAAATTTTGCCCACCCTTAACTTTTAAAATCAACTAATTAGGAAAAAATTAAGTCATTTTAAATGAACTAGTTTGATTAACTAATTATAAAGAATAGTTATCTATTTAATGAAATTTTCGAAGATTTGGTTTGGATATACTTGAAGTTTGAAAGTTTCAGAAGTTGACATTAAAGACGAAGACTACGGCACCACCCGTGATTAACGCCAATAAAGTCATTAGCTATATTAATTAGTAGTAAATTTCATACTTTATTATTTTTTGTTAAGTAAGGTCATTTTATATAATAAATCTATAGCCTATATTAGCATATATTAATAAATTTCGTTTTTTAATAATTTTTATTAGGGCTTATAAAAAAAAACTTAATTAGGGAAGGTCGGTGCAATTTAAGCCTATTTTGGCCGATAGTATACGTTTCATTTGTTAAAGACGACGTAACGCATACAGTAGTTAATTCAACAATTGTAAATTGTCAATAAAATGAGTAAACAAAGACTTTAATTAAAGCTGCGCGTGCCAGCTAGTTCCTTTTAAGATGGTCGATATATATAAATTTTCGAAGTTAAAATACGTTTGCTTAAATATGAACTCTAGGATGAATAGTCTAACTAATAATGCCAGCTTTTTTACTTCTGTTCCCAGGTAGACAAGTGGATCAACATAAGGTTGAGATTGATAATCAAATCAAATAAGTACTTAATAAAATTAATTCAACAGTATGTTGCCAATAAAATCAATAAGACAAGGATTGTTTGTACTGTAAAAAATATTTAGAACACTTTTTTTATTTCTTAAGATAGCCCAAATGTAATTTACTGTAAAGAACAATCTATTGTAGTCAAATCAATGTATAATTTCTCTGTTTTCCGTTTTCCCTCTCTTTACATCAATTGCCTCATTTTATAAGTAGTCATCAAAAGTAGTCCATTTACATTAAGAATTGTCGATTAATCGGGTAAAATAAATAGAAGAAGGATCGAACTGGCCAAAGTTTGTCATATTAGTGAGTTTTCTTTTTTTTTTTTTTCCCTAAGAATTCAGTGGATTTTGATTTGTTAGGAATTGAGTTGTGAGATTAGGGTTATTATTAATGAGACTATGATTTAATGAAAGGTTTGATTTTGTAAGTATATGGTTTTTGAAAAATACTCCTTTTGTTTTTTAATTTTTGTTTCCATTTATTTTTTTATTTTTTTATTTTATGGGGTAAGTTCAAGGTAAAATTTTTCATTTTGCTAATATTTTATTAAAGTTGCTAACGGTAATAAATTGGAATAGGAAAGTAATGCACTTTTTAAAGAGAAGTGTTTAGTATATTTTTCAAAAATGTTGAAACTCTGGGTAGACGGTCGACATTTCTTCTTAATAAAAAAGGAAGAAACATCTAATTAGAGGACATGTGATGGACCTTACCTCTCATCAAATGCAAATCCCTAAAACAATAGGTCACAATGAACATAGACATGATCAAGGAACTAAATTTATGCACGCAACCTAATTCTAAAAAATTTAGCATCAATATTATTTGAAAGAAAGAACCAATAACTGACGGAGCTTCATTAGTCAGTTTATACTAATTAATCTTACAGATATTCATTTATAATGGCAACTTGAATAAGAATGGCGTTTAGTCATGGTCATATTTTTATGGGTATATGTTCGGAATATTTAAATAATTGCATGCTCTTCTAGTGTTAAAATATCTGCATATAAATGTATTGCCTATATTAGGTGGGATTTGGATTATTTCATCAAATTGTATCCCTGGGTCAGTTTGAATTCCGGAATTGAACAATGGCTAACGATAACGGTACGTTTATTAACCCTCCTACTTTTCTAAAAATTGATGTTATGCTCTTATGTAGAAATATATATTTTTTGCGTACAAAAATTGTAGCTGTAGCCAAGTGATCAATCTATTCAACTCTTGTATTAATACTATCTCTTCTTAGTTTCAGAAATTTTAAGAGAAAAAAGGAGTCTTCCTCCAGCTGACTACATATTTAAAATAAAATCATTCAATGTACTAGCAGACTCAACAGTGGATAGATTTGAATCTGGTGTTTTCGAATCCGGAGGCTACTATTGGTACGTCTATACGGTCATGCATGCTTGCTTTTTTTATCAGATTTGAATTCAGTGCTGAGTTTTTTTAATATTTTGATTAGTAGTAGCTATTTCGATAAGAAAACAAACTATGAGAGACTATAAAATTAAAGTTCCACACAAGATAAAAATTCTTCTCCATCGTTTGATACGCACTGTACAGAGAGTATCCGAGACTCAAAAGCTCTCTCTCAGTCTCTGATGATCAAACACATAATTATTTGTCATTTAATGTAATTTTTCTTGAATTTGATGGCAGGAGATTGGTTTTTTACCCAAAGGGAAAAGAGAGCAGCGATCATCTTTCTCTTTACCTGAAAATAGATGAAAGCAATTCTTTTTCTAATGCTGCTTGGAGTGTTAATGTCTACTACAGATTGTTCGTGTATGATCAGAATAAGAGGGATTACTTGGCAGTCCAAGATGCTAAAGCTCCAATGAGGACCTTTGATCAGCAGACAAGTGAATGGGGCTTCGGCAAATTTCTTACCCTAGCAGAATTTAATCAACATTTAAAAGGGTACCTTCTTAATAATACATGTACATTTGGTGCTGAGGTTTATGTCATTAAACATACCGACACCGAGGGAACTCTTTCCAAGGAGGACTCGCTTGTTATTATTAAAGAAAGAGGAATTGATCGTGGTTGCAACCAAATCGTCGATTGCTTATTCAATGCTTTCATCAAATCGGTTAAAACTCTTATTATCGATCGTGTACCCTTTCTAAGTCTCCTACTGAATTTGGAATAAAGTCTTAAGTCTTTGTTTCATCGCTTGTTTCTCTAAGATATATATTCGAATGTAAGGTTTAGCTTCAGGATTCAAGATGTTGTCGCTCTTTCTGTTTTTGACTTAATGCATTTTTTTATAACAACGGGCAAGGCTGGTAAATGTTTAAGATTGAGTGTAATTGTCTCTTTTTAATCAATAAATAAAATTTCCCTTAATTTACAAGGTTCCACCAATATGGTTTACCAAGAATTTTTTTTTTTTTTTTTGGTAACTTCCTAATGTGACACCTCACACCTCTACTCAGCTAATATATTTTATTATTTTGAAAAGAGCGGGGATATTTCCACCTTATTGTGTAAACGCACCCCATTTCTTGGAAGAAAATATACAATAGGTTCCCTGTTTTTTTAATAAATACAAATCACTAAAAATAAATCGGTGCATTTAATCAATTAATCCTTCTTGTACTTTTCATATTTTTTATTTTACTTAGGTTTCTTTGACCATTGAGATTGCTTTAACATAAATTTTATTTGATTCTTTTATCTTATGACATAAAGGATAATTACCGGTCATCCATCTTAAATTTATTTATTTTTTTTCAAAAATACTATAAAAGTTAGAATTTGTTAAATCATCCATCCAAATTTTTTAATTTGTATCAACCGTCCACCAAAAACAAAGAATTACCCTTAGGAAATGACCACCATTGTCATTTGTTTTGTTTCTATTTTATCATTTTGTATTTTGTCTCTTTGTTTCAATTTTATCATTTTGCTTCTATTTTATCATGTTGATACAAATTGTAAACTTAAGGTAAACAATAAACAAATTAAAACTTTTGTTGTATTTTTGAACAAAAAGTAAATTTAAGGTGGGTGGTTGATTTTCTTGAAATAAAATTACTACATTGACCTAAGAATATGTATTCTCGCATCTAATAATTTAGATATTTAATATTGTGATTTATAAACTAAGAATTTTATATGAAATCTAATAGTTCATATATGAAAATGACATGAATTTCATATCCCGATAGTTGACATGAGTATTGTACCGTTAAGACATTGCGTGTTAATTAAAAATTAATAATCATACTAATAAACTAGTATTGATATATCATTTAGAAATCATAAATATTTTGTATAAAATTGAAAAAGTGAAGTTAAAGTTTTATTTACTTTTACCTGATAAGGGTAAAATGGTAATTTTAAACTTAGGCTAAAACAATTTTAGTAGTAAAATATAATTAAAATTCTAGGTCTCAAAAATATAAATTAAGATAAATTTAATTAATTAGTTTTAAAAAATTCTTCTTTATTTGAAAATTTTTTAAACATAATGTGAACTTTTTGTAATTACTTTCTACATTTAGGGTGGATTTACAAAATTAAGGGGGGTGAAATTATTATCAGCCTTTTAAAAGGAAGTGAATAATTTTAAAAAGAAACCTACTAAATAAGTCACCACACTCTTTTAAGGTTTCTAATATAACCTTATTATTTTAATTAAAAAATAGTTATATCATATTTTTCCATAAACTATACTATAAAAATCATAATCCTATCATATTACCATAACCAATAATTTTTCAATTCAGAATTAAAGTCCAAGAATAAAATCCGGGACAAATTTACAACATCATAAACGAAATTTTGCAATTTGTAAACTTATGAAACCGTATAATTTCATATCTGAAGCTGACTCTAACCACAACTTCTTGTTACGTAATTTCTATTTTATTTACATATGTGTATTATATTGTGGATTTTATCATTTTTTAACTATTATTAATTTCACTGTATTTTAATTATTTAAGTTTTTTTTTTCAATTTAAGTAAATTTGTGTGCTTTAAAAGAAGAAAAATGTTCCTAGAAAATTCATTAAATTTACTCTAAAAAAACTTAAATTTAAGTCCATTTTAGTTATTATACAATAAAATAAATAATTTAGTGAATAAAATTTATCAAATACATATATTCTGTTTTTGAAATTTACAATAATCACAATATAGTTTACTAAACACTTAGTTGTTTTTTGCTCAATTGTATATTTTATATGCACAATTGAAATAATTTATTTCATCAATTACAATAATCCTAAATTGGCCCGAAATCTTTATGTCAGCAAAAAAAAAAAAATTGTGAAAATTTTAAATAAATTTTATATTATAAATGTTAAGAGGGCTTTCTTTTAAAAAATAGCTAAGGCCTCAAATGACATTAGGCCGGCCCTAGAATATTTCTTTCCTCTTTAATTTTTTTTTTTTTTGATCCCATTGCTCGATACATTGACTTTGTAATTTGCTCATATTAATTAGTGAATTTGACAAAATCTTATAAAATGGCTAACGTATGTTATCTTCAAAATGTTATATGGGCCACCTTAAGTATAGTCTTTTATTTATTGAAAATAACTTATCTTCCTTTATAGTCATTGTTTATTCATTTTCCTGACAATTAGATTTTTTAATTGATTGTATAAGTTACGCTTTCGAGCCTAAAACTTATTTTAAAAAAAAAAAAGAGTCTATAGAGAGAGACGTAGGCCGGTAGGCACGCCTACATATGTGTATATATATATATATAAAGTCATTTTTTTTATGCAAACGCCCTCATTTTTTCATATAAACACATAGTTAAATAGTATGATTTAATAGATTCAATGTATAAACGCTATTAAACTACATTGTTTAAAGGTGTGTCTGCAGTAAAAAAATTGAGGGTGCTTGAGAATAATTATATATATGCATGCATGCATGTATGTATGTATATATGTATGTATATAATATATGTATATAATTTTTTTCCTTCATATATATATATATATTTTTTTTCCTTGACATTTTTTCATTAAAGAAACCTCGATAAAAATGACCAAATTAACTAGAGAAATAAGTGTTCTCATATTCGATAGTTTAGGTATTTAATTTAGTGACCTATAATCTAACATTTTATATTAAATCTAATAATTTTTATTAGAATATATGTAAACAACATAAAATTGATAACTGATAATTTACATAAGTATTTTACCATAAAGAAATTATCTTAGTTAATTAAAAATTATTTTGATCTGATTTTAGATTAGCCCAAAACACTAGAGAGCTTCTCTGCAAAGGGTGATTTTCTGATGAACATAGAGGCTGAGATGCAGAGGCAGTTTGATATGGGAGGGTATAATAGAGAAGAACTTGAAATGAAGGGTTGGAGATGGTGAAGGGTTTTCAAAGAAACCATAGAATAAGAGAAAAATAGAATGATTTTGGGTGAATGAGTGAACTAACATGACATTTTCAGGTGGAGTGCCCTTGAGGGCATCTTTGTGTCTTTTTAAGATACATGGTGAGCCAATATTGGTGGTATGCCCCCTCAAGTAGGATTTTTAGGTAATTTGACTTCTTTGATAGAGACTCTTGAGCTTGTTTGGGTTGGATAGCTGTTAATTAGGGACAATTTGTGTTGACAATGTGTCTTTGACTTTGATTGGTCCATTTTGAATAAGTCAATTACGCTAAGGAGCACTTGATTTCACTCGAGATGGTGCAAGCAGCTTTGTCCGTGGTCTCCCTTCCTTGATTTTGACATAGACAGCTTGCAGCGAGATATCTTGGACCCAATTCAGGTGGGACCATGCCGTAATAGTGTTGTCTGGTGACATTGGCAAGGCTGTCGCTGCGTTATTGTCTCTTGTCTACGTATTAGTTCTTAGATATCTTCTCATTGCATCCTCCCCTCCTCAGCTTCCTCTTCATTCTTTATTATGGTCTCGAGTCACTTTTCTCATGCGCCATCCCCTCAATTAGCAAGAGCATCAGCTTTAACGCCATTACCAGAATCTTGCTTTAAAGCCATTACCAGAAGACCAGCCAGTAACCATTAATGTTTTGTTTCAGATTTTACTGACAGAGCGCCATAAATAAGAACAATTTTTTGCAGATAAATCAATTGGAAGACTTAGAGGATTAAAACTATATTTATCCACGAAAAATCTTACAAACTGTGCTCCAATTAATCTGACTCATCTTCCTTCAATTGCATTACCTTTTCGTAGGAATGGCTTGGAAGAAAGTACAGGATTGGTTTCTAAAAATAGCTTACTAAATAAGTCATTGCACTCTATACAAATTTCTAATATAACCTTATTATTTTAAACCCAACAAAAAAAATGTCGTTTTTCCATAAACCGTAAAATAAAAATTGAGGGTGGGTACTGTTTGGGTAATATCGAGCAGGTCTCCTCGAGGCCATTCCAGCTCGAATAAAACACCCCGGGTTCAATCCAGCTCGAGCAGAAGACCCGACCGCTGGCACGAAGACAGCTTCACTAGGCGACAAAACAGGTCAGGTCGAGGAGTTCAGGACCATCCGAGCTCCGAGCTCTTTTGCTTGCTCGAGATCATCAGGCCCTGTCAAAGCCTGTCAAGGTCGAGGAGCTCGAAGGATGGTCGAGACCCGAGCTCACTTTTCTACTCGTTGTATTCAAGTCCCCGAACACAACTAGGCCACGTCAGTCATAGAACAGAAGTAACGCAAGACCCTAATACGGCTGGTTGAGGACAGTCCGACCCATTTTCTCAGAGATCCGGCACAACTTTCGATGTCTGATCAAGGCCCCACGCGGTATGGTGGCGTTAGTGTTGCCGATGACCGGCACATGCCCCCACGGTATCATCATTCCTTGTGCGCACGCCCGACATTATGATCTGGCCATGTGAACCATGCCAACCAGACAGTCGCGCATCCCTAGGGAATATGACGCTAATCCCGGCTGTCAGAGGGGCCCAGACACCACCAACGTGAGAACAGACAGTCTGGGAAAGAAAGAGCGGAAAAAATGGGGAATAAATGGAAACGGACGAGTAAGTTACGGGGGTTTCCGAGAATTCACTCAGGTTCTTCTTCTTCTTCTTCTTCCTTCCCTCCACTTGAATTTTTCCGGAGTTTCATTATTCAGAATGGAAGGAAAAAATACCCCTTCGATTCTTCCGGTCGCTCTAACTAAGAGGGATACAAAAAGAACAACCCGATCACTGACTTGAGCATCGGAGGGTTTTTGCCGGAACAACACCCGGCGACCCCTGACCCCGTTTTCTGTGAGTACAGGTCCGGGAGACTTCCGTTCGATCGAAATTGGAAGGCAGTCCTGCTCGAGATCGAGTTGACTGCGAGCAGAAGGTTTTTGGCACTATTTAAAGGAATGCGGGAAAAAGAGCATCAACATTTTTGGCGCCTTCTGTGGGGATCAGAACAAAAGGCCTGATTTTCCAACACATTCGGAAGACATAACGCAACGATGAGAGGAAACAGCAAAAGAGGAGTAAGTCCAGAGGAATCGGTCACTCTGAGGGAAGTGGCTAATGAGGCTCAGAACAGAGAGATCTAGGAGAGGATGGATCGGATGGAGACGCTGGCATCCATCTTACATGAACTCAGGGAGGGGCAGAGAAAAGCATGCAACGACGTCCCTGAGTCCAGCCGTGGGAATGCCCCCGTTAGGAAGCAGGCTGGGGACGAAGCCCAGAGACTGAGGGCACCAAACGTAACTAGGAGAGAGGAAACGAACATGGAGGAAAGGGAGTCTCGCCAGCATTTGCAGGAGACAGCACTAACCTTCCGAGGAGTTGGAGGGGAAGGTTCGTCGGTTAGCACAGGTTGTAGAAGAACTTCGGGGAAACGGAAAAAGCCCAAGTTGGAGGATAATGCTGGACAATGAGTCCCCATTCTCAGCAGAGATCATGGGCGTCACGATTCCACGTGACTTCGTTTCCCAGATTTAAAGTTTTCAGGGAAGAGTGACTCGTTGGTGCACATAGAGGGGTTAAACGACATGACAAGAGTGCAGGGCCTGTCAGCAGTTCAGAGATGTAGGGCCTTCCCACTCACTCTTGAGGGGAGGGCTAGAGAGTGGTACCGCAGGCTGCCGCGGGGAAGCATCCTAAGCTTCGAGCAGATGTGCAGAGGGTTTGCGAAGCAGTTTCGGGGTGCGGTAACCCCCGAGGATGATATGATGGAGCTGTCGAAATAAGACAGAGGGAGGGAGAACCCCTCCGGGAATTTGTCAAGAGGTACCACAGATCGGTCCTAGATCTTAGTGCATTTAACCATCCTCAGGTGTTGAGAGGACTGAAGGACGGATCGGGATGGGGAGGCCATGGTATAATTTACGGAGCCCTTCGATCTGTTCATATTCAGATGCGTATGAACAGGTGAAAATGGACATGGTCATCGAAGAGGAAAAGGCTGCAAAGCTTAGAAGTAAACAGGGCAGCTGGACAAAGAGGAAGGAGAAAGGAGGCCCTGCCCTAGGAGCGCTGACTTCAAAAGCAATAAGGGATCGGGTTACCTCTACAACCACTTACGGAGAGCTTCCCGTCGCGGATGATTCCGTGCCACCTCGCGAGTCTCCGGGCTCGGATCACGGGAGTACTGAGCGTCACGACAACCGCCCATCCCATGACCAACCACCAAGCAGACCTGCGATGGATCATAATAGGGTTGATTGTCCGTTGCCACCTCCACCAAGAAGCTTCCCAAGAGATCGGGCGATACAGGTGGTGGAGTAGAGCCCCGCTTACGGGCGATACACAAGGTTGAAGGTATCCCTCCAAGAGATACTTCAAGTGGCAGAGGAGCGAGGACTGCTGAGCCCCTCAACACCGATGGCTAAGTCGGCTGGCAAACGATATAAGGGACGGTTCTGCCGCTTCCATGGTGACCACGGCCACTCCACGTCACAGTGCCAAGATTTGAAGAACCAGGTGGAGGATTTAGTTAGAAATCGGTACTTGGACGAGTTTATTGAAGGAGGACATCCGGTGGTCGAGCAGCAACCCGAGGAGGATGATCGAGATTATGACATGGAGCTGGAGCCGCCGGCTACAAAGGTGATATCAGGAGGACCCTCTATGGCAGGAAGCTCGAAAAGAGCTTGAAAAAATTATTGAAGATACGCTGCCGTAGGCAAAGAAGTCCTGTTCACTGCCCGGCTGCCAAAAAGGCTAAAGTCCGGCAGGTGCCCATTATGTGGACGGAGGAAGACGAGGAGGGGGTCTGTACCCCCATGAGGATGCCTTGGTCGTGAAAGCGAACATCGTTAATAAGGAAGTTGACTGAATACTGGTAGACTCAGGAAGCTCGGTGGACATTCTCTTCAGGTCCACACTCGAGGATTTGGGAATAGCAAGCGCGAGCCTCGAGCATACGAGCACTTCCTTGAAAGGATTCGAGGGAGGGAAGTTCCCCCCTGGGAATCATCAAACTGGCTGTGACCATGGGCTCGAGGCCTTTCGAGAAGAACATGATGCTGGACTTCGTGCTGGTAGACAAAGTCAGCCCCTATCAGGCAATATTGGGGAGGCTGTTCATGAGGATCAGCCAGTTCGTTCTATCCACCCACTACTTAGCCCTGAAGTATCGAGTGAATGGGGCTGTGGGAGTAGTTAAGGGCAGCCAAAGGGTCGCGAGGAGCTGTTACGCTGTAGCAGCAAAGGAGACCTTATCGATAACATCATTAGACTCGAGGGGGGAGTCAAGGAATGGAAGACAAGAGCCAGATGAGGAGGTAGAGGAGGTTGGAGTAAGAGCAGACGACCCCAAGAAGAAAGAAAAGCTGGTTGAGCAGTTGAAATAAAAGCTGGTGGAGTGTCTGCGAGCACACGCGGATGTATTCCCATGGACGCATGAGGATATGCCTGGGATCTATCCAGAGGTGGCATGTCACAGGCAGAAGAGGAGATGCGTCAACCAAGAGAGATATGAGGCCATCAACTGCGAGGTGGAGAAGCTGCTGAAAGCAGGATTCATAAGGGAGGTCTCCTACTCCTAATGGATCTCGAACGTGGTGCTGGTAAAGAAGGCAAGTGGGAAATGGAGAATGTGCGTGGATTTCACAGATGTGAATAAAGCTTGCCCTAAAGATAGATTCCTGTTGCCAAAGATAGACCAACTGGTGGACTCCACGATGAGGCACGGGCTGCTTAGTTTCATGGATGCATTCTCAGGTTATAACCAGATTCCCATGCACCGATTAGACGAGGAGTGCACAGTTTTCATCACTAACCAGGGCTTGTTTTGCTACAAGGTCATGCCCTTCGGCCTAAAGAATGCGGGGGCAACATATCAGAGGCTGGTGAACAAGGTCTTCAAGCCGTTGATTGGTCGAACGATGGAGGTGTACGTGGATGACATGATCACCAAGTCGAAAGATGCGGAGGAGCATGTAGGGCATTTAGAGGAGACATTTGCACTCTTGAGAAAGTATCGAATGAAACTAAACCATAAGAAGTGTGCCTTTGGAGTTGGGTCGGGAAAATTCTTAGGCTTCATGGACAGTCATAAAGGGATCGAGGCCAATCCAGAAAAGATAAGAGCAGTGGTGGAAATGAGGTCCCCCTGTACCCTCAAGGAGATACAAAGTCTCACCGGCAAATTGGCATCCCTCAACAGATTCATATCTCGGGCCACGGATAAATGCCGAGTCTTTTTCCAAGAAATAAGGAAAGACAAGAAGACAAAATGGAGGGGAGGTGTGGTTTCTGTATTTAGTTGTGTCTCAATGGGCGACGAGCTCGGTTCTGGTAAGGGAGGAATCAGGGATTCAATACCTTGTCTATTATACGAGTAGAGCTTCGCTGGAAGCTGAAACTCGATATTCGTTGATGGAGAAATGGGCACTGGCCCTAGTGATAGCAGCCTGAAAGTTGAGGCCTTATTTCCAAGAGCATTCGGTAACGGTACTATCGAACCAACCACTCAGACAGACTCTGTACAAGCCGGAGACTTCTGGAAGATTGGTAAAATGGTCGGTGGAGTTAAGTGAATGCGACATCACCTACCAACCTCGAACAGCCATAAAAGCTCGGTCCTTAGCCCGACTACGTGGTCGAGTGCACGGCAAGGATGAAAAAGCAGGGAGTGAGCACCCACCAGATTCCCAGACCTCGACCAACGCCTGGATAGTCACGGTAGATAGGTCTTGTGGAGATCAAGGAGCAGGGGCAGGAGTTGTGCTCCTCAGTCCTGAAGGGGCAGAGATGCAATATGCTGTGAAGCTGGAATTCGAAGTTACCAACAACCAGGCCGAGTACGAAACTGTAATTGCGAGATTGAAGCTCGCCTCGGTAGTGAAAGCAGAAGAGGTAAAGCTTCGAACAGATTCAGAATTGGTGGCAAACCACCTCAACGAAAGCTTCCAGGCAAAGGGAAAGAAGATGGAAGCTTACCTGCGGAAGGTAAAGCAGATGATAAAGAGTTTTCGAGCAGTCGAGGTGGAGCAGATCGGGAGAGAAAAGAATTTTCGGGATGATATAATAGCTCGCATGGCCGCCATATCCGACCCTAAAATACCGAAGTCTATTCCTTTGAAAATCAAGACCTGCTCGAGTATCGAGCAGGAGGACGAGGTGATGAGCCTATCGTCGAGCAGCACTTGGATGGAACCAATCATCTCTTACCAAGCCAGGAAGCTGAAGTGTAAAGCGGCCAGGTACACTCTGATCGATGGGGTTCTGTACAGGCGAGGATACACTCTCCTGCTGTTGCGATGTTTAGATCGGGAGGAAGCTGATTATGTTTTCCGAGAGATACACGAAGGGATTTGCGAAAACCATTCAGGCGCAAGGTCTTTGGCCTTCAAGGCTTTGAGGCAGGGATACTTTTGGCCTCGCATGCACCAAGATGCCCAAGAGAATACCAGAAGCTGCAGGAGCTGCCAAAGTTTTGCCAACTACCTGACTCGGCCTTCAGAGAGCCTCACGGTGATGAACTCTCCATGGCCGTTTGCTCAATGGGGAATTGACATGATAGGGCCACTGCTGAAGGGGAAAGCATCTGCCACCCACGCCATAGTCGGAATCAATTATTTCACCAAATAGGTCGAAGTGGAAGCCTTGAGCAGTATCACAGAAGGTAAAACCACAAACTTCATTTAGAAAAATGTGATTTGTAGGTATAGGATTCCTCATGCATTGGTCACGAACAATGGGAGACAGTTTGACAACTGCAAGTTCAGAGACTTCTGCCAAAACCTGTGGATAGAGCTGAAGTTTTGCTCTCCCTCACACTCGCAAGCCAATGGACAAGTGGAAGCTGCAAATAGGACTATAAAACGTCTCTTGAAGACTAGACTTGGCGAGCAGATGGGAGCCTGGGTGGACGAGCTGCCTGGCGTCTTGTGGGCTTATAGAACCACACACAAAACGGCCATGGGAGAAACCCCATTCTCCTTGGCGTTTGGACATGAGGCAGTTGTTCCTGCTGAAGTAGGAATAGGGACGCACCAAATAGAGCACTTCAACGAGGAGGAAAACAACGAACAGATGTGTGCAGGCTTGGACTTGCTGGAGGAGAAGAGGGAAAGAGTCGCTGCAAAGATTGCAGAATACCAGCAGAAAGTGGCTCGCTACTACAACCGGAATATGCACATCCGCCTGTTCCAAGTGGGGGATTGGGTACTCAGGAAAGTCAATCAAAACACGGAGGACCCCAGGCAGGGGGTGCTAGGGCCGAATTGGGAAGGTCCTTATCGAGTCACTCAATTAGCCGGACCAGGAGCATACCGATTCACCCATCTGGATGGACGAGAAGTCAAGAGGCCGTGGAATGCACAACATCTGATAAAATATTTCTAGTAAGTTTCCACTGTATTCTGAGCATTAGCATGCAATTTCTTCCGAAATGGAAATGTATAAAATATCGAACATATGTAAAAAGCAATGAAGTGCTTCCAGTATAATTTAATACAGGCAAGTTCAAGACCATAAGTTCAGTCAACAACAACCTGAAGGCGGAAATCCCAAAGCCTAAGCTTTAGGCGAGACGTTGCAAGCATGGCGATTCGAGCCGAGCGAAAAAGCCCATGAACACAACGCTGAGGCGGAAGTCCCAAGCGTAAGTTTTAGGAGGGACGGTGCCAGGCGTAGCTGATTGCGAGTCCGAGCAGAAGAAGCTCATGAAGACAACGCGAAGGCCAGAAGTCCCAAAGCCTAAGCTTTAGGCGGGACGGTACTAAGCGTGGCCAATTGCAGGCCCGAGCAGAAGAAGCTCATAACGACAACGCGAAGGCCAGAAGTCCCAAAGCCTAAGCTTTAGGCGGGACGGTGCCAAGCGTGGCCAATTGCAGGCCCGAGCAAAAGAAGTGCTTCCAGTATAATTTAATACAGGCAAGTTGAAGACCATAAGTTCGTCAACAACAACGCGAAGGCCAGAAATCCCAAAGCCTAAGCTTTAGGCGGGACGGTGCCCAGCGTGGCCAGTGCGAGGCCGGCGGAAAAAGCCCATGAACACAGCGCTGAGGCGGAAGTCCCAAGCCTAGGTTTTAGGCGGGACGGTGCCCAACATAGCCGATTGCGAGGCCGGCGGAAGAAGCTCATGAAGACACAGTGAAGGCCAGAAGTCTCAAAGCCTAAGCTTTAGGCGGGACGGTGCCAGCGTGGCCAGTGCGAGGCCGAGCGGGAAGAAGCTCATGAAGACAAGCGAGGCGGAAGTCCCAAGCCTAAGCTTTAGGCGGGACGGTACTAAGCGTGGTGATTCAGGGCCGAGCGGAAGAAGCTCATGACGACAAGCGAGGCCGAAGTCCCGAGCTAAGCTTTAGGCGGGACGGTGCCAAGCGTGTGATCTGAGGCCGAGCAAAGAAGTGCTTCGAGTATAATTTAATCTGAGCAAGTTGAAGACCATAAGTTCAGTCAACAACAGCGAAGGCCGAGAATCCCAAAGCCTAAGCTTTAGGCGGGACGGTGCCAGCGTGGCCAGTGCGAGCCGGCGAGAAAAAGCTCATGAAGACAGCCTTGAAGGCCGAAGTCCCAAGCCTAGGTTTTAGGCGGGACGGTGCCAAGCATGTGCCATTGCGAGGCCGGCAGGAAGAAGCTCAAAGCGACAACGTGAGGCCGGAAGTCCCAAGCCTAAGCTTTAGGCGGAGACGATGTCAAGCGTGGCTGATCTGAGGCAGAGCAAAGAAGTGCTTCAGGTATAATTTAATACGAGCGAGTTAAAGACCATAAGTTAAGTCAACAACAGCGAAGGCCGAAATCACAAAGCCTAAGATTTAGGCGGAGACGGTGCTGACGTAGTAATTCTGGGCCGGCGGAAGAAGCTCATGAAGACAGCAGGAAGGCCGAAGTCTCAAGCCTAAGCTTTAGGCGGGACGGTGTGGCAAGTGTGGTGCGAGGCCAGAGCAGAAGTGCTTCGAGTATAATTTAATCTGAGCAGAGTTGAAGACCATAGGTTCGTCAACAACAACGCGAAGGCCGAAATCCCAAAGCCTAAGTTTTAGGCGGGGACGATTGCCGGCATGGCCAATTGCGAGGCCAGAGCGGAAGAAGCTCATGAGAGACAGCGGGAGGCCGAAGTCTCAAGCCTAAGCTTTAGGCGGGACCGGTGTAGCGTAGTGAGTGCGAGGCCGGCGGAAGAAACTCATGAAGACAACCGAGGCCGAAGTCCCAAGCCTAATCTTTAGGAAGGGCTGTGCCAGAGTGGCCAATTGCGGTCCGAGTAGAAAAAGCCCATGAAAACAACGAAGTCCAAAGTCCCAAAGCCTAAGTTTTAGTCGGGACGGTGCCCACCATGTAATTCATGCGGGCCGGCGGAAGAAGCTCATGAAGACAGCAGGAAGGCCGAAGTCTCAAAGCCGAAGCTTTAGGCGGGGACGGTGCCAAGCGTGGTCGATTCGAGACTCGGCGGAAGAAGCTCATGAGAGACAACGCTAAGGCCGGAAGTCCCAAGACTAATCTTTAGGAGGGCCTGTGCCAAGCGTGGCTAGTGCGATCCGGCGGAAGAAGCTCATGAAGAGAGCGAAGGCCGAGAGTCCCAAGCCTAAGCTTTAGGCGGGACGGTACTAAGCGTAGTGATTGCGAGGCCGGCGGAAGAAGCTCATCACGACAGCGAAGGCCGGAAGTCCCAAGCCTAAGCTTTAGGCGGGACGATGTCATAGCGTGGCTGATTCTGAGGCCAGAGCAAAGAAGTGCTTCGAGTATAATTTAATATAGGCGAGTTGAAGACCGTAGAGTTACGTCGACAACAGCCTTGAAGTCAGAAATCCAAAGCCTAAGCTTTAGGCGGGACCGGTGCCTAGCGTGTGCCAGTGCGGGCCAGGCGGAAGAATCTCATAGAAGACAACAGGAAGGCCAAAAGTCTCAAAGATTAAGCTTTAGGCGGAGCAGTTGCCAAGCGTGTGCCAGTCGAGGCAGAGCGAAGAAGTGCTTCAGGTATAATTTAATACGAGGCAAGTTGAAGACCATAAGTTACATCCAGACAACAGCGTGAGCCAGAAATCCGAAGCCTAAGCTTTAGGCGGGACGGTGCCTAAGCGTGACCAATTCTGAGGCCAGCGAGAAAAAAGCTCATGAGAGACAGCATGAGGCGGAGAGTCCTAAAGCCTAAGTTTTAGGCGGGACGGTGCCAGCATGGTGATGCGAGGCAGGCGGAAGAAGCTCATGAGAGACAGCCTAAGGCCGGAGGTCCCAAAGCCTAAGCTTTGGGAGGGCCGTGCTAGCGTGGACAGTGCTGAGGCCGAGCAAAGAAGCTCATGAAGACAGCTGAAGGCGAGGAGTCCCAAGCCTAATCTTGGGAGGGCATGTGCTGAGCGTGGCTAATCTGAGGCCGAGCAAAAGAAGCTCATGAGAGACAGCATGAAGGCAGGAAGTCCCAGCGTAAGCTTTAGGCGGGTTGGTGCCGAGCTTGGCCAGTGCGGTAGGAGCGGAAGAAGCTCATGAAGACAGCGAAGGCCGGAAGTCCTAAAGCAAAGCTTTAGGAGGGACTATGCCAGCGTGCTGATTGCGAGGCCAGAGCAAAGAGCTCGTGAAGACAACAGCATGGGCGGAAGTCCCAAAGCCTAAGACTTAGGCGGAGCAGTTGTCAAGCCAGTGCGAGGCCAGAGCAAAAGAAGCTCATGAGAGACAACGAAGGCCAAGAGTCCCAAGCCTAAGTTTTAGGCGGAGACGATGCTAAGCGTGGCCGATTCTGAGGCAGAAGCAAAAAGTGCTTCAGGTATAATTTAATCTGAGACGAGTTGAAGACCATAAGTTCGTCGACAACAACGCGAAGGCGGAGTCTGAAAGCGTAAGCTTTAGGCGGGTTGGTGCCAGTAGCAGCCAATGCGGTAGGAGCGGAAGAAGCTCATGAGAGACAAGCGAAGGCGGAAGTCCTAAAGACTAAGCTTTAGGAGGGATTGTCGTGAAGCATGGCCAGTGCGAGGCCAGAGCAAGAAGCTCATGAAGACAACCTGAAGGCCGGAGTCCCAAGCCTAAGCTTTAGGCGGGGCAGTACTAAGCGTGGACAATCTGAGGCCGGCGGAAGAAGCTCATGAGAGACAGCTGAGGCCGGAAGTCCCAAGCCTAATCTTGAGGAGGCTGTGCCAAGCGTGGCGATTGCAGATCCGGCGGAAGAAGCTCATGAAGACAGCCGAAAGCCGAGTCAAACTAAGTTTTAAGCGGGTTGGTGCCCAGCGTGGACAATTGCGAGCCAGGCGGAAGAAGCTCACTAAGACAGCAGCTCGAAGTCCCAAGCCTAGGTTTTAGGTAGGGCGGTTGCCCAGTGTAATGATGCAAGCCGGTCGGAAGAAGCTCATGAAGACAGCATGAAAGCCGGAGTCCCAAGCCTAAGTTTATGCGGAGACGGTTGCCAGTGTAGCCAATTTTAGGCCGGCGGAAGAAGCTCATGAAGACAGCCTGAAGGCGGATGTCCCAAGCCTAAGCTTTAGGCGGAGACGGTAATAAGCGTGTGATGCAGGGCCGGCGGAAGAAGCTCATAGAGACAACGCGAAGGCCGGAGGTCAGAAGCCTAATCTTTAGGAGGGGTATGCCAAGTGTGGCCGATTCGGATCCAGGCGGAAGAAGCTCATGAATACTAGCGAAGGCGGAAGTCCCAAGCCTAAGCTTTAGGCGGGACCGGTGCCAAGGTGGCTGATGCGGGGCCGTGCGGAAGACAACTCATGAAGACAGCAGGAAGCCCGGAGTCCTAAAGCTAAAGCTTTGGGAGGCCATGTAGCGTGGCTAATTGTGGGCCAGAAAAGAAGCTCATGAGAGACAAGCATGGGCGGAGGTCCCAGAGCATAAGCTTTGGGTGGAGCAGTTGCAAGCGTGGTGATTCTGAGGCAGAGCAAAGAAGCTCATGAGAGACAGCGAGAGGCCGAAGTCCCAAGCGTAAGCTTTAGGCGGGTTGGTGCCCAGCGTGGCCAATTCTTGGCCCAAGTCTGAGAGCTCATGAAGACAGCGAAGCCGAAGTCCGAGCCTAAGTTTTAGGCGGGTTGGTTCAAGCGTGGACAATTGCGGGGCCAGAGTAGAAGAAGCTCACTAAGACAGCAGCGAGGCGGAAGTCCCAGCGTAAGCTTTAGGCGGGTTGGTGCCTAGCTCAGCCAATTGTGGGCCGAGTAGAAGAAGCTCATGAAGACAACACTGAAATCGGAAGTCCCAGAGCCTAAGTTTCTGTTGGGCGGTGCCAGTGTGGTGATTCGAGGCCGGCGGAAGAAGCTCATGAAGAGAGCTGAGGCGGAAGTCACAAGACTAAGCTTTAGGAGGGACATGTCTGAGCGTGTGGTCTGATCCGGCGAAGAAGCTCATGAGAGACAGCGCGAAGGCGGAAGTCCCAAGCCTAAGCTTTAGGCGGGACGAGTACTAAGCGTGGCCAGTGCGAGGCCGGCGGAAGAAGCTCACGAAGACAACGAGGCGGAAGTCCCAAGCCTAATCTTGAGGAGGCGCATGCCAAGCGTGGCCAGTGCGATCCGGCGGAAGAAGCTCATGAGATACAGGCGAAGGCCGGAAGTCCCAAGCCAAAGCTTTAGGCAGGACGGTGCCAAGGTGGCCAATGCGAGGCCGTCTGAGAAGAAGCTCATGAAGACAACTCGAAAGCCGAAGTCCCAAGCCTAAGTTTTAGGCGGGGCGGTTGCCAGTGTGTGCAGTGCGGTAGGAGGCGGAAGAAGCTCATGAAGACAGCCTGAAGGCAGAAGTCCTAAATCTAAGCTTTAGGAGGCATGCCAGCGTGGCCAATTGCGAGGCCGAGCAAAAAGCTCATGAGAGACAAGCGAAGGCGGAGAGTCCCAAAGCCTAAGTTTTAAGCGGGGCGGTTGCCAGTAGTAATTGCAGAGCCAGCGAGAAGAAGTTCATGAGATACTAGCATGAAGGCCGGAAGTCCCAAGCCAGAAGCTTTAGGCGGGACGGTGCCAAGGTGTGCCAGTGCGAGGCCGTCGGGAAGAAACTCATGAAGACAACTCGAAAGCCGGAAGTCCCAAGCCTAAGTTTAGGCGGGGACGGTTGCCAGTGTAGTGATTGCGGTAGGAGCGGAAGAAGCTCATGAGACAGCGAAGGCCGAAGTCCCAAGCGTAAGCTTTAGGCGGGTTGGTGCCAGGTGGCCAGTGCGGTCCGGCGGAAGAAGCTCATGAGATACAGCGAAGGCTGAAGTCCCAAGCTTAAGCTTTAGGCGGGACGGTGCCAAGGTGGCCAATTGCAAGCCGTCTGGAAGAAGCTCATGAGAGACAGCGCGCGTTCAGGAGTCCAAGACTAAGTTTCGGGTGGGGCCGGTTGCCAGGCGTGTCGATTGCGAGATCAAGCGGAAGAAGCTCAATTGGCCAGCGGCAGTAGCTCGTAGAAGACAACCTGAGGCCGGAAGTCCCAAGCCTAATCTTTGGGCGGGAAGGTGCTAAGCGTGGCCAGTGCGGGGCTGAGCAAGCGAAGCTCATGAAGACAAGCAGAGGCTTGAGTCCCAAGCCTAAACTTTAGGAGGGATTGTGCCAAGTGTGGTGATTGCGAGGCCAGGCGGAAGAAGCTCGTAGAGACAACCTATGAGGCTAGAAGTCCCAAGCCTAAACTTTAGGAGGGATTTGTGACAAGCGTGTGATGCGAGCCGGCGGAAGAAGCTCATGAGAGACAACATGAAGGCGGAGGTCCTAAAGCCTAAACTTTAGGAGGGATCTGTGCCAGCGTGGCCAATTCTTGTCCGGCGGAAGAAGCTCATGAAGACAACTCGAAGGCCGGAAGTCCCAAGCCTAAACTTTAGGAGGGTGTGCCAAGCGTAGCCAGTGCGAGGCCGGCGGAAGAAGCTCGTGAAGACAACTCGAAGGCTAGAAGTCCCAAGCCTAAGCTTTAAGCGGAGACGGTGTCAAGTGTGTGCCAGTGCGAGGCCGGCGGAAGAAGCTCATGAGACAGCGTGAGGCCGGAAGTCTAAAGCTTAAACTTTAGGAGGGCCTGTGCCAGCGTGGCAGTGCGAGTCCAGGCGGAAGAAGCTCATGAAGACAACTCGAGGCCGAAGTCCCAAGCCTAAGCTTTAGGCGGGGACGGTGCCAAGCGTGGCATGTGCAGAGGCCAGCGGGAAGAAGGTCATGAAGACAACTGAAGGCGGAGAGTCCCAAGCCTAAGCTTTAGGAGGGCTGTGCCAGCGTGCTGAGTGCGATCCAGAGCGAAGAAGCTCATGAGACAGCGTGAGGCGGAAATCCCAAAGCCTAAGCTTTAGAGCGGGACTGAGTTGCAAGGTGGCGATTGCGGGCCAGGGTGAAGAAGCTCATGAAGAGAATCTGAGGCAGGAAGTCCCAAGCCTAAGCTTTGGGCGTGCTGATTATAGCGTGGCTGATGCGAGGCCGAGCGGAAGAAGCTCATGAAGACAGCGAAGGCGGAAGTCCCAAGCCTAAGCTTTAGGCGGAGCAGGCGTCAGCGTGGCCAGTCTGAGCCGAAGCGGAAAAAACTCGGGAGGACAACTTGAAGGCGGAGTCCCAAGCCTAAGGTTTAAGTTTGGAGCGGTGTATAGCGTGACCAATTCGAGGCCACTAGCGGAAGAAGCTCATGAAGACAGCTCAGGGCCGAGAAATCCCAAGCTTAAGCTTTAGGCAGGACGGTGCCAAGGTGGCTAATTGCAGGGCCGGTGAAGAAGCTCATGAAGAGAATCTGAGGCGGAAGTCCCAAGCCTAAGCTTTAGGCGTGTGATTATAGCGTGGCCGATTGCGGGCCGGCGGAAGAAGTTCATGAAGATAGCGAAGGCCGGGAGTCCCAAGCTTAAGCTTTAGGCTGGACGGTCTGAAGGTGTGCTAGCTGCGGGCCGGCGGAGAAAGCTCATGAAGAGAATCTGAGGCCGGAGTCCCAAGCCTGAAGCTTTAGGCGTGTGATTATAGCGTGGCCAGTGCAGGGCCAGGCGGAAGAAGCTCATGAGACAGCATGAAGGCTTAGAGTCTCAAGCCTAAACTTTAGGAGGGCTATGCCAAGTGTGTGATTGTGAGGCCAGGCGGAAGAAGCTCATGAGAGACAGCATGAGGCCGGAGTCCCAAGCCTAAACTTTGGGAGGGACTGTGACAAGCGTGTGCGAGTGCGAGGCCGGCGGAAGAAGCTCATGAAGACAACGAAGGCGGAGAGTCCTAAAGCCTAAGCTTTAGGAGGGCATGCCAAGCGTGGCTAGTGCGGTCCGGCGGGAAGAAGATCATGAAGACAACCGAAGGCGGAAGTCCCAAGCTAAACTTTGGGAGGGACGTGCCAAGCGTAGTGATGCGAGGCCAGGCGGGAAGAAGCTCATGAAGAGAATCTGAAGGCGGAAGTCCCAAGCCTAAGCTTTAGGCGTAGCGATTACTAGCGTGGCCAGTGCGGGCCGGCGGGAAGAAGCTCATGAAGACAAGCGAAGGCTTGAGAGTCCAAGCCTAAACTTTGGGAGGGCTGTGCCAAGTGTGTGATGCGATCCGGCGGGAAGAAACTCATGAAGACAACTCGAGGCGGAAGTCCCAAGCCTAAGCTTTGGGTGGGACGGTGTATGAGCGTAGTGGTGTGAGGCCAGGTGAAGAAGCTCATGAAGACAACTCGAAGGCCGGAGGTCCGATGCTAAACTTTAGGAGGATTGTGCCAAGCGTGTGATGCGAGGCCGAGCGGAAGAAGCTCATGAAGACAACTCGAGAGGCTAGAAGTCCCAAGCCCTAAGCTTTAGGCGGAGACGGTGCCAAGTGTGATGGTGCGGGCCGGCGGAAGAAGCTCATGAGAGACAGCGAAGGCGGAAGTCCTAAAGCCTAAACTTTAGGAGGGATTGTGCCTAAGCGTGGCCAGTGCGAGTCCAGGCGGAAGAAGCTCATGAGAGACAACTCGAAGGCGGAGAGTCCCAAGCCTAAGCTTTAGGCGGGACGAGTGTATAGCGTGGTGATGCGAGGCCCGGCGGGAAGAAGGTCATGAAGACAGCATGAAGGCGGAGAGTCCCAAGCCTAAGCTTTGGGAGGGGCTGTGCCAAGCGTGGTGAGTGCGGTCCAGCGGAAGAAGCTCATGAGAGACAGCAGAGGCCGAGAAATCCCAAGCCTAAGCTTTAGGCAGGACGAGTGCCAGAGGTGGTCAATTCGGGGCCGGGCTGAAGAAGCTCATGAAGAGGAATCTGAGGCCGGAGGTCCCAAAGCCTAAGCTTTAGGCGTGTGATTATAAGCGTGGTCAGTGCTGAGGCCAGAGCAAAGAAGCTCATGAAGACAGCCGAGGCCGGAGGTCCCGAGCCTAAGCTTTAGGCGGAGCAGTGCTAAGCGTGGCTGATGCGAGGCCGGCGAGAAAAAGCAGGAGGACAACGAAGGCGGAAGTCCCAAGCCTAAGGTTTAGGCGGGACGATTGCTAAGCGTGACCAGTCTGGGCAGGAAGAAGAAGCTCATGAGAGACAGCGAGGGCAGAAATCCCAAGCCTAAGCTTTAGATGGGACGGTGCCAAGAGTGGCCAATTCTTGGCCAGATAAGAAAAAACTCGAGGAGAGACAACCTGAAGGCTATAAGTCCCAAAGCCTAAGCTTTAGGCGGGATGGTGCCAAGCTTGGCCAGTGCGAGGCCGGCGGAAGAAGCTCATAGAGACAACATGAAGGCGGAAGTCCCAAGCCTAAACTTTAGGAGGGCTGTGCCAAGCGTGCTGATGCGATCCGGCGGAAGAAGCTCATGAATACTAGCTGGAGGCCGGAGTCCCAAGCCTAAGCTTTAGGAGGGACTGTGCCAAGCGTGTGATCCGATCCGGCGGAAGAAGCTCATGAGAGACAGCGAAGGCCGGAAATCCCAAAGCCTAAGCTTTAGGCGGAGCAGTGCCAAGCGTGGCAATTGTAGTCCCGGCGGAAGAAGCTCATAAAGACAACTCGAGGCTAGAAGTCCCAAGCCTAAGCTTTAGGCGGGACGGTGCCAAATGTGGTGGTGCGAGGCCGGCGAGAAGAAGCTCATGAGAGACAACGAAGGCGGAAGTCTAAAGCCTAAACTTTGGGAGGGATTGTGACTAAGCGTGGCCAGTGCGAGTCCGGCGAGAAGAAGCTCATGAAGACAACTCGAGGCGGAAGTCCCAAGCCTAAGCTTTAGGCGGGACGGTGTATAGCGTGTGATGCGAGGCCGAGCGGAAGAAGGTCATGAAGACAGCTGAAGGCCGGAGTCCCAAGCTAAGCTTTAGGAGGGATGTGCCAGGCGTGGCCAGTGCGATCCGGCGGAAGAAGCTCATGAGAGACAACGAGGCGGAAATCCCAAAGCCCTAAGCTTTAGGCGGGACGGTGCCAAAGGTGGCCAGTGCGAGGCCGGAGTGAAGAAGCTCATGAAGAGAATCTGAGGCCAGGAAGAACCAAAGCCTAAGCTTTAGGCGTGTGATTATAGCGTGGCCAATTGCGAGGCCAGGCGGAAGAAGCTCATGAATACAGCGAAGGCGGAAGTCCCAAGCCTAAGCTTTAGGCGGAGCAGTGTATAGCGTGGCCAGTGCGAGGCCGGCGGAAAAAACTCGGGAGGACAACAGAGGCCACATGTCCCAAGCCTAAGTTTTAGGCGGGACGATTATAAGCGTGAGCCAATCTGGGGCAGGAAGAAGAAGCTCATGAGAGACAGCAGCTGAGGCCGGAAATCCCAAGCCTAAGCTTTAGATGGAGACGGTGCCATAGCGTGGCCAATTCTTGGCTCGATAAGAAAAAACTCGGGAGAGACAGCATGAGAGGCTATAAGTCCCAAAGCCTAAGCTTTAGGCGGAGACGGTGCCAAGCTTAGCCAGTGCGAGGCCGGCGGAAGAAGCTCATGAGAGACAACGTGAGGCCGAGAAGTCCCAAGCCTAAACTTTAGGAGGATCTGTGCAAGCGTAGTGATTGCGAGTCCGGCGGAAGAAGCTCATGAATACTGTTGAAGGCGGAAGTCCCAAGCCTAAGCTTTGGGAGGGACTTGTGCCAAGCGTAATGGTCTGATCCGAGCAGAAGAAGCTCATGAGAGACAGCGAGGCCGAGAAGTCCCAAGCCTAAGCTTTAGGCGGGACGAGTGCCAAAGGTGGCCGATTGCGGGCCGGTGAAGAAGCTCATGGAAGAGAATCTGAAGGCCGGAGTCCCAGAGCCTAAGCTTTGGGCGTGTGATTATAGCGTGGCCAATTGCGAGGCCGGCGGAAGAAGCTCATGGATCAGCTGTGAGGCCAGGAAATCCAAGCCTAAGCTTTAGGCAGGACGGTTGCCAAGGTGTGAGTGCGGGCCAGGCTGAAGAAGCTCATGAAGAGAATCTGAAGGCCGGAAGTCCCAAGCCTAAACTTTAGGCGTAGTTGATTATAGCGTGGCGAGTGCGGGCCGAGCGGAAGAAGCTCATGAAGACAGCATGAGGCCGGAGGTCCGAGGCCTAAGCTTTAGGCGAGCAGTTGTCAGCGTGGCCAGTGCGAGCCAGGCGGGAAAAAACTCGGGAGGACAACTCGAAGGCCGGAAGTCCCAAGCCTGAGGTTTAGGCGGGGACGGTGTATAGCGTGACCAATTCTGAGGCCGGCGGAAGAAGCTCATGAGAGACAGCCGAGGCGGAAGTCCCAAGCCTAAACTTTAGGAGGGGCTGTGGCAGTGAAGTGTGAAGTCCCAAGCCAAAGCTTTAGGCGGGACGGTGTCAGCGTGTGCCAGTGCAGGGCGAGGCGGAAGAAGCTCATGAAGACAACATGAGGCCGGAAGTCCCAAGCCTAAACTTTGGGAGGGGCATGCTAGCGTGTCAGTGCGATCCCGAACAAAAGAATCTCATGAGAGACAGCCGTGAGGCCGAGAGTCCCAAGCCTAAGCTTTAGGCGGACAGTTATAGCGTGGCCAGTCTTGGCAGAATAAGAAAAACTCGGGAAGACAGCAGAAGGCTATAAGTCCCAAAGCTCTAAGCTTTAGGCGGAGACGAGTGCTAAGCTTAGCGAGTCTGAGCCAGCGGAAGAAGCTCATGAGAGACAACATGAAGGCCGGAGTCCCAAGCCTAAACTTTAAGTGGGATTGTGCCAAGCGTAGCGAGTGCGAGTCCGGCGGAAGAAGCTCATGAATACTAGCGAGAGGCGAAGTCCCAAGCCTAAGCTTTGGGAGGGTGTGCCAAGCGTGGCCAGTCTGGATCCGAGCAGGAAGAAGCTCATGAGAGACAGCGAGGCGGAAATCCCAAGCCTAAGCTTTAGGCGGGACGATTGCCAAAGGTGTGCCAGTGCGGGCCAGGCTGAAGAAGCTCATGAGAGAGAATCTGAGGCCGGAGTCCCAAAGCCTAAGCTTTAGGCGTGTGATTATAGCGTGGCCAATTCTGAGGCCGGCGGAAGAAGCTCATGAATCTGTGAGAGGCCAAAATCCCAAGCCTAAGCTTTAGGCGGGACGGTGCCAAGGTGTGCCAGTGCGAGGCCAGGTGAAGAAGCTCATGAAGAGAATCTGAAGGCCGGAGAGTCCCGAAGCCTAAAATTTGGGCGTGCTGATTATAAGCGTGGCGATTCTGAGGCCGAGCGGAAGAAGCTCATGAGAGACAGCTGAGGCCGGAGGTCCCAGAGGCTAAGCTTTAGGCGGAAGCAGTGCTAAGCGTGGCTGATTGCGGGCCGGCGGAGAAAAACTCGGGAGGACAACTCGAAGGCCGAGAGTCCCAAGCCTAAGGTTTAGGCAGGGACGGTTGCCAAAGCGTGACCAATTCTGAGGCCGGCGGAAGAAGCTCATAGAAGACAGCGAAGGCCAGAAGTCCAAGCCTAAACTTTAGGAGGGCTGTGGCCAGTATGAAGTTGAGAGTCCAAGCCAAGCTTTAGGCGGGACGGTGCTAAGCGTGTGAGTGCGAGGCGAGGCGGAAGAAGCTCATGAAGACAAGCATGAGGCCGGAAGTCCCAAGCCTAAACTTTGGGAGGCGCATGTAGCGTGTCAGTGCGATCCGAACGAAAGAATCTCATGAGAGACAGCGTGAGGCCGGAAGTCCCAAGCCTAAGCTTTAGGCGGAGCAGTTGCCAGCGTGGCCAGTCTTGGCCGATAAGAAAAACTCGGGAGAGACAACCTGAAGGCTATAAGTCCCAAGCCTAAGCTTTAGGCGGAGACGGTGCCAAGCTTAGCGATGCTGAGGCCGGCGGAAGAAGCTCATGAGAGACAGCGAAGGCCGAAGTCCCAAGCCTAAACTTTAGGAGGACTTGTGCCAAGCGTGGCCAGTGCGATCCGGCGGAAGAAGCTCATGAATACTAGCGTGAGGCGAGAGTCAAAACCTAAGCTTTAGGCAGGAGCGGTGCCAAAGGTAGCCAATTGCGAGGCCGGTCTGAGGCAGAGCTCATGAGAGACAGCGCGAGGCGGAAGTCTCAAAGCCTAAGTTTTAGGTGGGGACGGTGCCAGTGGCCAGTGCAGTCAGCGGAAGAAGCTCAATTGGCCGGCGGAAGAAGCTCATGAAGACATCCTGAAGGCCGGAGGTCCCAAGCCTAAGCTTTAGGCGGGAAGGTGATAAGCGTGGCCAGTGCGAGGCTCGAGCAAGCAGAGCTCATGAAGACAGCGAAGGCTAGAGTCCCAAGCCTCAGCTTTAGGCGAGAATGGTTCAAGCGTGGCCAATTCTGAGGCCGAGTAAAAAACTCGGGAAGAGCAGCCACGAAGGCGGAAGTCCCAAGCCTAAGCTTTAGGCGGAGACGATTATAGCGTGGTGAGTGCGAGGCCAGCGGAAGAAGCTCATGAAGACAACGCGAAGGCGGAAGTCCCAAGCCTAAACTTTAGGAGGGACTGTGACAAGAGTGGCCAGTGCGGTCCAGGCAGGAAGAAGCTCATGAAGACAACGTGAGGCCGGAAGTCCCGAGGCCTAAACTTTAGGAGGGACTATGCCAAGCGTAGCCAGTCTGATCCGGCGGAAAAAACTCGGGAGGACAACGAAGGCCGAAGTCCCAAAGCCTAAGCTTTAGGCGGAGCAGTGCTATAGCGTGGCCAGTCTTGAGCCAGGAAGAAAAAACTTAGGAGAGACAAGCGAAGGCTCTAAGTCCCAAGCCCTAAGCTTTAGGCGGGAAGGCCAGTTGCGAGGCCCGGCGGAAGAAGCTCATGAGAGACAACGCGAAGGCCGGAAGTCCCAAGCCTAAACTTAAGGAGGGACGAGTGCAAAGCGTGGCGATTCTTGTCCGGGGCGGAAGAAGCTCATGAAGACAACTCGAAGGCTAGAGTCCCAAAGCCTAAGCTTTAGGCGGAGACGGTGCCAAGCGTGGCTGATTGCTGAGACCAGGCGGAAGAAGCTCATGAGAGACAACATGAAGGTTGGAAGTCCTAAAGCCTAAACTTTAGGCGGAGCAGTTATAGCGTGTGGTCATGCAGGCCGGCGAGAAAAAACTTCGGGAGAGGCAGCCACGAGGCGGAAGTCCCAAGCCTAAGCTTTAGGCGGGGACGGTGCAAGCGTAGTGATGCGAGGCCGGCGGAAGAAGCTCATGAAGACAACTGAGGCCGGAGTCCCAAGCCTAAACTTTAGGAGGGACTTGTGACAAGAGTGGCCAGTGCAGTCCAGAGCCGGAAGAAGCTCATGAGAGACAACGCGAGGCGGAAGTCCCAAGGCCTAAACTTTAGGAGGGACTATGCCAGCGTAGCCAGTCTGATCCGGCGAGAAAAAACTCGGGAGGACAACGAAGGCCGGAAGTCCCAAGCCTAAGCTTTAGGCGGAGCAGTGCATAGCGTGGCCAGTCTGAGGCAGGAAGAAAAAACTTAGGAGAGACAACGCAGAGGCTCTAAGTCCCAAGCCTAAGCTTTAGGCGAGAAGGCCAGTGCGAGGCCCGGTCGGGAAGAAGCTCATGAAGACAAGCCTGAAGGCCGAGAGTCCCAAGCCTAAACTAAGGAGGGACGGTTGCCAAGCGTGGCCGGTCTTGTCCGGAGCAGAAGAAGCTCATGAAGACAACGCGAAGGCCAGAAGTCCCAAAGCCTAAACTTTAGGAGGGACTGTGCCAAGCGTAGTGAGTGCGAGTCCAGGCGGAAGAAGCTCATGAAGACAACTAGAGGCTAGAAGTCCCAAGCCTAAGCTTTAGGCGAGGACAGTTATAGCGTGGCCAATGCTGGGACCCGGCGGAAGAAGCTCATGAGAGACAGCATGAAGGCTAGAAGTCCTAAAGCCTAAACTTTAGGAGGGATCTGTAGCGTGGCTAATGTGCAGGTCCGGCGGAAGAAGCTCATAAAGACAACGTGAGGCCGAAGTCCCAAAGCCTAAACTTTAGGAGGGACTGTGCCAAGCGTGATAGTCTGATCCGGCGAGAAAAAACTCGGGAGGACAACCTGAAGGCCGGAAGTCCCAAGCTTAAGCTTTAGGCGGGATGGTGCCAAGCGTGGCCAGTCGCGAGGCCGAGCGGAAGAAGCTCATGAGAGACAACCTGAGGCTAGAGTCCCAAAGCCTAAGCTTTAGGCGGAGACGATTGCTAAGCGTGTGAGTGCTGGAACCGGCGGAAGAGCTCATGAGACAACGAGAAGGCTAGAAGTCCTAATGCCTAAACTTTAGGAGGGATTGTGCCAAGCGTGTGGTCTGGAGACCGAGCGGAAGAAGCTCATGAGAGACAATGAAGGCGGAAGTCCCAAGCATAAACTTTAGGAGGGATTGTGCCAAGCGTGGCCAGTCTGATCCACAGCAAAAGAGCTCATGAAGACAACTCGAGAGGCTAGAAGTCCGAAGCCTAAGCTTTAGGCGGGACGATTGTCAGCGTGGTGGATTGCGGACCGAGCGGAAGAAGCTCATGAGACAACCAGCGAGGTTGGAAGTCCTAAAGCCTAAACTTTAGGTGGAGCAGTGTCAAGCGTGGCCAATGCGAGGCCGGCGAGAAAAAACTCGGGAGGACAACGAAGGCGGAAGTCCCAAGCTTAAGCTTTAGGCGGAGACGGTCCCAAGCTTAGCCATTCGCGAGGCTGAGCGGAAGAAGCTCATGAAGATAATGCGAAGTCCAGAAGTCCCAAAGCCTAAACTTTAGGAGGGACAGTGCCAAGCGTGTGCTAACGATCCGGGAGCGGAAGAAGCTCATGAAGACAACGCGAAGGCCAGAAGTCCCAAAGCCTAAGCTTTGGGCGGGACGGTGGCAAGCGTGGCCAATTGCAGGCCCGAGAAGAAAAAACTCAGGAAGACAATGCGAAGGCTATAAGTCCCAAAGCCTAAGCTTTAGGCGGAGACGATTACAGCGTGGCCAATGCGATCCGGCGGAAGAAGCTCATGAGAGACAACTCGAAGGCCGGAAGTCCCAAAGCCTAAGCTTTGGGCGGGACTGATAGCAGCGTGTGCCAGTGCGGGCAGGAAGAAAAAACTCGGGAAGACAATCACGAAGGTCATGAAGTCCCAAGCCTAAGCTTTAAGCGGGACCGAGTGCTAGCGTGGCCAATGCGATCCGGCGGAAGAAGCTCATGAAGACAACTCGAAGGCGGAAGTCCCAAAGCCTAAGCTTTGAGGCGGAGACGATAACAGCGTGGCCAGTTGCGAGTCCGGCGGAAGAAGCTCATGAAGACAACTCGAAGGCCAGAAGTCCCAAAGCCTAAGCTTTGGGCGGGACGGTGCCAAGCGTGGCCAGTGCGGGCAGGAAGAAAAACTCGGGAAGACAATCACGAAGGCTATAAGTCCCAAAGCCTAAGCTTTAGGCGGGACGGTCCCAAGCTTGGCCATTTGCAGGCCCGAGCAGAAGAAGCTCATGAAGACAATGCGAAGTCCAGAAGTCCCAAAGCCTAAACTTTAGGAGGGACAGTGCCAAGCGTGGCCAACAGCAGTCCGGAGCAGAAGAAGCTCATGAAGACAACGCGAAGGCCAGAAGTCCCAAAGCCTAAGCTTTAGGCGGGACGGTGCCAAAGCGACCAGTGCGAGGCCAGGCGGAAGAAGCTCATGAAGATAGCATGAAGGCGAGAGTCCCAGACTAACTTTTAGGTGAGGCAGTTGCCAGCAGTGGCCAGTGCTGGTCAGAGCATCGGAAGCTCAATTGGCCCAGGAAAACTCATGAACACAGCGTGAAGGCGGAGTCCCAAGCCTAATCTTTAGGAGGGATTGTGCCAAGGTGTGATTGGAGGCCGTGCGGAAGAAGCTCTTGAAGACAGCAGGGCCGGAAGTCCCAAGCCTAAGTTTCGAGGTGGGGCCGGTTGCCCAGGTGACCAGTTGTAAGTCAAGCGGAAGAAGCTCAATTGGCCCGGCGGAAGAAGCTCGTGAGAGACAGCATGAAGGCCGGAGTCCCAAGCCTAAACTTTAGGAGGCCTTTGTGCCAAGCGTGGTCAATGCGATCCGGCGGAAGAAGCTCATGAGAGACAGCAGAAGGCGGAAGTCCCAAGCCCTAAGCTTTGGGCGGGACGGTTGCAAAGTGTGGCCATGCGGGCCGAGCGGAAGAAGCACATGAAGAGAATCTGAGGCGGAAGTCCTAAAGCCTAAGCTTTAGGCGTGTGATGCTAAGCGTGGCAGTGCGAGGCCGGCGAAAGAAGCTCATGAAGACAACGCGAGGCTAGAAGTCCCAAGCCTAAGCTTTAGGCGGAGCAGTTGCCAGCGTTTCCAATTCTGAGGCCAGCGAGAAAAACTCGGGAGGACAGCGAAGGCCGGAAGCCCCAAGCCTAAGCTTTAGGCGGGACGGTTGCCAAGAGTGGCCAATTGCGAGGCCGGCGGAAGAAGCTCATGAGAGACAAGCGAAGGCTAGAGTCCCAAGCCTAAGCTTTAGGCGGAGACGGTGCTAGCGTGGCCAGTCTGGGACCCGGCGGAAGAAGCTCATGAGAGACAGCGAAGGCTAGAAGTCCTAAAGCCTAAACATTAGGAGGGGCTGTGCCAAGCGTGGCCAGTCGCGATCCAGGCGGAAGAAGCTCATGAAGACAACTGAAAGCTAGAAGTCCTAAAGCCTAAACTTTAGGCGGAGCAGTTATAGCGTGGCCAATTGCGAGCCGATCGAGAAAAAACTCGGGAGGACAACGTGAGGCCGGAAGTCCCAAGCCTAAGCTTTAGGCGGAGCAGTGTCATAGCGTGGCCAATTCTTGGCTAGGAAGAAAAAACTCGGGAAGACAATCACGAAGGCTATAAGTCCCAAGCTTAAGCTTTAGGTGGAGACGGTCCCAAGCTTAGCCAATTGCGAGGCCGAGCGGAAGAAGCTCATGAAGACAATCGCGAAGTCGGAAGTCCCAAGCCTAAACTTTAGGAGGGACCGGTGCCAAGCGTGTGCTAGCAGATCCGGAGGCGGAAGAAGCTCATGAAGACAACGAAGGCCGGAAGTCCCAAGCCTAAGCTTTAGGCGGGACGAGTGCCAAGGTAGCTGATTGCGGTCAGAGCGGAAGAAGCTCATGAAGATAGCGAAGGCCGGAAGTACAAAGCCTAACTTTTAGGTGAGGCAGTTGCCAGCGTGGCCAATTGCAGGTCCGAGCATCAGAAGCTCAATTGGCCCCAGAAGAAGCTCATGAACACAACGCGAAGGCCAGAAGTCCCAAAGCCTAATCTTTAGGAGGGACTGTGCCAAAGGTGGCCAATTGGAGGCCCGTGCAGAAGAAGCTCTTGAAGACAACGCGCAGGCCAGAAGTCCCAAAGCCTAAGTTTCAGGTGGGACGGTGCCAGCGTGGCCAGTGTAAGTCAAGCGGAAGAAGCTCGATTGGCGAGGCGGAAGAAGCTCGTGAGAGACAGCGAAGGCCGAGAAGTCCCAAGCCTAAACTTTAGGAGGGACTTGTGTAGGCGTGTGAGTGCGATCCGGCGGAAGAAGCTCATGAGAGACAGCGAGAGGCCGGAGGTCCCAAGCCTAAGCTTTAGGCAGGACGAGTGCCAAGGTGGTGATGCGGGCCGGCGGAAGAAGCTCATGAAGAGAATCTGAGGCCGGAGTCCTAAAGCCTAAGCTTTGGGCGTGCTGATATAGCGTGGCCAGTGCGAGGCCGGCGAAGAAGCTCATAAAGACAACGAAGGCTAGAAGTCCCAAGCCTAAGCTTTAGGCGGAGCAGTGCCAAGTGTTTCCAATTCGAGGCCGGCGAGAAAAAACTTAGGAGGACAACGAAGGCCGGAGTCCCAAAGCCTAAGCTTTAGGCGGAGCAGTTATAAGCGTGGCCAATTCTGAGGCAGGAAGAAAAACTCGGGAAGACAATCACGAAGGTTATAAGTCCCAAGACTAAGCTTTAGGCGGGGACGGTCCCAAGCTTAGCCATTTGCGAGCCGGCGGGAGAAGCTCATGAAGACAATGTGAAGTCCGAAGTCCCAAGCCTAAACTTTGGGAGGGACGGTCTCAAGCGTGGCGATGCTGGTCAGAAGCGGAAGAAGCTCATGAAGACAACGTGAAGGCCGAAGTCCCAAAGCCTAAGCTTTAGGCGGAGACGGTGCTAAAGGTGGTCAGTGCGAGGCCGAGCGGAAAAGCTCATGAAGATAGCGAAGGCCGGAAGTCCCAAGCCTAACTTTTAGGTGAGGCAGTTGCCCAGCTAGCGATTGCTGGTCAGAGCATCGGAAGCTCAATTGGCCCCGGAAGAAGCTCATGAACACTAGCTGAGGCCGAAGTCCCAAGCCTAATCTTTAGGAGGGCATGCCAAGGTGGTGATTGGAGGCCGTCTGGAAGAAGCTCTTGAAGACAGCCTGAGGCCGGAAGTCCCAAGCCTAAACTTTGGGAGGGCTGTGCCAAGCGTGGCCAGTCTGATCCGGCGGAAGAAGCTCATGAAGACAGCGAGAGGCGGAGAGTCCCAAGCCTAAGCTTTAGGCGGGACGGTGCCAAAGGTGGCCAGTGCGAGGCCGAGCGGAAGAAGCTCATGAAGAGAATCTGAGGCGGAACTCCTAAAGCCTAAGCTTTGGGCGTACTGTGATGTAGCGTGGCCAGTGCGGGGCCGGCGAAGAAGCTCATGAAGACAACGCGAAGGCTAGAAGTCCCAAAGCCTAAGCTTTAGGCGGAACGGTGCCAAGCGTTTCCAATTGCAGGCCTGAGCAGAAAAAACTTAGGAGGACAACGCGAAGGCCAGAAGTCCCAAAGCCTAAGCTTTAGGCGGAGACGGTTGCAAAGGTGGTGAGTGCGAGGCCGAGCAGGAAGAAGCTCATGAAGAGAATCTGAAGGCCGGAAGTCCTAAAGCCTAAGCTTTGGGCGTGTGATATAGCGTCGCCAGTGCGGGGCCCGGCGAAAGAAGCTCATGAAGACAGCCTGAAGGCTAGAAGTCCCAAGCCTAAGTTTTAGGCGGAGCAGTTATAGCGTTTCGATTGCGAACTGGCGAGAAAAAACTTAGGAGGACAACGAAGGCGGAAGTCCCAAAGCTTAAGCTTTAGGCGGGACGGTCCCAAGCTTAGCCATTCGCGAGCTGGCGGAAGAAGCTCGTGAAGATAATCACGAAGTCAGGAAGAAAAAACTCGGGAAGTGCCTAGAGCAGGGACAACTGAAGTCTAGAAGTCCTAAAGCCTAAACTTTAGGCGGAGCAGTTATAGCGTGGCCAATTGTAGGCCGGCGAGAAAAAACTCGGGAGGACAACGAAGGCCGGAGAGTCCCAAGCCTAAGCTTTAGGCGGAGCAGTGCTAAGCGTGGCCAGTTGCGAGGCAGGAAGAAAAAACTCGGGAAGACAATCACGAAGGCTATAAGTCCCAAGCCTAAGCTTTAGGCGGAGACGGTCCCAAGCTTAGCCAGTGCGAGGCCCGGCGGAAGAAGCTCATTAAGACAATCACGAAGTCAGAAGTCCCAAGCCTAAACTTTAGGAGGGACGAGTGCCAAGCGTGGCGATGCTGATCCGGAGGCGGAAGAAGCTCATGAAGACAACGTGAAGGCCGGAGGTCCCAAGCCTAACTTTAGGTGGGGCCGGTGCCAGCGTGTCAGTGCATGTCAGAGCATCGAAGCTCAATTGGCCCCAGAAGAAGCTCATGAAAACAACGCGAAGGCCAGAAGTCCCAAAGCCTAATCTTTAGGAGGGACTTGTCTAGAAGGTAGTGGTCTGAGGCACGTCGCGGAAGAAGCTCTTGAGAGACAACCTGAGGCCGGAAGTCCCAAAGCCTAAGTTTCAGGTGGGACGGTGCCCAGCGTGGCCAATTGTAAGTCCAAGCAGAAGAAGCTCAATTGGCCCGAGCAGAAGAAGCTCATGAAGACAACACGAAGGCCAGAAGTCCCAAAGCCTAAGCTTTAGGCGGGAAGGTGCTAAGCGTGGCCAATTGCAGGCCCGAGCAAACGAAGCTCATGAAGATAACGCGAAGGCTAGAAGTCCCAAAGCCTACGCTTTAGATAGAACGGTTCCAAGCATGGCCAATTCTGAGGCCTGGCGAGAAAAAACTCGGGAGAGACAACGCGAGGCCGGAGTCCCAAAGCCTAAGCTTTAGGCGGGAAGGTGCTAAGCGTGGCCAATTGCAGGCCCGAGCAAACGAAGCTCATGAAGATAACGCGAAGGCTAGAAGTCCCAAAGCCTACGCTTTAGATAGAACGGTTCCAAGCATGGCCAATTACAGGCACGAGCAGAAAAAACTCAGGAAGACAACGCGAAGGCCAGAAGTCCCAAAGCCTAAGCTTTAGGCGGGAAGGTGCTAAGCGTGGCCAGTGCGAGGCCAGAGCAAGCGAAGCTCATGAAGATATGCGAAGGCTAGAAGTCCCAAAGCCTACGCTTTAGATAGAAACAGTTCCAAGCATGGCCAATTCTGGGCCGAGGCCAAAAAACTCAAGAGGATAGCGAAGTCCGGAAGTCCCAAAGCCTAAGCTTTAGGCGGGATGGTGCCAAGCTTAGCCATTGCAAGCCGGCGGAAGAAGCTCATGAAGACAACTGAAGGCCGAGGTCCCAAAGCCTAAACTTGAGGCGGGATTGTGCCAAGCGTGGTCAGTTGCGGTCCGGAGGCGGAAGAAGCTCATCGCGAGACAGCGCGAGGCCGGAAGTCACTAAAGCCTAAGCTTTAGGCAGGGACGGTGCCAATGGTGGCCAGTTGCGAGGCCCGGCGGAAGGAGCTCATGAGAGACAACACGAAGGCCGGAAGTCCCAAGCCTAAGCTTTAGGCAGGGACGAGTGCCAAAGGTGGCCAGTGCGAGTCCGAGCGGAAGAAGCTCATGAAGAGAATCTGAAGTCGGAGTCCCAAGCCTAAGCTTTAGGCGGGATGTGCCAAGCGTGTGATTGCGGGCCCGGCGAAGAAGCTCATGAAGACAACCTTGAAGGCTAGAAGTCCCAAGCCTAAGCTTTAGGCGGAGACGGTGCCAAGGTGGCTGATTGCGAGGCCAGGCGGAAGAAGCTCATGAAGACAACGCTGAAGGCCATAAGTCCTAAAGCCTAAACTTTAGGAGGGACTCGTGCTAAGCGTGGCCAATTCGGATCCAGGAGCAAAGAAGCTCATGAGAGACAACCTGAAGGCCGGAAGTCCCAAAGCCTAAGCTTTAGGCAGGGACGGTGCCAAAGGTGGCCAGTGCGAGTCCGAGCAGGAAGAAGCTCATAAAGAGAATCTGAGGCTAGAGTCCCAAGCCCTAAGCTCAGCGGAGCAGGTGCCAAGCGTGGCCAATTGCGAGGCAGAGTAGAAAAACTCGGGAGGACAACTGAAGGCCGAAGTCCCAAGCCTAAACTTTATGAGGGCTGTGCCAAGCGTGTAGTCGCGATCCGAGCAGGAAAAAGCTCATGAAGACAACTCGAAGGCGGAGGTCCCAAGCCTAAGATTTAGAAGGGACGGTGCTAAAGGTAGTCAATTGCGAGGCCAGGCGGAAGAAGCTCATGAAGATAGCTGAAGGCCGGAAGTCCGATGCCTAAACTTTAGGAGGAGCGATTGCCAAGCGTGGCCGATTCTTTGTCCGGGTGAAGAAGCTCATGAGAGACAACGAGGCGGAAGTCACAAAGACTAAGCTTTAGGCGGGGACGGTTGCCAAGCGTGGCTGATTGTAGGCCGAGCGGAAGAAGCTCGAAAGACAACGCGAGGCCGGAAGTCCGATGCACTAAACTTTATGAGGGGCATGCCAAGCGTGGCCAATTGCGATCCGAGCGAGAATAAGCTCATGAAGACAACTCGATGGCGGAAGTCTCAAGCCTAAACTTTTGGAGGGACGGTGCCAAGTGTGGCCGATTCTTTGTCCGGGATGAAGAAGCTCATGAGAGACAACTGAAGGCCGGAAGTCACAAAGCCTAAGCTTTAGGCGGAGACGGTTGTCAAGCGTGGCTGAGTCTGAGGCCGGCGGAAGAAGCTCAAAAGACAGCGAAGGCGGAAGTCCGATGCCTAAACTTTAGAAGGATTGGGCCAAGCGTGGCCAGTGCGGTCCGGCGGAAGAAGCTCATGAAGACAACTCGATGGCTAGAAGTCCCAAGCCTAATCTTTTGGAGGGGCCGATTGCAAGCGTGGCCAATTGCGGTCCGAGCGGAAGAAGCTCATGAAGACAACGAAGGCGGAAGTCCCAAGCCTAAGATTTAGAAGGGACTGTGCCAAAGGTGTGCCAGTGCGAGGCCGGCGGAAGAAGCTCATGAAGATAGCTGAAGGCGGAAGTCCCAAGCCTAAACTTTAGGAGGAGCGATTGCCAAGCGTGGCGATTCTGATCCGGAGGCGGAAGAAGCTCATGAAGACAACGTCGCGGGCCGGAAGTCACAAAGCCTAAGCTTTAGGCGGGACGGTGCCAAGCGTGGCCAGTGCTGAGGCCGGCGGAAGAAGCTCATGAGAGACAACATGAAGGCTAGAAGTCCTAAAGCCTAAACTTTAGGAGGGCTGTGCCAAGCGTGGCCAGTGCGATCCAGGCGGAAGAAGCTCATGAGAGGCAACTCGAAGGCCGAAGTCCCAAGCCTAAGCTTTGGGCGGGACTGATGACAAGCGTGGTGATTGCGGGCCGGCGGAAGAAGCTCATGAGAGACAATCGCGAGGCCGGAAGTCCCAAAGCCTAAACTTTAGGAGGGACTGTGCCAAGCGTAGCCAATTGCAGTCCCGAGCAGAAGAAGCTCATGAAGACAACGCGATGACCAGAAGTCCCAAAGCCTAAGCTTTAGACGGGACAACGCAAAGGCTAGAAGTCTAAAGCTAAACTTTAGGCGGAGCAGTTATAGCGTGGCCAGTGCGAGGCCGGCGGAAAAAACTCGGGAGGACAACGAAGCCGGAAGTCCCAAGCGTAAGCTTTAGGCGGAGCAGTGCAAGCGTAGCCAATTGCGAGGCAGGAAGAAAAAACTCGGGAAGACAATCACGAAGGCTATAAGTCCCAAAGCCTAAGCTTTAGGCGGGATGGTCCCAAGCTTGGCCAGTGCGAGGCCGGCGGAAGAAGCTCATTAAGACAATTCGAAGTCGGAAGTCCCAAGCCTAAACTTTAGGAGGGACAGTGCCAAGCGTGGCGAGTGGCGGTCCGGAGCGGAAGAAGCTCATGAAGACAGCGAAGGCGGAAGTCCCAATGCCTAAACTTTAGGAGGGATCGTGCCAAGCGTGGTGATGCGATCCGAGCGGAAGAAGCTCATGAAGACAACTCGATGGCGGAAGTCCCAAGCCTAAACTTTTGGAGGGGACGGTGCCAAGCGTGGCCGATTCTTTGTCAGAGTGAAGAAGCTCATGAAGACAGCTGAGGCGGAAGTCCTAAAGCCTAAGCTTTAGGCGGGACGGTGCCAAGCGTGGCCAGTCTGAGGCACGGCGGAAGAAGCTCATGAGAGACAACACGAGGCCGAGAGTCCCAAGCCTAAGCATTAGGCGGGACGGTGCTAAGCGTGTGCAGTGCGAGGCCGGCGAGCAGAAGCTCATGAAGATAGCAGAGGCTAGAAGTCCCAAGCCTACGCTTTAGGTAGAAACGGTTCAAGCATGGCCAATTCAGAGCCGAGCGGAAAAAACTCGGGAAGACAGCGAAGGCCGAAGTCCCAAGCCTAAGCTTTAGGCGGAGACGAGTACCAAGCGTGGCCAATTCTGAGGCCGGCGGAAGAAGCTCATAGAAGACAGCGAAGGCCGGAAGTCCCAAGCCTAAACTTTAGGAGGGGCCATGCCAAGCGTGGCCAGTGCGGTCCGGCGGAAGAAGCTCATGAAGACAACTCGAGGCGGAAGTCCCAAGCCTAAACTTTAGGAGGGACTGTGCCAAGCGTAGTGATGCGAGTCCAGAGCAAAGAAGCTCATGAAGACAACGCAGAGGCTAGAAGTCCCAAAGCCTAAGCTTTAGGCGGAGCAGTGCCAAGGTGGCCAGTGCGGTCCGAGCGGAAGAAGCTCATGAAGAGAATCTGAAGGCCGGAAGTCCCAAGCCTAAGCTTTAGGCGGGGCATGTCTAGCGTAGTGAGTGCGGTCCGGCGGAAGAAGCTCATGAAGACAACTCAAGGCGGAAGTCCCAAGCCTAAACTTTAGGAGGGGCTGTGCCCAGCGTGGTCAGTGCGAGTCCGGCGGAAGAAGCTCATGAAGACAACTCGAAGGCTAGAAGTCCCAAGCCTAAGCTTTAGGCGGAGACGATGCCAAAGTGTGGTCTGAGCCAGGCGGCGGAAGCTCATGAAGACAACTCGATGGCGGAAGTCCCAAGCCTAAGCTTTAGGCGGGACGGTTGCCAGCGTGGTGAGTGCGGGCCCGGCGGAAAAGCTCATGAAAACAGCGAAGGCGGAAGTCCCAAGCCTAAACTTTAGGAGGGCCTGTGCCAGTCGTGGCCAAATGTAGTCCAGAGCAAAAGAAGCTCGTGAAGACAACGCGAGGCGGAAGTCCCAAGCCTAAGCTTTAGGCAGGACCGGTGCCAAGGTGGCCAGTGCGAGTCCGAGCAGGAAGAAGCTCATGAGAGACAACTCGAGGCCGAGAGTCCCAAGCCTAACTTTAGGAGGGATCTGTGCCAAGCGTGTGAGTGCGAGTCCAGAGCAAAAGAAGCTCGTAGAGACAACGCGAGGCCGAAGTCCCAAAGCCTAAGCTTTAGGCAGGACGGTGCCAAAGGTGGCCAGTGCAGGTCCGAGCAGGAAGAAGCTCATGAGAGAGAATCTGAAGGCGGAAGTCCCAAGCCTAAGCTTTAGGCGGGGCCTATGCCAAGCGTAGCCAGTGCGGTCCGGCGGAAGAAGCTCATGAAGACAACTCAAGGCGGAAGTCCCAAGCCTAAACTTTAGGAGGGCTGTGCCAAGCGTGTGCCAGTGCGAGTCCGGCGGAAGAAGCTCATGAAGACAACTCGAAGGCTAGAAGTCCCAAGCCTAAGCTTTAGGCGGGACGGTGCCAAGTAGTGAGTGCGAGGCAGAGCGGCGAAGCTCATGAAGACAACTCGATGGCGGAAGTCCCAAGCCTAAGCTTTAGGCGGGGACGGTGCTAAGCGTAGTGAGTGCGAGGCCGGCGGAAGAAGCTCATGAAAACAGCTGAAGGCCGAGAGTCCCAAGCCTAAACTTTAGGAGGGACCTGTGCCAGCGTGGTCAGTGCGATCCAGAGCAAAGAAGCTCATGAAGACAACTTGAGGCCGGAAGTCCCAAGCCTAAGCTTTAGGCAGGGACGGTGCCAAAGGTGGCCAGTGCAGGTCTCGAGCAGGAAGAAGCTCATAAAGAGAATCTGAGGCGGAAGTCCCAAGCCTAAGCTTTAGGCAGGGACGGTGCCAAGGTGGCCAGTGCGAGGCCGAGCAGGAAGAAGCTCATGAAGAGAATCTGAAGGCTAGAAGTCCCAAGCCTAAGCTAGGCGGAGCGGTGCCAAGCGTGGCCAGTGCGAGCCAGAGTAGAAAAAACTCGGGAGGACAACGAGGCCGGAAGTCCCAAGCCTAAGCTTTAGGCGGGACGGTGCTAAGCGTGGCTAGTCTGAGGCCGGCGGGAAGAAGCTCATGAAGACAACTCGAAGGCCGGAAGTCCCAAAACCTAAACTTTATGAGGGCTGTGCCAAGCGTAGCCAGTGCGAGTCCGAGCAGGAAAATGCTCATGAAGACAGCGAAGGCGGAAGTCCCAAGCCTATGATTTAGAAGGGACGGTGCCAAGGTGGCTAATTGCGAGGCCGGCGGAAGAAGCTCATGAAGAAAATCACGGAGGCCGAGAGTCCCAAGCCTAAGCTTTAGGCGGAGCAGTTGCCAAGCGTGACCGATTCGCGAGGCAGGAAGAAAAAACTCGGGAGAGACAACGCGAAGGCTAGAAGTCCCAAGCCTAAGCTTTAGGCGGAGACGAGTGCTAAGCTTAGCAGAGTGTAGGCCGGCGGAAAAAGCTCATGAAGGCAGTGAGAAGGCGGAAGTCCCAAAGCCTAAACTTTAGGAGGGACGGTTGCCAAGCTTGGCCGATTCGCGGTCTGGAGCGGAAGAAGCTCATGAAGGCAGTATGAGGCGGAGGTCCCAAGCCTAAGCTTTAGGCAGAGGCAGTGCTAAAGGTGGCCAGTGCGGGGCCGGCGGAAGAAGCTCACGAAAACATTGCGAAGGCGGAGGTCCCAAGCCTAAGTTTTAGGTGCAGCGGTTGCCCAGTGGCCGATTGCGGTCAGAGTAGAAGAAGCTCATAGAGACAGCGAGGCCGGAAGTCAGAAAGCCTAAGCTTTAGACGGGACGGTGCTAAAGGTAGCCAATTGCAGGGCCAGGCAGGAAGGAGCTCATGCTGAGACAATCACGAAGGCAAAAGTCCTGAAGCCTAAGCTTTGGGTGGAGCAGTGCTAGGCGTGGCCAGTTCTGAGGCCGGCGGAAGAAGCTCATGAGAGACAGCGAGAGGCCATAAATATCAAAGCCTAAGCTTTAGGCGGAGCGGTCTTGGCGTGGCCGATTGTAGGCCGAGCGGAAGAAGCTCACGAAGACAGCGAAGGCCGGGAATCCCAAGCCTAAGCTTTAGGCGGAGCAGTGTAAGCGTGGCCAATTCTTGGCAGGCGGAAGAAACTCGGGAAGACAACGAAGGCCGGAAGTCCCAAAGCCTAAGCTTTAGGCGGAGACAGACCAAAAGTCCCAAGCCTAAGCTTTAGGCGGGACGATGCATAGCGTGTGCAAATTATAGTCCGGCGGAAGAAGCTCATGAAGACAATCGCGAGGCGGAAGTCCCAAGCCTAAACTTTAGGAGGGACTATGCCAAGCGTGGCCGATTTTAGTCCAGGAGTAGAAGAAGTTCATGAAGACAGCAGGAAGGCCAGAAGTCCCAAAGCCTAAGCTTTAGACGGGATGGTGCCAAAGGTGGCCAATTGCAGGCCCGAGCAGAAGAAGCTCATGAAGACAATGCGAAGGCCAGAAGTTCCAAAGCCTAAGTTTTAGGTGGAGCAGTTGCCCAGTGGCTACTTGCGGTCAGAGTAGAAGAAGCTCGATTGGCCGAGCCAGGAAGAAGCTCGTGAGAGACAACCACGAAGGCCGAGAGTCCCAAGCCTAAGCTTTAGGCGAAGCAGTGTAAGCCAGACCAATTGCGAGGCCAGGCGGAAGAAGCTTAGGAAGACAACGCGAGGCCGGAGTCCCAAGCCTAAGCTTTAGGCAGGGACGGTGCCAAGGTAGCCAATTGCGAGGCCGAGCGGAAGAAGCTCATGAAGACAACGCGAGGCCGGAAATCCCAAGCCTAAGCTTTAGGCGGAGCAGTTGCTAAGCGTGGCAGTTGCGAGGCCAGTGGAAGAAGCTCACAGAGACAGCTGAAGGCCGGAAATCCCAAAGCCTAAGCTTTAGGCGGAGCAGTTATAGCGTGGGCAGTTGCGAGGCCGGCGGAAGAAACTCGGGAAGACAAGCGAAGGCCGGAAGTCCCAAGCCTAAGCTTTAGGCGGGACCAGACCAAAAGTCCCAAGCATAAGCTTTAGGCGGGACCAGGCGTAAGCGTGGCCAAATTGTAGTCCCGAGCAGAAGAAGCTCATGAAACAATGCGAAGGCCAGAAGTCCCAAAGCCTAAACTTTAGGAGGGACTATGCCAAGCGTGGCCAATTGCAGTCCGGAGCAGAAGAAGCTCATGAAGACAACGCGAAGGCCAGAAGTCCGAAAGCCTAAGCTTTAGTCGGGATGGTGCCAAAGGTGGCCAATTGCAGGCCCGAGCAGAAGAAGCTCATGAAGACAATGCGAAGGCCAGAAGTTCCAAAGCCTAAGTTTTAGGTGGAGCAGTTGCCCAGTGGCTACTTGCGAGGCCGGCGGAAGAAACTCAGGAAGACAACGCGAAGGCCAGAAGTCCCAAAGCCTAAGCTTTAGGCGGGACGGGCCAAAAGTCCCAAAGCCTAAGCGTTAGGCGGGACGGTACCAAGCTTGGCCAAATTACAGTTCCGAGCAGAAGAAGCTCATGAAGACAACGCGAAGGCCAGAAGTCCCAAAGCCTATGCTTTAGACGGGACGGTGCCAAGGTGGCTGAGTCTGAGGCCGGCGGAAGAAGCTCATGAAGACACTGCGAAGGCCAGAAATCCCAAAGCCTAAGTTTTAGGCGGGACGGTCCAAAAGTCCCAAAGCCTAAGCTTTAGGCGGGACGGTGCTAAGCGTGGCCAAGTTCTGATCCGGCGGAAGAAGCTCATGAAGACAACGCGAAGGCCAGAAGTCCCAAAGCCTAAGGTTTAGGCAGGACGGTGCCAAGGTAGCCAGTGCGGGCCCGAGCGGAAGAAGCTCGAAGACAACGAAGGCTAGGAATCCCAAGCCTAAGCTTTAGGCGGAGCAGTTGCCAAGCGTGGCCAATTGCGAGGCCGGCGGAAGAAGCTCGGGAAGACAGCGCGAGGCCGAGAATCCCAAAGCCTAAGCTTTAGGCGGAGCAGTGCCAAGCGTGGCCAGTGCGAGGCCGAGCGGAAGAAGCTACGGAAGACAGCGAAGGAAAGAAGTCCCAAAGCCTAAGCTTTAGGCGGAATGGTGCCAAGCGTGGCCAATTGCGAGCCGGCGGAAGAAGCTCATGAAGACAACGCGAGGCGGAAGTCCTGAAGCCTAAGCTTTAGGCAGGGACGGTGCCAAAGTAGCCAGTGCGAGGCCCGAGCGGAAGAAGATTAGGAGAGACAACGGCGGCGGAAGTCCCAAGCCTAAGCTTTAGGCAGGGACGGTGCCAAGGTAGCCAATTGCGAGGCCGGCGGAAGAAGCTCATGAGAGACAGCGAAGGCCGGAAATCCCAAGCATAAGCTTTAGGCGGAGCAGTGCCAAGCGTGGCAATTGCAGGCCCGAGTAGAAGAAGCTCACAAAGACAACGCGAAGGCCAGAAATCCCAAAGCCTAAGCTTTAGGCGGAGCAGTTGTAGCGTGGGCAGTGCGAGGCCGGCGGAAGAAACTCGGGAAGACAACGCGAGGCCGGAAGTCCCAAGCCTAAGCTTTAGGCGAGGCGAGCCAAAAGTCCCAAGCCTAAGCTTTAGGCGAGGCAGCGCAAGCGTGGCCAAAATTGTAGTCCCAGCGGAAGAAGCTCATGAAACAATCGCGAAGGCGGAAGTCCCAAGGCTAAGTTTTAGGTGGAGCAGGCGCCAGGCGTGGCCACTGCGGTCAGGAGTGGAAGAAGCTCAATTGGCCGAGCGGAAGAAGCTCATGAAGACAATCGCGAGGCCGAAGTCCTGAAAGCCTAAACTTTAGGCGGAGCAGTTATAGCGTGGCCGATTGCTGAGGCCGGCGGAAGAAGCTCATGAGAGACAGCGAGGCCGGAAATCCCAAAGCCTAAGCTTTAGGCGAGCAGTTGCTAAGCGTGGCCAATTGCGAGCCGAGCGGAAGAAACTCGGGAAGACAATCACGAGGCCAGAAATCCCAAAGCCTAAGCTTTAGGCGGAACGGTGCCAAGCGTGGCCAATTGCAGGCCCGAGCAGAAGAAACTCAGGAAGACAACGCGAAGGCCAGAAGTCCCAAAGCCTAAGCTTTAGGCGGGACGGGCCAAAAGTCCCAAAGCCTAAGCTTTAGGCGGGACGGTGCCAAGCGTGGCCAAATTGTAGTCCCGAGCAGAAGAAGCTCATGAAGACAATGCGAAGGCCAGAAGTCCCAAAGACTAAACTTTAGGAGGGACTATGCCAAGCGTGGCCAATTGCAGTGCGGAGCAGAAGAAGCTCATGAAGACAACGCGAAGGCCAGAAGTCCCAAAACCTAAGCTTTAGACGATATGGTGCGAAAGGTGGCCAATTGCGAGGCCAGGCGGAAGAAGCTCATGAAGAGAATGCGAAGGCCAGAAGTTCCAAACCCTACGTTTTAGGTGGAACGGTGCCCAGCGTGGCCAAGTGCAGGCCCGAGCAGAAAAAGCTCAGGAAGACAACAGGAAGGCCAGAAGTCTCAAAGCCTAAGCTTTAGGGAGACGGTGTGCAGCGTGGCTAGTTGTAGGCCGAGCGGAAGAAACTTAGGAAGACAACGCGAAGGCCAGAAGTCCCAAGCCTAAGTTTTAGGCGGGACGGTTGCCTGACATGTGGTCATGCGGGCAGGAAGAAGAAGCTCATGAAGACAGCGGGAGGCCGGAAGTCTCAAGCCTAAGTTTTAGGGGGACGGTGTGCAAGCGTGGTCAGTGCGAGGCCGGCGGAAGAAACTCGGGAAGACAACGCGAGGCCGGAGTCCCAAGCCTAAGCTTTAGGCGGGACAGACCAAAGTCCCAAAGCCTAAGCTTTAGGCGGGACGGTGGCAAGCGTGGCTAGAGTGTAGTCCGGCGGAAGAAGCTCATGAAGACAATCGCGAAGGCCGGAAGTCCCAAGCCTAAACTTTAGGAGGGACTATGCCAGCGTGTGAGTGCGGTAGGAGGCGGAAGAAGCTCATGAAGACAACACGAGGCGAAGTCTCAAAGCCTAAGCTTTTGCGAAGCAGTTGCCAAGCGGGCCAATTGCAAGCCAGGCGGAAGAAGCTTAGGAAGACAGCGAAGGCCGGAAGTCCCAAGCCTAAGCTTTAGGCGGAGCAGTGCCAAGCGTGGCCAATTCTGAGGCAGAGCCGGAAGAAACTCGGGATGACAACGCGAAGGCCGGAGTCAGAAAGCCTAAGCTTTAGGCGGGACCAGACCAAAAGTCCAAGCCTAAGCTTTAGGCGGGGACGGTACCAAGCTTAGCCAAGTCTGAGTTCAGAGCGGAAGAAGCTCATGAGAGACAACGAAGGCGGAAGTCCCAAAGCCTATGCTTTAGGCGGGATGGTGGCAAAGGTGGCCAGTGCGGGGCCGAGCAGGAAGAAGCTCATGAAGACAACTGCGAAGGCCGAAGTACCAAAGCCTAAGCTTTAGGCGGAGCAGTGCCAAGCATGGCCAGTCTGAGGCCAGAGCGAAAAAACTCAAGAGGATAGCGAAGTCCGAAGTCCCAAGCCTAAGCTTTAGGCGGGATGGTGCCAAGCTTGGCCAATTGCAAGCCAGGCGGAAGAAGCTCATGAGAGACAAGCGAAGGCCGGAAGTCCCAAGCCTAAACTTGAGGCGGGGCTCGTGCCAGCGTGTGAGTGCGGTCCGGAGGCGGAAGAAGCTCATGCGAGACAACCTGAAGGCCGGAAGTCACAAAGCCTAAGCTTTAGGCAGGGACGGTGCCAATGGTGGCCAATTGCGAGGCCGAGCGGAAGGAGCTCATGAAGACAACACGAAGGCCGAAGTCCCAAGCCTAAGCTTTAGGCGGGATGGTGCTAAGCGTGGCCAGTGCGAGGCCAGAGCAAAAGAAGCTCATGAAGACAGCCTGAAGGCCGGAAGTCCCAAAGCCTAAGCTTTAGGCGAGCAGTTGCTAAGCGTGGCCAATTGCAGGCCCGAGCAGAAGAAACTCAGAAAGACATTGCGAAGGCCAAAAGTCCCAAAGCCTAAGCTTTAAGCGGGACGGTACCAAGCTTGGCCAAATTACAGTTCAGAGCAGAAGAAGCTCATGAAGACAACGCGAAGGCCAGAAGTCCCAAAGCCTATGCTTTAGACGGGATGGTGGCAAAGGTGGCCAATTGCAGGCCCGAGCAGAAGAAGCTCATGAAGACACTGCGAAGGCCAGAAGTACCAAAGCCTAAGCTTTAGGCGGAACGGTGCCAAGCATGGCCAGTCTGAGGCCAGAGCCAAAAAACTCGGGAGGATAGCAGAAGTCCGGAAGTCCCAAGCCTAAGCTTTAGGCGGGATGGTGCCAAGCTTGGCCGATTGCAAGCCAGGCGGAAGAAGATCGGGAAGACAACGCGAGGCGGAAGTCCCAAAGCCTAAACTTTAGGAGGGACTGTGCCAAGCGTGGTCAGTCTGATCCGGCGGAAGAAGCTCATGAAGACAATCACGAAGGCGGAAGTCCCAAAGCCTAAGCTTTAGGCGGGACGGTGCCAAAGGTGGCCGATTCTGAGGCCGGCGGAAGAAGCTCATGAGAGACAATCGCGAAGGCCGGAAGTCCCAAGCCTAAGCTTTAGGTGGAGCAGTTGCCAAGCGTGGCCAGTGCAGGTAGGAGGCGAGAAAAACCTCGGGAAGACCACAGCGTGGGCGGAAGTCCCGATGCACTAAGCTTTAGAGTTTGGACGGTTGCCAAGCTTAGCCAATTCGGGTTTGTCTTTTGGTATCTCCTTTAGTGGGGAGGCCAGGAAAGATGAAAGAGTATTATTCGCCCCCTTTTTTGGATAAGTATGGTGTTTTAGGAAAATCAAAATGAGAGAAGTAAGAATAGGAAGAACACATGAATCGAGAAAATCCAACCACTTATAACGTTCCCTTCGTTTCCTTTTATACTCCATTTTCCAGCTCTTTCCATTTCAAGTTGTCCACTCCACGCTAGTGGTATCCGGAGTCCCTCGGCGGTAGGGATTGGCGGAATATTCCACAGGGATGGCGGTACGTCCCATAACTTGGATTCACGTGGCGGATCACCATGTCGGGTAAGTGCGCTAGGAATTATGACACGCTTGGAGGCATGTGCTGAGCCAGCAGCACGATATCATCAACACGCAATGTGGGACCCTAGTCGGACATTAAAAGGTGTGCGGGATTACGAGAAAGCAGGTTGGGTTTCCACAGGTCGGGTCTTGCCAGGTGTGCTCGTGGATCTCTGCGGCGGGAAAGATGTGCTCGGGTCACGACCTTGACCGGCTTTGACTTGAGGGGCGACCTCAGCGGCGAAGAGTGCTTAGCTCTCGACCTTGACCGGCTTTGACACGAGGGGCGACCTCGGCGGGGAAGGAATGCTAGCTCTCGACCTTGACCGAGCTTTGACTGATGGGCGACCTCGAGCAAGTGAAGGAAGTGCAGGGGCTAGAGCATCTCTGAATTCCTCGACCTTGACCGGCTTTGACCGGAAGAGTGCTGCTCGAGCTAAGTGCATCCTCGGGGTGTCTTACTCGGTGGAAGGGCTTGAGGGACTGTCAGATATTACCAAACACGGTCCCAGGTTTCTAGTCTTTTGAGTGAGGCGAGATAAGGCTGAAACTTCGATAATGATGGGCGGGTCGCGGCCTTTTACTCTTCCACGCTTTCCAGTTGTCTCCCACCTCGGTCACTTCACGCTTTAAGGCGGGACGCTTGGGTTGATCTAGCCGGTGCATTTGAAATTCAAAGGGACGTGACCTAAAAGGTCGTGTCCCTCGAAGCATGCCTGTGCCTGAGTTGGAGGGGCAGCGTTCACCTCTTTAAAATCCACCACTTCTTCACTTGTTCCCTCTGTTGCTTACTTTTCGTTCAAACTCACGATTAATGCACTCTCCATAGCTTCATGTTCTTCTTAACTTCACGTCGAGGTGATTTACAGCCAACCACACTTCCTTTAGTGTTCGGTACTAAGCCATTCTTTTGTCTCACCTTACTACTCTGTTTCTTCTCCACCTTGGTTAGTTCACACCCTTAGGAAAATGTCAAATCCACTTAGAGCCCAGTGGGATGTTCTTGGGAGGACACTTCCTCCTCTGATGAGGCACTGACCCATTAGCGTAATCCCAGTGAGGGATTCTAGTCAGAGAGTGAGTTACACGTGGCTAAGACCGGTAGCGACGAAGGGCGAGGGCGGTCGAAGAGTGCGAACATGGGGAATACCCGTTGATCTCACGAGGTGTGAAACCTCCCCTCGATTTAGATAGACTTAGGCGGACTTACAGATATACGATGGTGTAGTTTTAAGGTTCTTGGGCGGGGTGAAATCTGACTAGTCCCCAGGATATACTGACCTTCACTTAGAGTGCTTGAATGGGGGTGAGGTGCCTCTCCGGCCTTATTTTGGCAGGGTTACATGCGGGTTCAAGTCGGCCCAGGCAATTGAACCCGAATGGGTGGAGGGTCCTTTCAGGACTCTTAGATTACGTGGAAGCATTGTGACTTGGATGAGCCCTCGGTAGGGAAATTAGACACCTCTACCGGTTGAAGTGTAGCCGAAGGATCTTTGGTTGGTATTACCTTACCTCCGACTGAAGGGTAAAAGCCCATCACGATCTCTCGACCTCCGGTGGCAGCTGGAAGAGCAAATTCTTCTTCGTTGGGGAGAGTGGGGGCCTGCTGCACCGTGGCGAGGGTCCCTCCGGTCCTGCGACACTTTTGCACTCCAGGTCATTTATACGCACTGTGGATTTTACTTTTAGTTTTCTGCTTCGCGTCTGTTCTCATTTGTTTTGCTTTAGTCATTTTTGCGGTCTCACGGGGTGCTTCTTATTCGATTGAGGGTCGACTCGAGCATGTGTGCGGTTGTTCTTTCAAGCGAGCTCATGCGGAGGCTGCTGACACCTCGGAGCTTCTTGGAGTCAATTTAGTTCAAGTGGAGAAATGAGCAGCGGGATCGTGAAATGTTGCATCGGCGTGTAGGGACGGTAGAGGTGCGAGCACCTCAAGAGACCTCGAGGCGGTGGGTGCTCGCCCCACTGCTCAGTGCTTCTTTGCTCGACCAGTGAAGAGGCGGAGGAAGGTCCTCCTCGCGGGAGACAAAGGACCGTGACCCAGCTAGTCCTCAGCTGGCCATGTCTGAGGAACAGCGTCGGCCGGCCGTTCAGGAGCCTTACCATAGGGCTTTCAATGAAGAGGCGACCAGCGAGTTCTGGATGAGATAGAGTCCTGCACTCACGAGCGGCTGATCCGTATCTTCAGTGACTCTCCTCCAGAGCTTTGGCATCTGCGACCGAGCTTAATGAGATAACTCTAAGTTCCAGGAAGAACTTGAGCAAGGTTCGAAGCTTGGGCGGTGTGAGCAGTGAAGGAAGAAAATCGAAAGCTGCTTGGGCGAGAATATAAATCTTGCGAGAGAAGGCAGTGTGGCCGACTCAAGGTCTCCGGGCTTGAGAGGAGTTGGCTGAGACCAAGAGCGAGTTGAAGCATGCTCGGAAGGATCCGGACACTCGAGAAGTCTTGCTTCTGAGCAGCTCGTGGAGGAGAAGGCTGCTCGTCTTCAAGAGCAAATTGACACTCTGAAGGTCCGACTCGCTCTCGAGTACAACACTGAGGCGGACTCCAGTTCTGACGCCTTATGTATGCTTTGGCAAGGCATACCCAGGCCAGACATGTCGAGGTTGAAGGGTATGTGGCTGAATACATGAGCAATCCAGAAGCTACTCGATCCAGAGCCCCGAGGTGTTGTCGGAGAGCTCGCTCCTTCTCCTTCCAATGCTCCTCCTGCTGAAGCTCCTACTGACGTCCCTCCTGCTGCTCCTCCTGCGGATCTTGGCCATCCTCCTACTGCTTCTTGAAGACACCCCTACTGCTATATGAGACAAATTATTATTTTTTTTTTACATATGTAATCATTTTAATGAAATAAAAAGATACATGTTGAACAACTCTATTGATTTGCTCGTGTGCACACATTCTTGTCTTTTATGTTGAATTGACTTTGAATATGCTTCTTTGAGTAAAAATTTTCTAAGTGTTGGACTTCTATTTTCATTTATGCCCAAGTGTAATCTTTGCTCAACCATGCATGGTAGAGTTTTGCTCGACTTAGGCTAAAAAAGCCTTGTGTCTATTTTACGAGCTCATTTGACTTGCTCGAGCCTGCATTTGGCTCTTGCTCCGCAACGTCCCACCTAGAGCTTAGGCCTAGGGACTTTTGGATAAGGGGTTCCTCTTGAACTCCTGCTCGAGACTGCTGATTGACCCTCGTTAGGCACAGTCCACTCTATGAGTTAGGCTTTGGGACTTCTAGCGATGGCGTTCTCTGCAGCTATACCTTGGGCCTTTTAATTGACCCTCGCTAAGCACAGTCACGCCTAAGACTTAGGCTTTGGGACTTACAGTCGTGGCGTTCTTCTTGATCTTACGCGGGACTGCGATTGACCGGGCTTGCGATACTCTGCTCGGGCCTTTTAATTGACAAGCGTCTTGAGTCTCTACTCGCTCGGTGCAATTGACCCAGCGTGGCACGTCCGCTAATGAGTTAGGCTTTGGGACTTCGGCAGGAGTTCTTCGAAACTACGCTCGAGCCTTTTAATTGACCGGCGTCTTGATATCACTCCTTCTCGGTCTTCGATTGACCAGCGTGGCACGTCGCTCTAATGAGTTAGGCTTTGGGACTTCGGCAGGAGTTCTTCGAAACTACGCTCGAGCCTTTTAATTGACCGGCGTCTTCGATATCACTCCTTCTACGGTCTTGATTGACCAGGAGCTTGGCCGAATCCACGCTATTGAGTTAGGCTTTGGGACTTCGGTAGGGAGTTCTTTGGAAACTACGCTCGAGCTTTTAATTGACCGAGCATCTTACGATATTACTCCGCTCACGGTTTTCAATTGACCCGAGCCTTGGCACCGTCACGTCTAATGAGTTAGGCTTTGGGACTTCTGGCAGGAGTTCTTGGAAACTACGCTCGAGCCTTTTAATTGACCAGCGTCTTACGGTATTACTCACGCTCTGGTCTTCAATTGACTAGAGCATGGCACCGACCCGCCTAATGAGTTAGGCTTTGGGACTTCTGGCGAGGAGTTCTTGGAAACTTACGCTCGAGCCTTTTAATTGACCCGGCGTCTTCGATATTACTCCTGCTACGGTCTTGATTGACCAGAGCTTGGCACAGTCACTCTAATGAGTTAGACTTTGGGACTTTTGGCGAGGAGTTTTCGGAAACTTACGGTCAAGCCTTTTAATTGACAGGCGTCTTCGATATTACTCTTGCTTGGGCTGCAGATTGGCCCAGCGTGGCACCATCCGTTGGGACTTCGGCCAGGAGCTCTTCTTGACTTCTCACTGCTCGGGCCTTTTAATTGGCAGGAATGTCTTCTAAATCTCTACTCCTGCTCGGGCTGTAATTGACCAGCGTCTTGATGTTACTCACTGCTCGGGCTGCGATTGACCCAGTGTGCGCAGTCCGCCTAAGACTTAGGCTTTGGGACTTACGGCCAAGAGTTCTTCTTGACTTCTCACTGCTCGGGCCTTTTAATTGACCGAGCGTCTTCTTGAATCTCTACTCCTGCTCGGGCACTGCAATTGACTCAAGCATCTTCGATGTTACTCACTGCTCGGGCTGCAATTGACCCAGCGTGTGCCGATCCGCTCTAAGACTTAGGGTTTGGGACTTACGGCCAGGAGTTCTTCGAAACTTCTGCTCGAGCCTTTTAATTGACCGAGCTTCTTCTTGAATCTCTACTCCTGCTCGGGCACTGCAATTGACCAGCGTCTTCATGTTATACTCACCTGCTCGGGCTGCAATTGACCAGGAGCTTGGCACAAATCACGCCTAATGACTTAGGCTTTGGGACTTTGGCCAAAAGCTCTTCTTGACTTCTCACTGCTCGGGCCTTTTAATTGGCCGGAGCGTCTTCTTGAATCTCTACTCCTGCTCGGGCTGCAATTGACCAGCGTCTTGATGTTACTCACTGCTCGGGCTGCGATTGACCCAGCGTGGCACGTCCGCTCTAAGACTTAGGCTTTGGGACTTACGGCCAGGAGCTCTTCTCGAAGTTCTCCTGCTCGGGCCTTTTAATTGGCCGGAGCGTCTTCGATATTACTCACTCTCGGTCTTCAATTGACCGGAGCTTGGCAGATCCGTCCCAATGAGTTAGGCTTTGGGACTTCGGTGAGGAGTTCTTTTGCTTCTTGTCTTCATTTTGAACTTACTTTATAAATGCTTTTCTTATTCTTACATACATTTATACTCTTACATATCCCATCTTGGGGAGAGATATTACATTAGCATTTTACAATATAAGAAGATCTACTGAAAATACTTCCTCAGGAGTTGTGCGTTCCTCGGCCTCTTGACTTCTCGTCCATCTGGATGAGCCAGCCGGTATGCTCCTGGTCCTGCTAATTGAGTGACTCGATAAGGACCTTCCCAGTTTGGTCCTTGCCTTGGGTCCTTCGTGCTCAGGTTAACTTTCCTTAACACCCAATCACCCACCTGGAACCGGCGAATGTGTACCTTTTGGTTGTAATAACGAGCTACTCTCTGTTGATACTCTGAGATCTTGGCAGCTATCCTTTCTCTTTTTTCTTCCAGCAAGTCCAGGCCTGCACACATCTGCTCGTTGTTTTGCTCCTCGTTGAAGTGCTCTGTCCAGGTGTGTCCCGATTCCTATTTCAGTGGGAACCAGCTGCTCGTGCCCAAATGCTAAGGAGAATGGGGTCTCTCTGGTGGCCGTTTGTGTGTGGTTCGATGAGGCCACGAGACACCGAGCGACTCGTCCACCAGAGCCCTTTTGCTCGCTCGGTCTTGTCTTCGAGGCGTTTATGGTTTTATTCACGGCCTCTACTTGCCCGTTGGCACTGTGGGTGTGAGGAGAGCAAAACTTGACTCTATTCCGGATTACAGCGAAGTCTCTGAACTTGCCATTATCAAATTGCCTTCCATTATCGGTGACTAACGCATGAGGAATCCCGTACACTGCAAATCACATTCTTCCAAATGAAATAAGTGGTTTTACCATACGTGATCTTGCTCGAGGCTCCAGCTCGACCCGTTTGGTGAAATAATCAATCGCGACTATGGCATGGGTGGCGGATGCTTTCCCCTGGCGGTGGCCCAATCAAATCTATTCCCCATTGAGCAAATGGCCATGGCGAATTCATCACCGTAAGGTTCTCCAGTGAAGTTGAGTCGGTGGTTAGCAAAGCTCTGGCGGCTCTTCTGACTTCTCGTCTTCTCCACGAGCATCTTGGTGCATGTGAGGCCAAAAATACCCTTGCCTCGAGGCCTTGAAAGCCAAGGACCTTGCGCGGAATGATTTCCACGAGACTCCCTCGTGTATCTCTCGGAGGACGTAATCGGCCTCCTCTTGGTCTAAACACCGCGACGAGGGAGAGTGTACTCCGTGCAGTATAAGACCCCATCGATGAGAGTGTGCACAGGCTGCTTTGCACCTCAATTTCCTTACTGTTTCTTATCGGTAAGCCTTGTCCCTTCCTTGAGGGTAAGTGGTGATCGGCTCCATCCAGGTGTTGCTCGTTGATAGGCTCATCACCTCGTCCTCCTGCTCGATACTCGAGCAAGTTTTCATTCAGGAGGGATAGACTTTGGAAACTTGGGGTCCGAGGGTAGGCGCCATGCGAGCTATCATATCTGCTCGAAAATTCTTCCCCTTGGGATCTATTCCACCTCGATGACTCGAAAATTCCCATTAGCTGCCTTACCTTACGAGGTAGGCGTCCATCTTCTCCCGCTGCTGAAAGCTCTCGTCGGGGTGATTCAGTAACCAAGCTGTGAGTCTGTTCGAGTTTTATTTCCTCTGCTTTTACTACTGAGAGGAGCTTCGACCCACTATTACTGACCATACTCGGCCTGATTCTTTGGTGACTTGAACTCTAATCTCACGCGTATTGCATCTCCGCCCCCTCTGGACTTTTAAGCACCACCCCTGCTCCTGCTCCCTGATCTCCACAGGATCCATCTACTGTGACTATCCATGCATTGGGTTAGGCCTGGGAGCTTGATGAGGGCTCGCTCACCATCTCTTTACCCCCTGCTGTGCACTCGACCACGAAGTCAGCTAAAGACTGTGCTTTTATGGCAGCTCGGGGTTGGTAATTAAGGTCAAACTTGCTTAACTCCACTAACCATTTAACCAACCTTCTAGAGGTCTCCGGTTTGTGTAGAGTTTGCCTGAGAGGCTGGTTAGTCAGTACCACCTTGAATGTGCCTGAAAATAAGGCCTCAGTTTTGGTCGCAGTGACCGGGACCAGTGCCCACTCTCCATGGTTGGATCTGGGGTTTACGCTTCTAGCAACGCTTTGCTCGTGTAATAAATGGGGTACTGTACCCCTGATTCCTCCCTCACCAGAACTGAGCTCGTTGCCCATTGGGATACAGCCAAGTATAAACAGTACCTCTCCTGCTCGATGTGTTGACAATAACGGAGCATTCAACAAATACTTTTTCAGCTAAGGCCCGAGCCGATTCGGACTTTCTTCTCGGGGTCTTACTGCTCTCACCTCGAGCTCCTCCAACTTCTCAAGCGGCTCTTGCCTTACGTTCCTCGATTCCCCTCGTGTCTAGCGAGGTAATCTGCATATTTTCTTTGGCGGCTGCAGTAGTGGCACTCCTCGCCACCCTTTGGCTGCCTTTCACGACCCTACAGCTCTATTTACTCGATGCTTTAGGGCTAAGTAATGGGTGGACACCACGCGTTGGCTGATCCTCACAAATGGCCTCCCTAGAATCGCTTTGGTATGGGTTGGTTTCATCTACCACCACGAAATCCGACATCATGTTCTTCTCGAAGGCTTGAGCCCATAGTTCTTGCCAACTTGATGATTCCTAGAGGTATTAGCTTTCCTCCCGAACCCGCTCGGAAGTGCTCGTATGCTCGAGGCTCGCGCTGCTATTCCTAAATCCTCGAGTGTGGATTTGAAAAGAATATCTAACGAGCTCCCAGAGTCAGCCGAGTATTCGGTCAAGTTCACTTATTCGCTACATTGGCTTTTACCACGGGGCATCTTCGGTGAGAGTCTGACACCCCTCCTCATCTTCATACATCCACATGATTGGCACTGCTAGAACCTTGCATTCTTGGTCCCGAGAGCGATTGAGCAGGACTTCTCGGCGGCGGTGGCATATCTGCGATAGTTTTTCAGGGCCTGTTGGAACTTAGGCCATCGTTGGCCCACTGAAATTACTCTTGTGGATGGTGGCTCAGTGTCTATTTCGTAAGCCTAGTCACTTTCCTCGGTGCATTGTTCGACTACAGGGTGCCCTCGTTCACTAAACTCATCCGGTGTCGATTCTAACTAAATCTTCCACTGGTATCTCAAATCACGGCATTGTGATGTGGCGTGGCCGTGATCTCTATGGAAGCGGCGAGCGCCCCTGCTCCGTCTGCTGGTGGGCGTGGTCATCGGCGTTGGAGGGCTTAGCGAGTCCTCGCTCCTCGACCACTTGAAGTATCTCTTGAGAGATACCTTCGACTCATGTATCTTGTCAGTAGCGGGGCTCTGTTCCACTACTTGTATCACCCTATCCCTCGGGAAGCTTCTTGGTGGAGGTGGCGGTGAGCGATCCCCTGTTGTGGCTCACTTGAGTCTACTCGGTGGGTGGTTGCGGGGTATGTGGCCATCATGGCCTCTGTATTCTCTGTGATCCGGCACAGGAGACTTGCGAGGTGGGTGAGGGACCATCCGCGGTGGGGAACTCTACGGTATGGGTTATGCAGGCGGCCGGTCTCTCGCTGCCTTTGGAGCTCGTGTCCCTCGAGGCGGGGCTCCCTTCTCCTTCCTTCTTGCTCCACTGACACTGCTCACTTCTCGGTTTGGCGACTTTTCTTCTTCGATTACCATATCCGACTTTACTTGTTCGATGCAGCGTCCGAATACTGAATGGATCGTGAGGACTCATGAGGTTATACCATGGTCTCCCAGTCAGAATACCCTCCTTTAATCCTCTCGGAGCTTGGGGATGGTTGAGCGCACCAAGATCTAGGACCGATCTATGGTATCTTTTGATAAACTCCGGAGGACTCTCCTTCTTTACTGCCTCACTCGACGGCTCCATCATGTCATCCTCGGGGTCACTGCGCCCGGAATTGTTCTGCGAACTCCTGCACATCTGTTCAAGCTCAAGATGCTTCCCAGTGGGAGTCTGCGGTACCATTCTCTCGCCCTTCCCTCGAGGTGAGCGGGAAGGCCCTGCACCTCTGTCTTGTCGTGCAGACCACTGCACCCTGTCATGTCGTTAAACCGCTCTATATGTACTAATGGATCACTCTTTCCCGAAAATTTCAGATTTGGGAAGCGGAAGTCACGTGGGATCGTGACACCCATGATCTCTGTGGAGAGTGGAGATTCGTTGTCCAGCATTATTCGCCAGCTTGGACTCTTTCCGTTCCCCCAAAGATCTTCCACAACTTGTGCCAACCTGCGCACCTCTCCCTCCAACTCCTCCACACGAGAGGTTGGGGCTGTATCTTCCAAATGTTGACGGACCCCCTTTCCTCCATGTTTGTTTCTTCTCTCACAGCAACATTTGGTGCCCTAGGTCTTTGGGCTTCATCTCCCACATTTCCCCGAACATGAGCATTCCCTCGGCTGGACTCCGGGACATCATTACATGCTTTTCTCTGTCCCTCCCTGAATTCTTGTAACAGGGAGGTCAGAGTTTCGATCTGTTTTTCCATCCGATCCATTCTTTCCTGGATCTCCCTGTTCTGGGCCTCATTGGCCACTTCTCTCAAAGTTACTGATTCTTCTGGACTTACTCCTCTTCGGCTGTTTCCCCTCATCGTTGCGTTGTGTGTCTTGAATGTATTAGGAAATCAGGCTTTTTGTGCCGATCCCAGCGGATGGCCAAAAGATGTTGATGCGACTTTTCCGCGTGCCTCAGCGAGTGCCTCGAACCTTCAAGCGAGTGCCTCAAAGCAGCTCGAGCGGGATTATGCAGAACCTTACGCTCGCGGCTCAAGCGAGTACCTCGATCCTTACGCTCGCGATAAGCTCGATCTCAGCGGGATTACCTCCTTCGATCTGTTCACTGTCTTTCGGACTGTACTCACGGAAACAGCGGTCGGGGTCGTCAGGCGTGTTCCGTGAAAACCCTCCGACGCTTCAAGTCGATGTCGGGTTTGTCTTTTGGTATCTCCGCTAGTGGGGAGGCCGGAAAGATGAAAGGGTATTATTCGCCCCCTTTTTGGATAAGTATGGTGTTTTCAGAAAATCAAAATGAGAGAAGTAAGAATAGGAAGAACCTGTGAATCAGAAAATCCAACCCTTGTAACGTTCCCCTTCGTTTCCTTTTATACTCCATTTTTCCCGCTCTTTCCATTTCCAGGCTGTCCACTCCCACGCTAGTGGTATCTGAGTTCCTCGACAGTAGGGATTGGCGGAATATTCCACTAGGGATGAGCGGTCGTCCCTTAACCCGATTCACGTGGCGGATCACCATGTCGGGCAAGTGCGCTAGGAATTATGACACCTTGGAGGCATGTGCTAGGCCACCGCAGCATGATATCATCAACACACCATGTGGGACCCTAGTCAGACCATTAAAAGGTGTGCCAGAATTCTAAGAAAACGGGTCGGGTTTCCTGGGTCGGGTCTTGCCCAGCTGTGCTCGTGGATCTCTGCAAGCAGGAAAGATGTGCTCGGTTCCTGACCTTGACCAGCTTTGACCTGAGGGACGATCTCGAGCAGGCGAAGGAGTGCTTAGCTCTCGACCTTGACCAGCTTTGACCTGAGGGACGACCTCAAGCAGGGGAAGGAGTGCTTAGCTCTCGACCTTGACCAGCTTTGACCTGAGGGACGATCTCGGCGGGGAAGGAGTGCTTAGCTCTCGACCTTGACCAGCTTTGACCTGATGGACGACCTCGAGCAAGTGAAGGAAGTGCTCGGGGCTAGAGCATCTCTGATTTCCTCGACCTTGACCAGCTTTGACCAGAATGGCTGCTCGAGCTAGGCTGTCCTCGGGGTGTCTTACTCGAGCTGGAAGGGCTTCGAGGGGCCTGTTCGATATTACCCAAACAACATTTATTCTACCTCCACAGTGCATTTCGTACATCATTTCTCTTACAACTCCTTGCGATGCAAGCAAATTATCAGTGGCTTGTCCTGCCTTCAAATCTGCTGCGGATTCGGATTCTGTATGGAAGAAGTTTCTGTCGTCCGATTACAAGGAGATCATTTCTAACTCATCATCAATCTGTACTTCATCTTTGATGATATCTTCGCTGTCTAAGAAGGATCTTTATTTTTATCTTTGTCACAACCACATCCTCATCAACAATTATACTATGAGCTTTGCGCTAGTACAAGAGAGTGGAAAAAAATGTTACATGGTTGGCGCAAGAGGACTTTCTATAGCATGGGGAGATTCACCCAAACATTGGGATTGGGATTCTCTACGAGAGTCTAGGTTTGTTCTATTCTTCTCCAACTTGGTATTTGTTTCAAGAGTCATTCTTAGGTCGGACGTTCAAATTTCGTAAAATGAATTTAAACTGCGATCAGAACAGTACAACACTATAGATTTATTATATAGCATTATACAACTCTGATCATAGTTCAAATCTAAATTTTGTAAAATTTAGATACTGGAGCACTATTGTGATATCCCACATCGCTTGGGACTGATGAGAGTGGTGAGTGATTATCCTTATAGTAGTAAGAGATATTTTGGATTGGCGTAGACCTATAAAAACAAAAAGACAAAACCGTGAAAACAACAATATATTTTTAGTGGGACGGGTCATTGCACTATTTTTTGCGTCAAAATTTGGCCACTAATCAGAACAAACTAAACGGACTTAATTGTTTATCTTGCTGCATGCTTATATCAGTTATATGTTGTGCCATTGCATTTGCAGGTTTCCTGAAATCGCTAAACTCAAGGAAGTCTGGTGGTTCGAAATCACAGCAAAAATTGAGACAAAAATTTTGTCATCCAAAACAAACTATGCAGCTCACTTTGTGTACAAGTTTGTCAAAAGCAGACAAGGATTTGACACTAAACCTTTAGAGTTTGACGTCTATTTTGAGGGAAGCGATAATCACAAAAGGCATAGCGCATTGCTAGATCCTGCGATAAATATGTCTCCTCAAGTATCACAAGACAGAGGAGATGGGTGGATCGAGATTGAGATGGGTGAGTTCTTTAATGAAAATGGAGATGATGGAATAGTAGTATGTAGGCTTTATGAATCAGGATCTGTGAAAAAGCACGGCATCATTATCCAAGGAATTGAGCTTAGGCCTACATATGGCAAATAATCAAATGAAATACTTCAACACTGATGATATTTAAGTTTGCATTGGAGATCTTTAGATGAGCATCTGTGGCTAGAAGAATTACTTCCAATAATAATAAACGATATTGCTCCAAGTCTTTATTTTAATTTTTCCCGGAAAGAATTGAAAGACATTTGATACCTAAGATAGATCCGTGGCTGCTAGCTGAGCTTTAATTCAATAGTACTCACGCACTCGCGTCATCAAATTTAATTTGAAGAGGCGAGTTCAATTCCTAACGGTAATAATTTTACATTCCCTCCAATTAGTTTCCTGTTACAACAATTCTTTTTCTTATTTTACTTTAGCCTTTGACGTTAGTTTAAGTTTGAGATTCTACGTTATCTCAAAAATCATTACTCCTTATTTTGCAAATTTCTTTATCTCAATTATTATCTCTTAGAAACAATATCTTCCCATCAAAATATCTTCTAATGTTGAATAATGATAGAGGTTAGAGAGCCCACCTCAACCCTACACAAGAATAATAAAAATCAAAGTAATAATCAAAGTTATCCCAAATTTTGAATTAATCCACACTCTATTAACATATCATTTTTTCTTTAATGTTAGTTTGATGTAATGTGTTTGTCAAAAGGAAGAAATGACTTTTTGTATATAAAAATACCACAAAAATAAAGTTCAAACAACGTAATTAGTGGTAAATATGAGGTAACTTAGGGACCGTTGCTCAAGCATTATGGAAATGGCTTGGTGACATATTTAACACCCATCTCCTGATTGCTCTATGGTTAAACTTTTGGAACGTGCTGAAAAGTAAGAATTTCCCTTTTCCCATATCAAATCTGGAGCATGTGCTTGCAGCAGCGTTGTTAATGTGATTTGGAAAGGCTGTAACCTCATTCGATTTCAAGATGTATCTCACTCAGTTCATAATGCTATCAAACCTTTTTTGCACTAGCTAGGATTTATTAATTTTTAATTTTCCGGAATCGACAGTAAAATACATCATAATGGTAGCGTAACAGAACTAGCAAACAATTATTCTTGATGGAAGTCGTTGCATGATACCAATTAATGTGCTAAAAACGTTTGGGCCTGGTGGACATTGGCTCAGCCCAATATAGAAAAGCCCTGGCTTGGACTTCTAAAATGACGTCCTGGCACAAGAATGGGCTTCCGTAAATAAGACTGGGCCTGACTCAAGCCTGGTCATATATATATATATATTAAATGTACACATTTACACTATTTTCATCTGATGCATCCTTTTATAATTAAAAACTTAAAACGGATATTAACATTTAAGTGGAAGGTAAAATGATAAACTTCCACACAATTGATAATTTCCCTTAATTTTCAAAAATTTATTTTTCTAAATAAAAAATTTAGTTTCCGAAAAAGTATGGAAAGAACTAACCACCTAGAGCTTCCCCAAGCCCCAGCCGGTTCCATTTGCCAACCCTATTTTATTCCATTACTGTGTGAACATTCCTAACAAAACATACGCTGATGTCTCATCTATGAATATTACTTTATGGTAAGAATTATAGATTCAATAACATCAAATGTTTCATGGTCATACTGCCGAGCCCTTCGCAAAATCCAAAAGAAGCCTAAAAATTAATAATCAACCAAATTTACATTTTTCATCTTGGGCAATTTTGCTTGTAACTACAACAATTTGGATTTGGGGATTTTGATTGATAATTATGGCTACTATTACAAATAAAAAATAAAACGAAAAAGCAATTAACAAAATAAACTTTAAAGAAGTGGGCTCAAACTTTATCAGACTTTTAACAGGCTATTTGTCATTTTTTCAGAATGAAAAAGCAATTAACCAAGTCAAACAATTGAGCTATTTTAACTTTATTTTACAAAATATGAAATTTAGTATTTTTATATCTAATTTTAAATATTTCATTTAGAAATTTTATACTCTTTTTAAAGTCCTAAGGGTGCTGCAGCCATGCAGCTCCCTCTAGTCTTTAAGAGCCTCCACCCTTGATAGGAAGATTATTAGACATTATAAAAACAATAGAAGATAAGTGTATATATTGATTTCAATAGAGATCTGGCGATCTCCCTTTTAAAGAATAAGCCTTATTTTTAGTTTATGAAACTAACTTCATAATCCATATAAGATATGATAAAATTCATAAATAATTCATACACATGAATAAAACATTAAAAGTAATGTGTACTAATAACTCCTTTCATTTAGATCAAGTTCTAAATTAGTGCTAATTCAAAAGCCACGATTCTTTCATTTGTAAAAAAAAAATACATATATAAGAATAAGATTAATTGATGTGATAATAATATAGAAACCTATTAACTTGTTTTCTATGATGGTATAGAAGTCATAGGCATGACTCCTTCTCAAAAAAGTAACTCAAAAGTTAGAGCTAGACTACTGTCATCCCTTTATTAATCCCATAAAACCCATGTTCTGTTACAATTATATTTAAGGACCAATACAAACAGAATTAATCACACTTATATTCTCTCTTGCTTCAACTTATTTTACTTGTTTAGATATGATTTTTTCCTTCTCTTCTCTCTCTCTCTCTCTCTCGCCTATACAATTGGTTTGCACAAACATAAAACATTAATTTTTTACACATTGATTATTTTTATTTTTGGTAAGCCATTATTTTATCTTTGTAGACATATAAAGTTTGAAGCGAAGAATGGGGATATCAAGATTGACAAAAAAAAAAAAGTGAGAAAATTTCTAAAAATTGAATGATTTAAATGAAAAAATTGCTGATTTAGAGCAGAAAATGGTATTTTTGGCATTAAGTGGAGTACAATAAGAGGATTTTGGAGGGGGTTGTCTCAAAATTATATTATGAACTCAATAACAATTCTCAACCAATATGGGATATTTTTCCTATTTGTCCCTATCATGTATAGAGCATTCTTTTACCTATCTTTGTCAAGTAGTAAGGTAGTATAGTGTTACGGGCCACATGATTCCAGCCCAAAATGGCCCAAGAGAATGAGCCAAGATGTGCTACCTTGGCCCAATTCTAGAACATTCTAGAACATTCTAGTAAACTCTAGCACTTTTGTACATAGCTTAGATTTGTGACACATGTACGATCTAGATGTAGACACATGTACATAGAATTCTCTAGAACTAGCCAAGCTTTGCTATAAATAGAGATGAGCTCTAAGCATTGTAATCATCCAAACAAAGCATCAAACACTTGTAAGCTCTCTTGTAAAGCTTCTTTCGAGTAATACAATTTCCGCATTTGGCTACATTGCTCGCTAGCTCCTCCTTCTCTTTAGCACTTCGGGAATCTCTTGGCTTAGCTATTGAGAAGCGCAAAGGCTTACTTAGCAACATCCCGATAAGGTTGTCTAAGTGCCGCACGGGTTTGCTGCGCAAAACACCCATCCCATGACAATAGGCTCACTTGTGTAAGAGTTTAACTCTTGATACCATATAAAAGCCAATGAACCTAAGTGATATTTATAAGCTAGCTCAAGAGTTAAGTGTCGATTAAAACTTATATTATTAACATTTTAACTTTTGACAGCCATGTAGGATATTTTTCGAATGATATGGAATTTTAACATATCTATTCTATGATTATGAAGGATCCACGCAGCGACAAACCATGGTTATGAAGCTTGTGAATAAACCAAGGCCATTGAATCACATTCCACCAATAAATTATTACAACCTTTTGACGAAGCTACTTCAACAATCAAGATTATGACCATAACCTCAGCACGTAAACTAGTATTAATACAAAGAGGAAAATCAAACCCGCCATGAAACACTCCTGAAGCATGTCAAAAACTAATATTGGTACCTTGATCATGAAGTAATCGACTTGTCCATTGAGATCATCTTCCATTTTCTCTTCCTGCTTCTTCTTTTTAACAGCTTTATCCGCCACAGTCGGCTGCTGTATTTCATTCCCACGCTTGGAATCCAAGCGTGGCAGTTTCTCTGATGAAGTATCTTGCTGATAGATCAAATATATAATGTTTTATACTTTGAACTCTATATTTGTGATAATCAAGGATTTTAAAAGGTTTGGTACGTCTAGTGATATGGTGCCATAAAGAAAAGATTGATAGAAGCATAGTGACCTGCATCATGATTGATTGGATCCTGCTACAATCAGCATCATTATTTTTCTTCACTTCCTTTGTATCAGCCTCTTGTTCTATATTGTTCTCCTTATATTCCGGATCCAAGGATAATAGTTCATTTGATGATGAAGTAATGATATTACCCTGCGTAGAGCAAATAAAACTGATCTACATCCATTCCTTATACCAAATAAGCAATCCATTTTTAACATTGAATTTCATCCCAAGTGTTCAAATAGTGATAGAAAAAGCACACTGTTAGCTTTTAACAAATAAATTATTAAGCATATATAATTTATAGATTAGTTTCAGATAATCAATTAGTATATAAAATGTTATGTCTATCATTTTTCATCAGTGTATTTTTTCAACTAATTTTTCACACTCAGGATGAAATGAAGTAATAGAAAATATATGAGGGACTAAAGTTGTAAAAGCAGACATAATTGTAAACTTACCTTTGCAAGTAAACATTCAACATGAGCAAAAAAGTTGCGTTCCTGGCAGTAGTAAACATGATCTTCAGAATTTCTCGGCTTCATACAAATCTCACAGTTTTGGTCATCCGAGTCATACTCCATTACTAAATCTAAGAGGATGAGAGTAATGCGGTGACTAGTCTGTTTCATAAGGACCATAACTCGTGGTAGAGGAATGCAATCAATGTGGAAGTTTATACAACACTCGGGACATCGGTAAAAGCCCCTTTTGCAATTTTTATAACACCTTTGGCACCTGAAGTTGAGTTCATCTTCTAGAAAATAAAACAGATTGTGTCTGTGACAGTCATGTTTTAGAACCCGTTTGAGTGGCTTATGAGCACATGACACATGAAGGCTAAAGCTACAACTCGAACAGTTGTACTTGATATCAGTAATCTCCTTCGTACAGGCATTACAAGTAACTGATTCTTGGTTGCTCACACATTTAGTAGCCGAGAGGGGGTGTAGCGGATGAAATTTGTGTTCAACTTTCGAATGTTCTTTGCTCAGTTGATTTTCCATGAATCTATTAATTTCCTCCTCTCCATCACTGTTGTATTCTAAATCATATTTTTCAATCTCGAAAGTATCCTAACAAAACAAACACTAAGTGTTAGCACGCATGTATGTTCGTATTATTTCAAAACATAGCACAATTGATGCTGAAATTTCTTGCTCTACTAGGTGAGCAGGCCCAAAACACATACAGAGAACCAGTTTAGGCCCATGGGAAAAAAAAAATTCTGAAATGATGGGGGCAGGTGAAAAACAATAAGTTAAGACTATCGGTACCCCTCTGAAAAGGAAGAAAAGACACATATCTAACAAAACGACACCCACAAACACATTGTTTTGTATTCTGTCAAAGATAAAAATGACTAATTCTTTCAGATTAGGAGCACACATAATTAACAAACGATTACGTTGTGCAGACAATTAGAAAATAACTAAAGCATTGAGACTTTGAATATTGCTAATGGATGTGAAAGGAAAAAGAAAAAAAAAAAAAAGGTACCTCATTGAGCACACACTCAACATGAGCTATAAACTTGCAATCGTCACAGAAATAAACATGATGCCTTGCATTCCCTTGTTCCTGACAAATATCACAGCAATACTTCTCACTGTCATATACGAGCTGAAGCGAACTGAGGAGCAAGAGAGGATGCTGGTGAGCTTTATCATTCTTCACAACACGTGGTAGCGGTATGCATTCAATATGGAAGTTCACATCACAGTCCACACAGCGGTAAAAATTAGAGCCCTCGAATTTCTCGCTGCAGAATTTACACTGCATAAAACTCGATAACGACTTGTCACTAAAATAAAACAGGCCGTGCTTGTGAACCTTGTGTTTTAAGGCTCGTTGGGAGGAATATCGATATCCCGTCGTAACTCTTTCGTCCGAATCAATTTCCTCAAAATTACATACAGCTATCGACCTAATACATGAAACATGAAGGTGAAAACTGCAGCTCGAACAGCTTAAACTAACTCCTCGGATTGATTTTGTACACGCTTTGCAATCCCTGGATTTATCCTTACTCAAAGGGGTAATATGAAGACAGTGCTGCCTGCAGCGGCGATGCCAGGATTAGATATCATAATACTTGAGGGAAGATCAGATGAAATATACAAATATATGAAGATATCGAGCAAAAATTAGATGGAAGAAAGTTTAAATTTATATAATTATATTTCAATAAACTAAAACTAGAGGAATCTAGTGGTTAGCCCTATGCTAGTTTCATCACTTGCCTGTGAAATGGGTGTTCAACTAGGTGAACTTTTTCTGGAATCTCCACGCAGCATAAATGCATGAAGAATTCACAGCTAATGCAACAATATGCAGGAATAGGACCCCCGATGATCTGGTTGCAATAATTGCAAGACACTGTGAAATCACCATTGAAACTGCATAGACTCAGCTTGTGTGTATGGCCGAAATGGGTTTTTGTACCTTCTAAACCCAGTGCCTGCAATTTCTGCTCATCGAGTTCAAAAATTTGGTTAGCCATCCTCGATCGATGGAGGGCAAAAATTTTGTTGAAGTGTTGACCCAATCGCTTTTTATGAGTACTTTCTATTTTGGCAGATTAAATGAGTTCTCTGGTAGGAACATCTACTTTAATGTTCACGGATTTAAAATAAAAAATTAGTGCATCACATAACAGGACCTAGACCTATTGAAATAACAAATTCTTATTGTTGGACAAACAATTTTTTTTTCCTAATTTAAATACCAGTAAGGTTTGATCCTCAACACAAGAAAAGTTGCAAGTGTCGGTTACTATTGGATGTTAATTTCCAAAAAGAAATGTCCTAGTTAGATAACGACAAAGAAATTTAATCTAACGACTATATATATATATATATTAAAATACTGAAGGAGGGGCCACTTAAGGTATCTCGATTGACTATAAATGTGGCTTGTGGTGAGGGTTCCGTCTGCATCCTAAAAGTCTACAAAAGACTATTAAGAAAAGAGTTAATTTAGAAAAGAATGCCAAGTTTGACATTAAGAAACAAAAAGAAAATTAAATACGGAATACAAATAGAGATTTCCCAATTAACTAGATATTTTCAGATAGACAATTGTTGCAGAAAGAGTGTAGTTAAGGTCATATCCCTAAGGTCAATGGATGATTACAAAAAGATAGTAGTCAGGTCAATGTAAATCAAGTTACATTAACATAATATGAATTTGTTTAAGAATTAAAAAAAGAAAACTGATGTCACGTTAACATTCTTAGGGAAGACTATGAATATGAGCTTAGAATTAATAAAGAAATTAGAGACGGCCTGAAAATAACTTTGCCTCCATGAAAAAGATGCAGCAATATTAAGAAATTATATTAAACTAGAATTCCTATGGTGGTGATAATGACCTTAACTACTATCTTTTAATTCTTAAACAATTAAAATTTTATATATTATAATTAAGGAATATAATATTTGGGCGTTTGGAACTTATGCTGCACTGTATTCTACTGTAATGGATTGTGTTATGTTATATTGCCATAAGTTGTACTGTTATCAGTTAAGATTTTATGGACTAGTTTGTTTACTGAGAAAATGAAAGGAAAATTCAGAGAATCAAGCATTAACGTGAGAAATTTATTCCTTTGACTACTTTCCAACTTCAGTATCAAAAATACCTCGCTCCAATTATTCTTACAACAAAAATCATTTACAAGCATCTTGAACCAAAATACCCCTAAAACTAAAAACAATCAACACTACAACTCCTCAAGCAGCAATTGAACCTCTTCACTCACCACCAAAAGACCCCCCATTTCACCTATCATTCAACCCACATTAATCAAACTTAGATCCAAACATTAAAGACAAATCAAGCAACAAACTAAAGAATAAAAAGAAATTAAAGTTAGTATTTTCCTTTTTTTTTTTTTGCTAGATTTCATATAAAATGATACTTTTGTTCATTTCATTATAACGTGAGTACATTAAATAGTTAATGTGTGTTAATAGAATTATAAATTAGTAAAATTATGACAAAAGCTAACGAAAATGTGTTTTGAACAATGTTGAAAACGAAACCCAAAATCGAGGCGACAATTAGGGTCGCCTCCTTGACAAAACTATCATCCAAGCCTAGAATGACTTGTCGACCAGGCGATAGGATATTGCATATTGGACGATTAGTGTTCGGGTCACCCAACATAAATGCACATGTAATTCGAGCGACTTTTTCTATCACTTGGGTAATAGTGCTATCACCCCAATTTGTTGCCAATTAATTATTTAATTAATATAATAATATTAATTATTATTTGGAGCATTATTAATAAAGTATTATTATTATTTTTCATCAGGTTAATGGAGTCAATTGTGTTTAAAAATGTATTTTGATGAAGCATGGGAGACTTTGAAAGATGGTCGTATGGAGTACGGGAGTGGAAAAGTTATTAAATTTTGTTTTTGGAAAGATGTAACATTTGAACAATTTGTTTCAAAGTTGTATGGAATTCTGAAGAAAAGTCTTGATAAATATTCCCTCTCGGTGAAGACAAATGTTAAATCAACTCATCCAATACAACCCATTGACTCACTTCCTATGAAATGGTGAGGTTATTATGTGTATGAACTCTCATTCAATTAATTATAGCTGCACTCCTATTTATGTGATAACAACTCTTAAAATTTTCGATAGAATCTCCTTTGATGCCATCAATTCAAACTTCAGCCTTTGAACACTACTCCCCATTCCGCTTCTACGACGATCCTATCGATAATAATTTTGTCAATACACATGTGAATAATATGCTTGCAAAAACATATAACGTTGAGTTCCAAATGAATTTTGGACATCGCAGTAGTCCGATTGACATTGTGAAGGATGTGGATTGGTTTCAAGAAGTTAATGATACATGTCAACATCATGTTATCAGTCTAAAGACCTGTAGTCAAAGTCAGTTGTTAGTCTAGTGTCTTGTAGCCAAAGTCGGTCCATAGTTCCTTGTCCAGTAAACCCATTGCAATTGGAGGATCTAATTGTGCCATCAGATTGTTTAGCTTTAGACATACTTAAAGACTCTAGTTCCACTGGTATTTGTGTGGGGCAGTTATTCAGCACGAGGAAACTCTTACACATGGAGCTTAACAATATTGCCATTAGGGACAAGTTTGAGTTTAAGGTATATAAGTCCACAATAGTATGTTATGAGGCTCAATGTGCTTTGGATAAATGTAAATGGCGACTTGCAGCAACAAGGCCGAATGACAAGGAGAATGTGAAGTGATTAGTGAAGAGATATGACACGATACACACTTGTCAGAATGACATTTTCCATAACGGTCATCATTAAGCAGGCAACGAAGTTATCGGTGAAATGATCAAGCAAAATTTTCTTGATGCCAAACATATATACACTTTAAAATATATTATTTCAGTCTTGAAGAATGATTATGCAATTGATTTTTCATACCAATAAGCATATCGAGCTAGGGAAGAAGCTCTTAAATTAATAATACAAAGAGTTTAAGGAGAATCATATAATTTACTTCCCAAATACTCTTATATCTTGAAAAACATGAATAAATGAATCATTTATCACCTTCTTGTAGATGAGCATAATAATTTTTTTCTATTAATTTTTAATTCTTGGATCTTGCATCAATTTATGCAATCCATAAGCCAGTGATTGTTGTGGATGAGACTTATCTGAAAGGTAAATACAAAAGGACCATGTTAGTTGCAACAAGCTTGGATGGAAATAACCAAATTTATATAGTAGCAAGTGGGATAGTAGATTCAAACAATGATGCCTCGTGGGAATGGTTTATGACAAATTTACATTGAGTTATTGGAGATGTTTTGGAGTTGGCATTTATATTTGATTGTTGCACGTCTATTGAAAAAGTAGTTTACATGGTATTTCCTAGTGTACTACATGGACTTTATTTTTGCCATTTGCAAGGTAACATAAAGTTTCATTTTAAGAATTCTAGTAAACTTTGGAAGTATTTTTTTAAGTGAGCATTTCAAGAAGCATAAAAAATGTATGATCCCTTAGAGTTTGAGAAAAAAATGGATTTGTGGGGTATGCATGCAGATGCAACAAAGAATTTAGAAAACATAGGCCTTTATTATTGGGCTCAATCTCATTTTGATGGTCAAAGGTACGACATTCTAACCACTAATATTGTGGAGAGTATTAATGCTTTGATAAAAGAACTAAAAAGATTTTATATTACTCAATTACTTAACACTTTAGACTTATAATGCAACAATGGTTTTATGAATAGAAAGAAAGTAGCCGAGTTGATGAGTATTCGCCTTACAACTTGGGCACATAAAATATATGATGATAGAAAAGATATTGTTACTAAAATGCGTGTTTTAAATGTGTCTGATTATCAATTTTAGGTGAAGAAAAGTGGTATTAAGAGGATTTTGTTGACATAAGAAAAAAGACATGCAGTTGTAAAGTATTTCAAGTAGATAAATTTATTTGTGCTCATGCAATTGCAGTTTGCCTATATCTCTGAGTGGATCCTATAGCTTTTGTTCTCATTACTACACAAAGGAAACATTGGTGACGGTATATTCAGAATCCATTATTCTAGTTGGAGAGATGGCCAACTGGAAAATTCCGTAAGATGTTTGAACATTGCAAGGGAACCCACCAGATTTACCATCATCGTTCGGTCGTCGGAAAACACGAATAATACCATCTACAAGTGAAGATATCCCTCGGTCTACTATAAGTTGTGGTTTGTGCGAGGAGCATGGCCATAGCTGTAAGATGATTAAGAATCCTCTTATGGTAAATCCGCATTAATGGTGTGTGTTTGAAGTTTATTTTAATTTTAGAACTAGTATTATCTAATTTGGAGTGAATTTAATGTGTTAGGTTTTTGGAATGACACTGTTTAGTTAGACAGGTATATATACAGTGATCTAGAATCTTCTTCACTTTGTTACATATGCTGCAATTGCAAGCTATTAACTATAACGAACTTGCCAGCTCAGCTGACATGTCAGCATTGATAACAAACTCTTTTTAACGAATTGAGTCAGTGAAAACTAATGATAACAAAACTTGCCTTATCAGTTAACTAAAGATTGATAAATGTTTAATCAATTCAACTATCTTAACATTATCAATTAAGGTGTATTAAACTTAATAATATATTATGTTTGGTATAGTATGATCTATATTACATATTCTAATATTTTATAACCCCTCCTTTTAATTTACGCAATTTAATGATTGATTCTCTGCATATTTGCTAATTATCACAAAAATTAATCGTCGTCAATCAACATAAAAACATTAATTCTCAATTTTTACAAATCAATCGAATTCTCAAATATCATATCAATTGTATCATTTCCATTTTATTTTATTCATCTATTGTATAAATTAATTCTTTGTACTTATAAAAATCAATAAGATTAAAGTTTATTTTGTTTATTTAAATTTTTCATGGATATAGTTTAGGCAGCCTTAAACTTAATTTTAAACCAACTTTTAAGTATAAATTACACTTATAAACTTTGATATGATATTAAAGTCAAACTCATCCACGAATGGTTCCTCTAACACACTTTCACATGACAAAAACTAGACAAAAGAATTAGTCTCCATGTGACGACGTGTGTTAAGTACATTATCTTAAGTCCCTCTATCTCTGAACCATCCGCCTCTCAATAATTATTGAGGCCAAAGCCTTGGTGGTACAACCCTGTCTACACTAAAATTTTATTTCTTCAAACTTCACTTAAAGTGAACGATTGGAAAGTAATACGGCAAACTTCATTCCTTCCAATAGATAAATGAATCCATAATTCGAGCAGCATTCACCAAACAAATTTTAGTCCGATTACATGATCAACTGTACTTTCGAATATGATTTATTTTAGTTTTAAATCAGTATTAGAAAATAACTGATAAAGGCTAGGCAGTAATCACACAAGCAGCACAGTGAATGACCAAAAATAAAACTTAATTAATTAATTGACCTCAGAAACAACAAAATATTTACTTAAACCATTATAACATTACAAAAAAGTTGTCCAACCCTTATATACTTAACTTAATATCAATGCTCTACCAAAGCGGGATAACATCCTCAACAATATAATAGTAACCGTGAAATTTGATGATTGGATGTAATTTGATGACATGTGGAAACTTATAGGTTGAAAATTAACTCTTATTATCTTTATTTATTCATTTTATTTTATGTTTTTGTTTTTAAGTTAGCATGTTGTAAGAACATGCTTTATTTTTACTATTCTTTTTTTTTTTTTTATCTTAGGCTAAGTTTAACACGTAGGATTTAATTGGACTAAATTAGTTTGGATTGGATGTTGTCTCTTGTTTAGTATAGTATGGAATTGGACTATGTTAAACTAAATCTAAATAAAGTTAAATAGTATTTAAGTTGATATTTAATTAAAGAAATTATAACTAGTTTAAAAAAACTAATTAGATAATTAAATATATTAAATTAGTAATTGGATAGTCATATTCTAATAAAAAAATATAAATTATTTAATTTATAGGTTATAAAGAAATGTAAATTATTTAAATTATAGGTTATCTCATATGAGATATATGATTTCATATTAAATAAAATAAGGAAAATTATTTAAATAATAAATTTTAAGTAAATCATGAATACAACAAATAAATAAATAAATTAATTAAATAATTAAACAACTCATTTTTAAGTGATAAATAATATAAATATCATAAATGAACAATGTTTTCTTCTCCTCATTGTTTAACCCCAACTAAACCCACATAAAAATTGAGATTGCTAATTCGAAGAATTTAGGATTATATTTGGCCCATCAATCTAATCCAATAGAACATGGCAGTCACGGAATTAATATTTTATCCAAAAAATTATTCATACCCTACACTTAATCCTACCTCCCAAATATAGCCTAAAGTTAAATGGTATCTAAAGCCTATTTTTATATAATAAAAAGTGGCTTGAGTATTATTTTGACAACTTAATAGTTGTATTTAGAAGACATTAGCTCCTCAAAATGCCGAAATATATATTAAAAAAATTATTTTTCTCAAATTAATCTATTTGTTTAAATTCTTTCTATTTTTTAAAGTTTTTGCGGCAGATAATTTATATTTCTAACAATATGGTACATGTTTATGACGTACGTGAAACTTATTAGTATTTAATTTTCGTTGACTTTACCTATTTCTTTACCTAACAGGAATTGATAAAGAATGAAATTGATTTATTATTAATATTAGCTAATACAGGCTCCAGTTTACATTGACCTTACCTAGTTATAGTCATTCTTTAATGATTTTATTGGCTTTAACTCAGAATGATGCTAGTCATCATACCCCACCTTCTTCAAAGTACGCGTATTCACTGACCATGACCTCTCATGTTTGGCTTCCTTGAGAGTCGTTAGCCATCGACATAAAAATTCCACCATACACCTTGCATCAATGCAAAATCATGTCTTGTGTGCAAATCTTATGGCTTCCCTAACAGTAACACATCCTCTTTTCTGGCACGCCAAAAGGATAAATCAATCTCTCATGGAGAAAAGAGACACACCACTAGCTAACATTATCAATATCTCCATCTATTAATTTAGAGCTATTTGCCGAACTTACTATATTTCGACAATTTTCTTTGAGGTGCCTTGATTGTCTACATATGCCTACTTCACTAGTGGAAACATAGTTTACATCACCCTTACCTTCCTTGTGTAACCAGATTGAATTAATATATCATTGCCTTGAACTTACCACAAGTCAAAATTGATTCTTCTATCAAACTTTTCTATTTATACCTTTATAGGTTTTGAAAACCTCATTGCTGATATAATTGTTTTGTAAAATAACCTTTATATTTGATACCACTTGTTAAGAAATGTTTAATCCCACCCAAGATCTTGCAAGCACAGATATCAAATACATAATAAAAAGAAAATAGATGGACAATAAAACCAATAACACGGCATAAGAATTTACTTAGAAAATTCATATACTAGAGAAAAACTACGGCCACCAATAACAATGAGAGAAAAATCCATTATGTGAAAAATTATTACGATCACTCTAATATTTTTTCTCGAACCCAAAACCCCAATAACATCAAATCTCTCAATAGATCTATCATTTTCTCACATAGAAACTATTTACTTGCAGAGAACTCCCAATCACATTAAAAACTATCTACTTGCAAATGACTGATTGCTCTGTTATGCCAACAACTGAACCCAACCTCCCTATATATAGTGATTATTTCTTGTAGGAGAAGTATTCTTTTTCTTATACTAGTTGTATTCTTCTTTGAATAAGTCAAATCCCAAAAATTACTTATTCCTTAAATTGGAATCCTATTAGATAAGAAAACTATTAAATAAGAAAAGTTTAGGAAATATTATAATTTAGGATTTACAAATCTTCATTGAAAAATAAGACATATTTCCTAACATGTTTTGTGTTGTTTTATTATTTGTCTTCCAGATTTGAAATCTGCTACAAACTTGAAATCTGGCAAATAATAGATTTTGCAGAATATCTATCGTAGTGTTGATTTAAAGGCCAAATCAAATGTTGGAAAATTTATTGAGATTAGTGTAGGATATTCTCGATAGAGCTTGAGCATGTTCCATGTGCTATTGGTTGTACATTGCATTCGCTCAATATTTTAGCGTGAAAGTTGTCTGTTTGTTGAACCGTTGATTATACGTAGATTAATTTTCAAGTCTTTTATGGACCAGTTATTATCTATTATTCTTGTTGTTTATATACATATATATAAGTAGGGTGCTCGCATTAAAAAAATGAGGATATCCGCATCTAAGAATGATTCTATATATAACAAAAAATTTTAGATAGTTTTTCAAGTTATAAGTACTAATTGAATAATTAGCTCACACTACTAATTAGTATTTACCCTACACAAAACGAAGCATTTATGAAATCATGGGGTTACTTGATACAGGCTAAGGGTTAAAGAATGAAATTTATATTTAATCTATTTGCTAATACATGCTAAATTTATTATAATGACCTTACCTAACAACAATTATTAAAAGAAAGAAACTTATCATTAATATTGCCTAATGCTTGTATTAGGCATTAATTACGAGTCATGCAATAGTCATTCCTTTAGTCAACTTCTGAAACTTTCAAATATATCAGAACGAAAACTAAGTGAATGCCAAAAAATTAAACAATTTTGGTTTTTTAATAGGATTAATTAATAATGAATATGTTATTTTACATTTGTGAATTAATATTTATAAGTTTAATTCCTTAATTACTTTTATATCTGGCAGGAAATTGGTTTTCTATCCCAGTGGAAAAAAGAATGATGGTGGCAAGGACCATCTTTCCCTTACCTGAAGATAGATGATACCAATCCCCATCCTGATGGTATTTGGAATGTTAATGTATACTACAAATTGTTCGTGTATGATCAACTATCGAACCAGTACTTAGTGGTTCAGGATGCTAAAGCTCCAATGAGGCGCTTTGATAGGCGCAAGGCTTAATGGGGTTTCGGCAAATTTCTTGACCTTGCAACTTTTAGTGAATCTTCAAATGGGTACCTTGTTGATGACACATGTGTATTTGGTGCTGAGGTCTACGTTGTTAAACCAATCGACTCTGAGGAAATTCTTGTTGAAAACAATAAACTTGTTTACAAAATAATAAGGTGTTGAGTTGTACATGACCATCCATCATCATGCTCCATCATCATGCTTCATCATCATTGTGCTTCATCATCATAGGTCTACAATGTTGAGTGGAGGTTAGCTTTACACATTTGATGCCATTAAAGGATTCCTTTAGAGCATGTTAGGTGAGTGGAATATGTTTGGTGTTATGATGAAAGGTTGGTGGAATGTGCTAGGTGATGTGTATTGTTATGATTATGTTTGTGTTTTATTCACTATAAATACCTATGCTATTGTGTTGTGAAATATAAATCTAAGAATAAGAAAGCATAAGAAGTATAACAAAGCTCTTGAGAGGCATTTGTGAGAGTGTGTGAATTGTTCTTGTAATGTTCTTGAACTTTCTCTAATAAGCTTTGAGTTTCATCCTTTACATTCTCCAACAAAGTAGTATCAGAGCTAAGTTTGGAGGATAAAATAGTCTTGTAGCATATCAAATCGAAGCTCTCGACAAGACAAACATAACGCCGTAAGAATCAGCCTGATCGGAGTTCGACGAGCCTGAATCGCTGGAAGTTTGCTATCCAGAAACTGAGTTGACTGTTGACCGTTGACCAAAGTTGACCCGAGACCTCCCAAAGGTTTTTCGACGTTCCAGATTCATTCATGCATTCAGAATCTCCAAATTCTCACTCAATTTATGAGATATGAAAAATGGTGGTATGATGTCATTTTAAGTTCCACAATTGAAAGGGAGCAAATTTGACAATTAGAGCATCAAAATGAAGGCTCTATTGGGTGCACACGATGTGTGAGATGTCGTGGAAAAAGGCTTTATAGTACCAGAAAATGAAGGTACTTTAACTGTGGCACAAAAGGAGAATTTGAAAGACTTAAAGAAGAAAGAGAACAAAGCAAAGTATCTCATCTTTCAATCATTAAATGAAGATGCTTTTGAAAAGATCGCTGGCGCAACATCCTTAAAGGAAGCGTGGGAGAAGTTAGAAACCTCTTACAAAGGAGCAGAACAAGTTAAGAAAGTCTGTCTTCAAACATTAAGAGGTGAATTAGAGTTCTTACACATGAAAGTATCAGAATCAATTTTTGATTACTTTACTAGAGTTGTAACTATTGCTAATGAATTAAAAAGAAATGGTGAAGAGTTGAGAGAGCTAAGGATTATTGAGAAAATACTTCGATCAGTGGATTCCAAGTTTGACCTCATTGTAGTAACAATAGAGGAGACTAAAGATTTGGAGGCTATGACGATCGAGCAACTTCAAGAAAGGTTGCAAGCTTATGAATAAAAACTAAAGAAGAAGCTAGAGATCGAAGAACAACTCTTCAAGATATAAATCAATCCAAAGAAAAGAGAAGAAAGCTTCAGTAATGATAGAAGGCACTATGTCCGAGGAAGAGGTTGAGGACGAGGTAGAGGTCGTGGTCATGGACGAGGCTGGAATTTCAACAACAAAAACTCCTTCAATAATGAAAGAGGAGAAAGCTCAAACAGAGGGCGAGGAAGAAATAATCCAAGCACGTGGTATGAAAAATCTCAAGTGCAGTGCTATAATTGTCAAAATTTTGGGCATTATGCTTCAGAGTGCAGAATTCCAAGCAACATAGTAGATGGGAAATTGAATTATGTTGAAGAGAAGAATGATGGAGATGGCATACTTTTACTAGCACGTAATGACAACAATGGAGGTCAAGAAAATACTTGGTATCCTGACACAGGTGCTAGCAATCACATGAGCGAAAACAAAAGCATGTTTGTGGAGATGAATGAATCAGTGAATGGTAGCGTCGCTTTTGGAGATGATTCAAAAGTACCAGTGAAGGGAAAAGGTAACATCCTTTTTCGCATAAAAGATGGTAGCCACCAACTAATTTCAAATGTTTACTATGTGTCCAATATGAAAAGCAACATTCTAAGTTAGGTCAACTTTTAGAAAAATGCTATGATATTCATCTTAAAGATTATAGTCTTTTTTAAAGAGATGACAAAGGAAACCTAATTAAAAAAGTGAGAATGTCGAAGAATAGAATGTTTCCTTTAAATATTCAAAATGATGTTGCAAAGTGTCTCAAGGCTTGTCATAAAGATCCAACCTGAATTTGGCATCTTCGATATGGACATCTCAACTTTGGTGGACTAGAGCTACTATTAAGAAAGAACATGGTGAAAGGACTACCTTCAATCAATCATCCCAATCAAGTTTGTGAAAGATTTTTACTTGGCAAGCAATTTAGAAAGAGTTTTCCAAAGGAGTCAAACTCAAGAGCTCGGAAGCCACTCGAGCTTATTCATACTAATGTGTGCGGTCCATTCAAGCCAACCTCTCTTAGTAAAAGTAACTACTTCCTTCTTTTCATAGATGATTTTTCAAGAAAAACTTGGGTGTATTTTTTAAAGCAGAAATCAGAAGTTTTTAAAGTTTTCAAGAAATTCAAAGCTGCAGTGGAGAAAGAAAGTGGACACCAAATCAAGGCCATGAGATCTGATCGAGGTGGAGAGTTCACTTCCAAAGAATTTGTGAAGTTTTGTGATGAAAATGGAATACGACGCCCTTTGATAGTTCTGAGATCCTCCCAATAAAATGGTGTTGTAGAAAGAAAGAACAGAAGTATCCTCGACTTGGCGAGAAGTATGCTCAAGAGCAAAAGACTACCCAAAGAATTTTGGGCTGAAGCTGTTGCTTGTGCAATCTATTTATCCAACCGATCTCCAACAAGAAGTGTATGGGGCAAGACACCGCAAGAAGCATAGAGTGGAAGAAAGCCTAGTATAACCCATCTGAGAGTTTTTGGAAGCATTGCCTATGTACATGTACCAGACGAGATAAGAGCCAAGCTGGATGATAAAAGTGAGAAGTTCATCTTCATCGGCTATGACATCAATTCTAAAGGATACAAGTTGTACAATCCAGACAACGGAAAGATCGTGATTAGCCGAGATGTAATATTTGAAGAAGAAAGAGAATGGGATTTTGGCTCTCATGTGGATGACTTCAATTTTTTTCCTTTTGAAGAAAATGAACAGACAATGAAGGAGCAAGTAGTAGAAGAACAACAAGAGCCGGTTAGTCCACCTATCTCACCAGCATCAACCACACATAGAGATTCACCACCATCTTTCTTAAATGAAAGAACTGAAGAACGCACGAGGAGTCTTCAAGATTTCTATGAGGTAACTGAGAGACATGATAATCTCACTCTATTTTGCCTCTCTGTTGATTGTAAGCCAATTTACTTCGAAGAAGCTGTACAAGATGAAAAATGGAGAATCGCAATGGATAAAGAAATTAAAGCCATAGTGAAGAATGACACTTGGGAACTTACTACACTTGCCAAAGGTCACAAAGCCATCGGTGTCAAATGGGTTTACAAGACGAAGAGAAATGTCAATGGTGAGATTGAAAGGCACAAGGCGAGGTTAGTTGCAAAAGGCTATAGTCAAATGGGTTTACATGGCATAGACTATGATGAGGTATTTGCTCCTGTAGCTCGAATGAAAACTATAAGACTAATCATTTCTTTAGCAACCCCAAAACAGTGGAAGATTCATCAAATGGATGTAAAGTCTACATCAAACAACCATTGAGCTATGTGGTGGAAGGATATGAAGACAAAGTTCTGAGATTGAAGAAGGCACTTTATGGGTTAAAGCAAGCACCAAGGGCATGGAATAGCAGAATCGACAAATATTTCAAAGAGAATGGCTTCACCAAATGCCCACATAAACATGCTCTCTACGTCAAAGTCAAAGATGGAGACATCTTGATTGTATGCCTGTACGTGGATGATCTCATTTTCACTGGAAGCAATCAAAACTTATTTGAAGAGTTTATGAGAGTGATGGTGAAATAGTTCGAGATGACTTACATTGGACTAATGGCATATTACCTGGGCATTGAAGTCAAGCAAAAAGAAGAAGGCATATTCTTTTCCCAAGAATGCTATGCAAGGGAAATACTCAAGAAGTTCAAGATGGATGATTGCAAGCCCGTAAGTACGCCAATGGAATACGGAGTCAAATTGTCCAAACATGACCAAGAAGAAAGTGTTGATCCAACTTTTTTCAAGAGCCTTGTTGGAAGTTTGCGTTACTTGACTTGTACGAGGCCAGACATTCTTTATGCTGTTGGGCTTGTTAGTCGGTATATGGAGAATCCAACAATTACCCATTTTAAAGCTGTAAAAGGAATCATTCGCTATATAAAAGGTACAATTGATTTTGGCTAATTATACTCATTCTCTGATGATTACAAGCTTGTTGGATATAGCGATAACGATTGGAGTGGAGATTTAGATGATCGAAAGAGTACCTCTGGATTTGTATTCTTCATAGGAAACACTGCTTTCACGTGGATGTCAAAGAAGCAGCCAATTGTCACACTTTCCACCTGTGAAGCTGTGTATGTAGCTGCTACTTCAGGTGTTTGCCATGCCATCCAATTTGTTAAAGGAGTTGGGTTTGTTCCAAATAGATCTAACTGAGATCTTTGTCGACAACAAGTCTGCAATTGCCCTATCAAAGAATCCAGTCTTCCATGATCGAAGTAAGCATATTGACACTCGCTACCATTTCATAAGGGAGTGTATTGAAAGAAAGGATGTACAAATAAAGTATGTCAAATCTCAAGATCAAGCAGCTGATATATTTACTAAGCTATTGAAACAAAAAGATTTTATCGATTGAGAAATTCATTGGGTGTTATGAAACAATTGGTCGTGGAAATCAAAGAAATTAACTGACAATGATGAAGGAGAACAAGTACAAGTAAGAAAAAGAAGATTAAATGCATATTCCTACAGGGCATTGTTCAATCAAAATAAGAGGAATAAAGCCAAAGAACAAGTTGGTGATAATTTCACAGAAACAAGTTTAAGGGGGAGTGTTGAAAACAATAAACTTGTTTACAAAATAATAAGGTGTTGAGTTATACATGGCTCTCCATCATCATGCTCCATCATCATGCTTCATCATCATTGTGCTTCATCATCATGGGTCTACAATGTTGAGTGGAGGTTAGCTTTACACATTTGACGCCATTAAAGGATTCCTTTAGAACATGTTAGGTGAGTGGAATATGTTTGGTGTTATGATGAAAAGTTGGTGGAATGTGCTAAGTGATGTGTATTGTTATGATTATGTTTGTGTTTTATTCACTATATATACCTATGCTATTGTGTTGTGAAATATAAGTCTAAGAGTAAGAAAGCATAAGAAGTATAACAAAGCTCTTGAGAGGGATTTGTGAGAGTGTGTGAATTGTTCTTGTAATATTCTTGAACTTTCTCTAATAAGCTTTGACTTTCATCTTTCAAATTGTCCAACAATTCTTTCCCTTGTCAATGAACCTGAGGACGAAACTTATCGGTTTACTATCCCAACATTTGGTTCTGTAGGTGATACAGTTCAGTGTTCCAGTGAGTTCACGGTTGGAGAAAGAAGTTGGTACGTATGCACCAACCTTTAATTTAAACTGTTTGGACAAACCTTAGGGACTGTGTCTCAGAAAAGAATCAGTGTGACCATTTTTTAAAGTACTGGGTCTTTGTGATCATTTTGCCAAACAATGCGAGTGTCATTGTTCCCTTTTTTAATTAATTCTATTTGGTAAATAGGCAACTAGTAGTTTAGCCAGCAGGATCTGGAGCTAATAGAGGCAACTTTCTTACTGTTTCGTTAAGCTAGCTGATTATCTAAGGGTTTCACCAAAGAAACCAGTTTATGCAGAATTTAAGTTCAAAATTGTTGGAAAAATATGCTCTTTAAAGCATATTTATATTTATTGTAATAAATAATATTTTTGATTAATAAAATAAAATGAAGTATTTTATTTATATATCTTTATTGCATTAATATTTTGAGTAAAGTTCATTTAATCATATTATATGTATTTATGCGATCACCATGTGAATTCGCAGAAGACATAAATACAAGTTATCTTATGATTAAATAAAATAAGTTCGCAATTCATAAATAAAGTTGGGCACTTTATTTAGGTATAGACTGTAATAAATTCATTGAGTGATTTGTCTTAATCATGTATGTCTATATTGAACTAGATCACATATGAGATTTAATTAACCTAGTAATAACTGTCAGACTTATTAAATCTCATAGGTATTGATTTACTGTAATCTTAATCTTGAGTTAGTTATGATTTCATGATTGTAGTTGTTATTTCATTTGAGTTACCAATGGGCATGACATACACATGTAGTCTAGATTACCCGGTATCTTGGTGGGAGCAATTACAAGTATTGAAATTATAGATTAACAATATAGAATTTGTACGATACATCTCTTGATGAGTTTTTAGAACTTGATCATAGAATTCTCTGGCCAGAGTGTCTCAACATAAATAAGTATGTTGAAATGATCATTAGAGAAAACTAGTAAGTATCAAGGACAAATATGTAATTAAATTGGTTGGACAGTTGAGATATCAATTTAAATTAACAATGTGGTACAAAAGATTGTGCAGTAAAGAAATCAATGTGGCTTGGACGAATTATATTCGAGCATACAATTATGGAGGTCAGTTCCAATCTTATAGTGGAGTAGAATTTAAATAATTATATTTGTTTAATTACAAATTTAGTTATTGTAGGCACTATTGTATGTTCTCAAATGATCCCCGGGTTAGCTCATTTAATTGACAACACCATCATTGGACCCAAAAGCAAGAAAAACTGGCATATTAGATGAAAATCATAATTATAATATTTGTTAAGGCCTAATATGTTATATTCAAGTGTAAATGGGGGTTTGTAATATTTTATAAGGTGGTCTCCTAGTTAGTTACACATTCCTTCCACTTTTAGGTAAGTGGAGAGATAGTTAAAAGAGGAATTTTATTTTAAATAGAAATCCTAATCCTAACATACTAGCGTTTTTCATAAGATATTATAAAATGAGCATTATTATCTTAAATTGAGACAGAAGAGAACCCTAGGGATTATAAGAAAAATAAAGAAGGCATCTAAGAAGAGCCAGTTGCAATTGAGGAGTGGTGAAACAGACGCCCACACGTCTAGTGTTGATCAAACCTGAGTCATAGCCTGGAAGATCGTTTGGAGGTGGATCTACAACTCTCAATTGTTCAACTTCTCAAAACATCAAGGTATGAATTTCTAGATTACTTAATTCTTATATGTTGTATGAGATCGGTCCTAAAAGGTTTTACTTGAAAAATTGAAAAACCTAGTTTTATTTCCTTTAAAAATACCCAACCAGTATAGCAGGAACAGAGCGGGCGCTGAACAAACAGGTCAGTACCTGCCCCTTATCGGCATCAACTTTTCACAAGCTTTACATATATTACAATTACAAATAAAGATTTGAAGCCTACCATATTATATAAACAAGGCCTAACATATATATATATATATTCTCCATCAAACAAAATTTTCTTGCAGTTAAGCATTTTTTTAACTCGGCAGCGGAGAAAGAGTCCTCTAAACTTTTGTCGAGGAATGATCTGTATGACACCACCAAGGGATACCTTCCAAGTACTGGAACTCTAACCGTTGAAGTCCAGTTTCTGGTCGTTTCAGTGATTAAGGCCAATTAATTCATGCATCATCATCATGCATGGTTTGTTCATCAGACTTCAAGCAGGGTTCACAGCAGCAATTTATCGTCCTTTCTCTATCAATTTCCAGTGTGTTGATGTTTTATTAAGTACTTGTTGATGATTTCGAATAAAAGGCTTGTATTGCTTGAATATGCAAGCTTGCATTTGCTTGTGTTGTTTTGTTTTGTTTCTTGATTATGTGTCTCGTTAAAAAGTGTGTACATCGGGCAATGCCTGATTATAAAATAAATTAAGATGAAAGTAATCATCTATGTTATAAATCTTTCGGTCACTTGTGCAGCAGAATTGTTTAGGTATTAAATTTAAGTAACTCATGAATAACAACAAATTAATTAATTAATTAATAATAAATAAATAACTAATTTTTAAGTAATAAATAAAAATAGTGTAATAATTATAGAAAATACCATAAATGAACAAACATTTTTTTTTTCTTCTCATTTTCTCATCCCAGCCAAACCACACGAAAATTGGGACTTCTAATCCCAAGAATTTAAGATTAAAAATTAAAATTGGCCCATTAGTCCAATCCAAATGAGCATGCAGGACATAGAATTAATATTTTGTCCCAAAAATTAGTCCTAGCTCCCAAATACAGCCTTAAGCTAAATTGAATTTAAAACCTATTTTTATTTAATAAAAAAATAGCTTGAGTATTATTTTGACTACTTAATAGTTGTATTTGGGAGGGCTTTAGTTCCTCAAATTGCCAACAATATCTATTAAAAAGTTTTTGTTTTTAGAATTCTTCTATTTCTATTTAAACTATTTCTATTTTTTTTTCTTTTAAGCTTTTGTGGCAGGCAATTTATATTTGTGACAATGTGGTACTTGAAACTTATTAGTATATGATAAAATTGATACAAGATAAACTAGCAAAATAAATATTATTTCTTTCTTGATCGAATTACTTAGTAATGAGGATAATATGTATAATGATAGTGAGGAATTCTCGTGTCAATTCTAAGGGTTGACAAAAGTGGATTTCCTATTGAGTGTACCATAAAATATGGAAGGTTAGAGATTTAAGAATTTATTGTCTCCAATCAATCAAATACTTGGCCGTTATAGATGATTCTGGATTTTTTTTTTTTAAATCTCAACTAACGAGGTAATTTTATTGAAGATAAATAATAGGGGGACAAAGATAGCCTTACCCGTTAACATAGCTAGAGAATTATAATAATTTAAAAAAAAATAAGCTAAAAATATAGATAGCTAAATAAGAAAAAACTATAAAGTACAGTCTTACATAAACCATAACTGGAGAATCCATTAGCATGGTTAGAAAGAAATTTAGAAGTCTCATGTGGTGGATTATCCCAACAAGTGAAATCAAAGCACACTAATCCGAGATTCGCCTAGCGATCTACTACATAATTAGCTTCACGAAAAGAGTGACTAGTTATGAAGTCCATTTGACTGAGAAGATGACGACAATTCAACCAATAATTTCATAAAGTTCAAGGAAACTAAAGTGACTTATTATTAAAAATAATGTAAAATCAACATAGAGTAATGTTCTAGCCACAAAGTCCTCCAACCCTTACTGTATGAAAGCTCAATGGCAAGAATAGATGATCCTGGAACTTGATATGTCATTGGCTTGCACTTTCCTTCTGTAGGTTATGAATGCTTGATTGTTTATCAAATTCATCCTTTGTGTGAATCTTATCCGTATGGGCTTAATTTTCATTGACTTTACCAATTTCCTTACCTAACAAAATTATTAAAGATTGGGATTTATTATTAGTTCATATTGGTTAATACAGACTCTCAGTTTACGTTGACCTTCCTAATTATAGTCATTCTTTAATGATTTTATTGGCTTTAATTTCAGAGTCATGCTAGTCGTTTCTTTAGTATCAATTTCTCAAACTTTAAAATATCAGAATTACAAAAGACAATTAATGAACTTCATTAATACCTAAACGAAAACTTTTAAATCCTTCTACATCCAAATGAATGAAAATGGAAAAAAGATACGAAATTTGCATAAAACTGAATGAACCAAATGGATTGTTGACATCACTTAGATCTAGATGATATTTGGTAGCTACGGTTTACTCAAGACTAGAATTATGGGTATGGTGTTTTCAGTTGCGTTTTGTGTTGCCCAGAAGTCTATCGAGCATTACTTCAGAGTCTGGTCCCAATAATATTCAGAGAGATAGCTGCCCTTATTCAAAGTGAATGAGTTTCATGGGACTCGAACTCATATCCTCAACTTAATTTGAAAAGACACAACACGTAAAGTGTTTGGTAAATACTTACATTTACTTAAGGTGTTTTTGGCTACGGATTCACAGGAGAATTGTAATTTGCCCTATGAGAGATGATAAAGATGCTAAAGCAAAGGAAAATTATCTATCACTTTGCATATGACTGCAAGTTTCGGACGATATCCTCCAATCTAAGACGAAGTTGTACGCTGAATACAAGATGTGAGCGCTAGACCATCCCCGGATCAGAATAGACTAACAAAGAAGTTAATTAAATTTCTTTTTTATTTTTATTTATTTTATAATAATCTTTTTACAAAATTTATACACTAAATTAATTAAGCTAACTTTAAAAAAATTGATTCTTTACTGGCAGCTGATGGTGTTGAAAAGTCAGCCCAGCCCACCATATTGGATTTCAAAAGTCAGCCCCCAAAGATTGAACATAATTTGGCAATTTGGTAAATTAAGTCTTCGGTGACAATTTGACAAATTGGCAAATTGAAGCCAAATGGAAGAAGGATGGAAGGTGAAGTGTTTCACTGTAAATAAAGTAATTGCAAGTGATGCAATTTAAGAAATTTGAGAAAGCTTTCGCTTGAGTGCTCTAGTGAAGATATAATTGGGTGTATTGGGGTATAGGGTTTTGAGAGTTTTTCCAAATTTTGTAAATTCTCATTTGATAGTAAAGTTATCTTCTAGTCTTTGTCCATGGGCATAGGCTTTACTGCCGAACCATTTAAATTATTGTGTCCTATTTTATTTATATGGGTTTACACCACATTTATATTTTTCCAAAAGTCGTAGTCACCACAATTTGTTATTGCTCAACCGGCGCTTTTGCTACAATTGGTATCAAAATTGAAGGTTTGTACTGAGTATACGATACTATTCACATATATGGTATTGTTCACAGGTACAATATTGTTCATAGTGGTGGATACAACTATATGTACTTAATAGACAGTCTATTGTAAGTAGTGTGCATTTTTACATGTCTAAAAATGTTCTGTCAACAAGAAGATAAGAGTATAAAGAGTCTGGCTTTTAAATTTTTAAGATGGACCATTGTGACCCCTCAATTCTCCTAGAAACTTTCTTGGTGTATTTATTCATGTGAAATAAACATCGTAGAGACTGTTCTTTCAAGTGTGAAATTTGATGGTACCAATAATTTTGGTATGTGGCAATGTGAAGTGTTAGATGTCTTACGTCAGCAGGAATTAGAGCTCACTCTTGAAGAAAAGCCTGAGAAGATGGATGACAAGGAGTGGACAAAGATCAATAGACGGGCATGTAGTACTATTCACCGATGTCTGGCTAAAGATCAGAAATACTATGTCATGAAAGAGCCATCAACAAAGAAATTATGAGAGACAGTAAAAAGAAAAGTATATGAAGAAAAGCCTTAAAAATAGCCTTTATATGAAAAAGAAACTCTATCGATTCATGTATACACCTAGCATGTCTATGAATGACCATGTGAACTCATTCAACAAGATATTAAAATATTTGCTGAATTTGGATGAGAAATTTGAAGATGAAGATAAGGCATTGTTGTTGTTAAATTCCCTTCCTGATGAATATGATCATCTTACCACCATTTTGCTTTATGGGAAAGACAATGTCACATTCGATGCTGTATACAGTGCATTGTATAACTTTGAGACCAAAAAGAAAGACAAAAAGGATCATAGAGATATAATTGCACAAGTATTAACAGTAAAAGTTTGTCTACAAAGTGACAAACCTAGAAAAAGTGGCAAGTCTAAAAGGAGGCCTGCTAAAGATGAATGTATTTTTTATCATGAAAAAAGGCATTGGAAAAATAATTGTCCTATGTTACAAAAGGGCAAGGCCATTTCTAATGCATGTGTTATAGAACACGATGAGGAGTCAGACTTTAGTTTAGTTATCATGACATTGGTATGTCACTCAAATGAGTGGATTTTGGATTCAGATTATATTTATCATATGTGTTCTAATAAGGGTTAGTTTTCTAGTCTCAAGGAGCTGGATGATGAAGTTGATTTTATGGACAATCACAGAGCTTGTAAAACCATGGGCATAGGTTCAATTCAATTGACGAGTTATGATGGCTCAATTCAAGTCTTGACTGATATCCGCTATATATAAAGCTTGAAGAAAAATCTCATCTCATTAGGAGTCTTAGAATCTAAAGAGCTTACAATTACTCTGACAGATTGATTGTTAAAAGTAGTAGCTTGTGCACTAACGGTAATAAAAGGTACAAGAAAAAATAACTTGTATTATTTCCAAGGGAGTACAATTATTGGATCAGCATCAACAATTTTTAAAAATAATACAAATTCAGATGCAACCAAGTTGTGGCATATGTGTTTGGGATATGCTGGTGATAAAGCTTTACAGATTTTGGTAAAGCAAGGCTTATTGAAAGGTGCAAATTCTTGTAAATTAGAATTTTATGAACATTGTCTTATAGGCAAACAGACAAGGGTGAAGTTTGGTTCAACAATTCATGATACAAAAGGGATTTTGAATTATGTTCATAGTGAAATGTGGGGACTACCTGAGCAGCTTCTTTTGAAGGTATGCACTATTTTATTACTTTTATTGATGATTATTCAAGAAAAGTATGGATTTATTTGATGAAGAACAAGAATAAAATTTTGAGCATATTTCTAAAATGCAAGTAAATGGTCGAGACTCAGACTAGAAAAAAGTCAAAAGACTTCATTTAGATAATGGCAGTGAGTACAAAAATGATTTGTTTCTACAAGTATGCCGAGATGAGGGCATTATGTGACACTTCACTATTTGAGATACACCACAGCAGAATGAGGTGGTAGAACGTATGAACTGGACTATACTAGAGAAAATCCGTTGTATGTTGTCCAATGCAGGATTGGGCAAAGAGTTTTGGGCTGTGGCAGTCGTATATGCGTGCCATCTGATTAATCGTTTGCAAACAGCTGCAATTGAGGGCAAAACACCTATAGAGATGTGGACTGATAAACCTGCTGCTAATTATGATTCTTTCTATGTTTTTAGTTCCACTGTTTACTATTATGTAAAAGAATCTAAGTTAGACCAAAGAGCAAAGAAAGTATTGTTCATGTGTATAACTGCTAGGATAAAAGGATATAGTTTGTGGTGTTTGGTTACAAGGAAGATTATTGTCAAAAGAGATGTAACTTTTGATGAATCTGCTATGCTAAAATGAAAGGATTCTCAAAAGGAAGACAAGTCCAGTAGTACTTCGCAGCAGGTAGAGTCCAAAAATGTTACAGTTGAATCCCTATTAACTGAAGATGAGGAAAAGGTTCTGATCCAAGAACCTTTACATCAACAAGATTCAATTGCATATAGAAGGCCATGCAGTAAAATTTGTAAACTTGCTCGCTTTGTTGATATGGTGGCCTATGCACTTCTAGTTATAGATGATAATATTCCTTACACTTATAGAAAAACAGTAAGTAACCCTGAAAATGTACAGTTGAAGCAAGTAATAGATGAATAAATGCAGTATCTTCATAAAAATAGAACTTGGGAGCTAGTGAAACTGCCCCAAGGAAAAGGAGGAAGGATACTCTCATAAGAATAAAATTCAATACAAGAATAAATTAGTAATGAAGGGTTATGCTCAGAAGGAAGGATATGTAAGGAAGGAAGGATACTCTCGTATGAATAAAATTCAATATAAGAATAAATTAGTAGTGAAGGGTTATGCTCAGAAGGAAGGAATAGACTATAATAAGGTATTTTCTCTAGTTGTGAAACACTCATCTATTCAAATTTTACTAGCCATGGTTGCGCAATTTGATCTTGAACTAGTTCTACTTGATGTGAAAACTGCATTTCTAAACGGTGATTTGGAAGAGAAAATCTACATGACTCAGCGAGATGGATTCAAGGTTACTAGAAAACAAAAATAGGTTTGCAAACTGACAAAGTCACTTTATGAATTGAAACAATCTCTCAGGCAATGGTACAAGCGATTTGATCAATTTATAAAAGTTGTAAGCTACAAGAGAGATATTTCATATGTTTGCTCTTGTATATGGATAATATGTTAATAGCATCTAAGAGCAAATATGAAACTGAAAATTTAAAAACTCAACTTAATCAAGAGTTTGAGATGAAAGATCTTAGTGAAGCTAAGAAGATTCTTGGCATGAAGATATGTAGAGATAGAGCTCATGCCAAAGTCAGCTTATCTCAGAAGTAGTATTTGAAGAAGGAACTACATCAGTTTAGCATGATTAAGCAGAAAAAACCTGTGATTACCCCATTGGTTTCTTATTTCAAGCTTTTTGCTTAACTATCTCCTTTGGTAGATGAGGAAAAAGAATACATGTTGCAAGTTCTGTATTCAAATGCAGTTGGTAGCTTGATGTATACAATGATGTGTACGATACTTGACATTTAACAAGTAATTATTATGGTAAGCAAATATATGCATAATCCTGGTAAAGGACATTGGAAAGCTGTGAAATGGATTCATACTTAGTTAAGATGTTATTAGGTACATTGATTCTGATTATGTTGGTGATTTAGACAAACAATGGTCAACCACTGGATATGTATTTACTTTTACTGGAGAGTCAATTAGTTGGAAGTCGACACTATAGTCTACTGTTGCACTGTTGACTACAAAGGTTGAGTACATAGCAATTACAGGGGTTGTCAAAGAGGGTATTTGGCAAGATGGCTTGCTTGAAAACTTGGGATTAGTATAAGAACATATCAACATGTATTGCGATAGTCAAAATGCCATACACTTAGCAAAGAACCAAGCTTATTATGCACGTATGAAGCATATCGATGTATTATTTCACTTTGTGCAGGAAATTATTGACGAGTGGAAGATTCTTTTTAAAAATTCAAGACTGTAGAGAATCCTGCAAATATGTTGACCAAGGTAGTGATGACGATCAAGTTTGAGTATTGTCTAAACTTGATTAATATCCTAAAAGTTTGAAAGCAGCCGAGAAGATAGAGACTGGAGGATGGTTTGTTGAAAGTCGGCTTACACTTGGATAAATTTTCACTAAGGTAGAGAATTATTGAAAAGTCAGCCTAGCCCACCATATTGGATTTGAAAAGTAAGTCCCCAAAGATTGAACTTAATTTGCCTGTTTGGTAAATTAAGTCTACGGTGATAATTTGACAAATTGGCAAATTAAAGCCAAATTGAAGAAGGATGTAGGTGAAGGTTTTCACTATAAATAGAGCTAAGAGAGAGAGATTTATAGCATCCAAAAATCTCACAATTAAGAGCAATTGCAAATAAAGCAATTTAAGAAATTTGAGAAAGCTTCTGCTTGAGTGCTCTAGTGAAGATATAATTGGGAGTATTCAAGTATTGTGTTTTGAGAGTTTTTTCCAATTTTGTAAATTCTCATTTGATAGTAAAATTATCTTCTAATCTTTGCCCGTGGATGTAGGCTTTAAGTCGAACTACGTAAATTATTGTGTCCTATTTTATTTACATTAGTTTACACCACATTTATATTTTTTTCAAAAGTCGTAGTCACCACAAATTTGTTATTGCTCAATCCACGCTTTCATGACAGTTGGTTTTCAAGTGAAATCCGAGAGAATGGTTACCTCTATTTTATCTCACTTCATAGTCTCCGTAAAAGAGGATATCATTATGGTGATACTTTGATCGTTGAAGTCAAATTTCTTATCGTTTTTGTTGTTAAGGATAAAAAGTAGTCTTTTTATTTATCTATTTATATGCTTGTTCTGGTTTTGTATTGCATGTTTTTTTCTTTTTTAATAAACCTTCTCTAAGGAGGATATTCATTTAAACAGTTTAATATGGATGAGGTTATTCCTTTCTTGTATATAATCAATGTATGAATTTTTGTTTCCTATAATCTATAATTGTTGTCAATTATGTTTCTAATACATTGGTAACTGATTTTGAAATTATTGTTGATTAGTCAAGACTCAATGTCATCTTTGGAACGAGAAGGTTTAATATACCGAAATTTTGGAATGATATCTATGAAAATTTTGTATATAATATATGGTAATGGAGAATTTCAATCTTATTAGAGAGAGTGCCAATTTTCCTCTACTCAAATCAATATCTACTACTTATCCCTTTATTTTTTTAACAATATCCAAAATCCTCTAGTATAAAAATTTAAAGGAAAAGGGAGGTCAACTAGTCATTTAATTAATAATTTATCTTGGAAATATAAAATACATATTTATTATAAGAAAAATATTTAAAAATAACAAAAATATAAGAAAAATTTCTTATTATTAATTTTTATTCATTCCGAAACATATGTTTCTTATTTTTAGTGCTACATTGTTTTATTTTAATTTATATTCATATGATTTATTTTATTTATAATAAACATAAATAAAAGTGTATATGAAAATATGGGTAATAGTATAAAATTATGTTGACATGAGAGTTATTGGCAATTATGAAAATGATATATCATACAAAGTGAATCCCTAATTATTGGTATAATTATTGAGCTCGACCAGGACAACATAAAAGAATAGATAGAGTGTGAATTTGGGAATATATATGAACATGTACCCGAAACTGATTGAAAAAAGCTAAGCATTTTCATAACTAAACATTAAATATCAAAAGAAATCGAACTTCAACCATTAATCACTACCATAGATAATCCCTGGTGGCTCAAACTCAATTGAACGGTTCACATTGCAAGAAAAGCATAAATTTGTTAATTGATAACTAATATAAGTATTTTTATTTTATTAATTTGTTTATTTTTTTATCTCAATATAATTGCTAATAAGAATATTCTTTTTAATTTGATGATTTTTTTCTCAATTCATGAGAATAATTTTAAATTTTCATAATATATGTGAGGATGTATAGAGAATTGTATTAACTATAAACTAATTCTCAAAATTAGGTTTTGAAAAATAATTTTTTTAAAAAATTACCAAATAACAAAACTAGATTCTAACTTAAGAAAATCACTTTTGAGCCTTTCAAAAATAATTCTAAATGGACTCTTATAATGACTTTAGCTTGATCTTAGTCTTGATGAGTAAATTTATTTAGAATTTGGAATCTTTTGATTAACATAATTTAGGGGTCATTATTTTATTTTATATAAACTAGTAAGATGGTGAGGGTTAGGCCAGGTTTCTACTTGTAATATAAATCAACTAAATGAAAAACATAAGAAGGGAACATAAACTAAAACTTTTCAAGTAAAGAAAAAAAAAACTAAACTTGTTGAAATTCCATAATGGCAATTTGATTTACATGATCTAAAATAACCTTAACATCCGTCATGTCGATTTCTTAATAAAGAAAGTTTTTTATTTTATTATACGGTGAATAAACTCCTAATAGATTCTGCCAAATTTCAAATACGACCAATCAATTAAAGAACAATACCTATTAGAAAAAGGCTTACTTACTTTAACTTGTCAAAAAATTTCTTTATTTTAAATCAGCCAGAATATGATCATGTACAAAAAAATGATTGCCATTAGATCTAATTTAAAATTTTCCATTCTAGATAGTCATGTGGAAGATCTAGAATGGATTTAAACTCAACTAGGGAGACAACTTTATGGAGGCTAAACAACAATAGACTTTATTCAGGAGGGCATAGAGAGCCTTCCTCCTCAAAATAGTTAGAAGAGTGCAACAACAAAAGAAAAATAAAAAAAAAAAGCAATGAAATAAGAAAAAAATATAAAAAATAATCTTAAGAGAAACAATATCTAAAAACTCCATTAACATCATTGGAAAATAACCTAGAAATCCAATGTGGTGAATTATCCCACCATGTGTAAGTGCAGCACTCTAATCTTAGGCTTGCCAGATGATCTGCTACACTGTAGTCCAAGTACTTTAATCCTAGTTCCTATTGATTTCTTGACATTACTCGGATTTGAATTTTTTTTTTTAAATTCAAAGCTGGAATATATTTTTTTAAAATTCAAAGCTCGAATTTTTTTTTTCTTTGTGAAGAAAAGAAAGTCACATTCAATGAAAATAACATTTAGAGATATTAGGCCCCGTTTGGAATTGAGTTTGAAACTCAACAAACTTCTTATTACGTAATTTTTTTTAAAATAGTGCTTGGTAACTTTCGTGAAAGCAACTTCTTTAATAATTTTTTTTTATTTTGATAGTAGCTTTCAAAAGCAGTTAGATGATTACTTTTTATAAGCAGCTACACTTTTTTAAAGTTTCTATTATAATCTTAGTATTTTAATAGAAAAATAATTATATCTCACTTTTAGAAAATCTGGAACGAATTTAACACAATTTCAAGTACTTCGCCAGTACATTTCTCTTAAAAACTTTTCCCATTGATTTCATGACTTTATTGGTATGGTAAAACTTTCATAAATAAATATTCAATAAATTAATAACCTTGATTAAATAATAAAATCTTTCGATCTTAACTTAAACCAATACATTAAATTAATAACCTTGTTAAATGCATGTGATAATAATTTTTTTTTTCCAAATCCATTAGAGCCCAATGAAATTATAAATTTGTAATTAATCAAATTAAAAAAATAACATAATGAACTCATAATATTAAGGACTATTTTTCTTGACAACTTCAATTTTCTCAATGAAAGCAACTTATTTTTATTCTTAATTAAACTCAATTTCATCCTTAAATGTTGTCAAAACCTACATTAAATTTGATATATTTTTTCTCGTTGTAGAAAGTAATTATTTAAGGTTACCAAGTGCAATGTACTTGCATTAATTTTTGGACTTCTACTTTCACGTACATAACATTGATATATATATGATAAGTTTTGAAATTTATACATGAAATTAGTAAAAAAATAATACATGTGCCAAATGACAGAATTATTTAAAATACAAAACTCTTTTTAAATTAGTTTACTCATATCGACAAATAAATAATGTCACTAAAATTTTTTTCTTAGATTCCTGACAGTGTTATTTTATATAGTTTTTACTTTATTCGAAAGGAGATGGATATTTTTAAAAATTCAAGCTCGAATTTTTTTTCTTTTTCTTTTTTGAAAAAGAAAAAAGAAAGAAAGTAACATTCATAGAAATTAACATTTAACACAAGTGAGGCCCTATTTACTGATATTAAGTTCTAAGTGTGAATTTGAGAAAAAAATACATTTGTTATTTAATCGTACTAGCATGTTTCACGAAATTGAAAGTGACATTTAGATTATGTACTTGAAAATGATTGCCATTAGATTTAATTTCAATTTTAGGGAGAGAGCTAATGGAAGCGAAATCGATATTGATAACACTAGATATCATTTAGCACTAGACCAAGCTAATCTGATTGACTTAGAGTCCCATCAAAGTGTTATTAGATCTCGTTCTATTCTAAGATTCTACAAGAGAGATTTTAATAGATAATTCCAAAGGAAATTATAAAAGAGAGGTTTTTATTGAAAAAATAAAGTTAAAGTTACAATAATAAGACCTTTCGATTGATAATAGAGTAAACCTACCTCCCTAAGTTAACTTAAAAAAGAAAACAAAATCACAATCATAATAGAAATGAAGGACTAATATATTGACTATAATTAAAACATAAATGATCAAAGACCAAAAATTCTAAAAGCTTAAAATAACATCCTATATCAGTCTCCCCCTCTTTAAAAGATACTTGTTCTTAAGTTTATCTAGAGGATAAAACTTGTAGTAGAGCATCAATCCATCTTAGAGCTCGAACTTGTAGCCTTGCTTATCAATCGTGCTTGAAAATCAAAATTCCCCATGCTTCACCTTCTTTCTGATCTTACTAGTCATTCTGCGAAAAGGTCTTATAGAAGTGAACAACTTTCAAGCCTCTAAACTCTTTTATCAAATCGTGCTTAATGTTCTCCCTAATTAGCTTTAGATTTGCAACTGAATCTTCTTCAAGAATAACCTTCTTGTCTTCAATGTGGATAGGCATAATCATATCAATCATTACTAGAGTCTCTTCAACTTGATTTTGCAGCACAGCCTTGATCGTACTATTAGGCTAAATGCTTAAATAAGAGTAGGTTGTATATCTTCTTTAAAAATCTCAGATAGATTGATAATCTTATCATCTTCGACACTTGTCTTGCCTTCCTAAGAATCATCGTGCACATTCTCGCACAAATTGTCAGATTGAAACCTTAAATCAATAAATTATTCCTCATCTTTTGGCATCTTAAGTGAGTCTTATTCCTCAACAATAAGTGAATGCATGTGTACATCTTTAGGCACTATTATAGAGACACACCATTGCTTGATTGAATGTTCGTCAACTGTTTTAAGCAAAACATCTAAGTTTTTCTAAATTTCTAACTTGATTTGTGTGGCTAAATTAATTACATGCTGTTAAGTGTAGATAGTGTATATAGGCATTTTATCTTAATATATAAACCATGCCCCCATACAAATCTTTTAACTACATCCTCTTCAGGTTCATTATAATATTTGTATCCATAAAAATGTTTAAACTAGAATTAATAAAATTATGCATAAGGATGGCACAAGCATGTGGAATAAGGCATATTCAGATCCTATGTAAATTCCCATCGGACCCGTCACAAGAACTCGTGCAAAGAAATTCAAAGAAGCACTTAATGAGGTGATTAAAGCAACTTGGGATCAATCCAATTCATGGAGACCTATTTATTAGACCAATAAATGTGTAATTCAAGCTCTTGAATTTTATGAGCAATCAAATCCATGAAATCGGTGCATTAAAGATGAAAGATATGTCACTATCTTTTTAGATAGTGTTTCCATTTTTAAAAGAGTCAACAAATTAGCTATTCTAATTTTATTTAGTCATTTAAGATACTTTTCTTTTTTTATTAGATTAAGATCCTAATTTATTAAGGATTCTTTCCTTTTTATTAGATTAGATCCTGATTTATTTAGGATTCTTTTGTTATTTCAATTGGATTAGGATTTGTTTTTAATTATGATTTCTTGTAACCTATATATATTTCGCATTCAATAAGAAGAAAAGAAGAAGTTTTACATCCAATTTACTAGAGAGTATAATTCCCTTTAGTTCTTGAACGAACTCTTTGAATTTATCGAATTTTCTAGTGGCGTTCAACCTTTAACTTATCAATCAGATCATCTATAGCTGATTGTGGCATCCTCACATACCAAGGTTCTTGCTTCATTAACCAACGAGTCGTAGTTCTATTCAATTCCTAAAATTAAAAACGATCTTAGAGCCTAATTTGAATAGGGTCTCATCAATTCTTGGCGGGGTTAGCATCAGTTGGTATCAGAGCAAATGTTCTAATTAGGTTTTTGCCTATCCTTATTTAGATTTTGTGTCTTGTTTATTTCAATTAAAAAAAAAATATTTTGAACAGTGCCGCATGAACAGTGTATCGTGAACAGTATTTAGGGTTTCTTAAATTTACATTGTTGTAATTTATTTCCTTCAATTTGTAAAATCCTACCAATTCCTTACCCTAAATTCCTTCAATTTTCTGTTATTCAGTGTTTAGAAAAAAAGAGGCAAAGCAAAAAACAATATATATATATATATATATAGTAAAAAAAAATCTTTCAATTTTCATTATTGATATCTTATAGAATCCAAGTTTAATTCTTCATTTTGTGAAAACTTTTGCCAAAAATATTATTATTTTGTGCTTCCAAAACCTAATCATTCGTGCTCGTAGTGTTCTTGCCCTTAAAACCCAAATCACTTTTATATAATCTTTGTGAATTGATTAGTACGAGTGAAAAAGGCAAGAGAGTGTGAGTATATTAGAGGATGAAAGCTATCAAATTTGAGTGAAACACAAGTGTAATTAAGTGAATCATTCTCTTGAATGAAACACGTAAAGGAGTGAAGTGAGCTCCTTTCTACATTATTTCTAATCTCTTTTTGCAGATTTCAACTATGTCTCAAGACGAAGAATGAAGCGCAAATATAGAGGATCAACAACCAACTATTCAAAAATTTCAAATTCAAGCCTTGATTGGGGAGATGACACGACTAATGAGGACTGAATTAGAGCACATACATAAGTGTTTGGATCAAGTAGGGAAACCGTAACGCATTCCCTATGTACAGAGAAGAGAGAGAGTTTAAGCTAGAGAAAAGATTGATGAGTATTATGGGGATGAGTATGGTGAATGAGAGGATTCAGTAGGTAATCATAGAAGAGCTAGGCATCGAGATGATGGTGCGAGTGACATAAAGATGAAAATTTCATCTTTTCAAGGAAAATCTGATTCTGAAGTACACCTTGAATGGGAGAAGAAGATCGAGTTTTTATTTGACTGCTACAACTATTCTGAGGCGAAAAGGTAAAATTGGCTGTGATTGAGTTTTCTGATTATGCTATTACTTGGTGGGATCAGCTTGTTATAACTAAGAGATAGAATGGAGAACGTTCTATTGAAACATGGAATGAAATGAAGACGTTGATGAGAAGGAAATTTGTACCTATTCACTACTATCGAGACTTATACTAAATCTGCAAAGTCTTACCCATGGTAGCCAAAGCGTTGAGGATTACTATAGAGAAATAAAGGTTGCCATCATTAGAGCAAATTTGGAGGAAGATAGAGAAGCTACCATGGCACGATTCTTAATCGGGAGATTCCAAATATAATTGGGTTGCAACATTATATGGAAATTGAGGAGATGGTCTACTAGGCCATCAAGATTGAGCAACATCGCAAGAGAAAGGGTAATACCCGTAGAACCCCAAGCTTGAGTTCCAGACCTATTTCACAAGGTAACATTGTGACACCTACTATTAGGAATCGTGATATTAAGTGTTTAAATGTCATGGCAGGGGACACATAGCCAGTGAATGTGACAATAAGAGAGTTATGGTGTTACAAGATAATGGCGAGATTGTAATCGATGAAGAGGCAGAAGATAATAAGATGCCACCATTGGAGGATGTTGAAGATGAAGAGTATGCAGTCCCTGATGAATTAACTTTAGTAGCTAGAAGAGTTTTGAGTGTGCAAGTAAAAGAAGATGAAGTAGTTCAACAGAAAAACGTCTTTTATACTAGGTGTTATGTTCAGGAAAAAATATGTAGTATGATTATTGATGGAGGAAGTTGTACCAATATTGCTAGTAGTATCATAGTAGAAAAGTTAGGGCTTCCAACACTTAAGTATCCAAAGTCATACAAACTGCAGTGGTTGAATGACAGTAGCGAGGTGAAAGTGAATAAATAAGTACTAGTATCTTTTAAAATCAGCAAATATTAAGATAAAGTACTATGTGATGTAGTACTAATGCAAACTGGACACTTATTACTTAGGCGCCGTTGGCAATTCGACATACATGTGAACCATGATGGTTTTACCAACAATTACTCGCTTGAGTTTAATTAACGCAAGATCACTCTTGCTCTATTGACACCAAAATAGGTTTATAAAGACCAAGTAAGCTTACAAAAAGAGAGTAAGTGAAAGGAAAAGAAAAAAAAAGAATGAAGATCGAGAGATGCCGAGCAAAAAGAGAGAAAAAAAGAAAAGAAAATTGAGCCAATTGAGAGAAAATTAAAGAGAAAACAAAAGAAATTTTATGCATGAGTAAGTGAGATAAAAAGAGAATACATGTACTTTCGGAGCATTGAAACATGAAATACATTATGTATTCTGGACAACTTAGGTGGTAGAGCTAATTGATAAGCCAATGGACCAATACACTCTACGATCTCATATGGCCTAATGTAACGTGGACTGAGCTTCCCACGCTTCCCAAAGCGAAGTACTCCTTTACAATGAGATATTCCTAAGAACACTCTATCACCAACATTGAATTCCAGTTCCCACCTACGCTTATCTGCATAGCTTTTTCTGTCTATCTTGGGCCATTTTTAATCTATCCCGAATAAGTTGTACCCGCTCATTAGTATCCTGAACCAATTCTGAGCCTAATAACTTCTGCTCACCAACTTCATCCCAACATACTGGAGTTCTGCATTTCCATCCATACAAAGCCTCATATGTAGCCATCTTGATGCTAGCTTGATAACTGTTGTTGTATGCAAACTCCATCAAAGGTAAATAAATGCCCCAGTTACCCTTGATTTCCATAACATATACTCGCAGCATATCCTCCAAAGTTTGAATGGTACGTTCTGATTGGCCATCAGTCTGATGATGAAAAGCTGTACTAAAATTCAACTTCGTACCTAAAGCATTTTGCAAGTAAGTCCAGAACTTCGAAGTAAACCGAGAATCTTTATCTGAAACAATAGATACCAGTACTTCGTGAATATGAACTATCTCAGCCACATAAATACTCCCAAAATTCCCCATTTATAGGTGGTTTTGAATGGTAGAAAATGAGTAGAATTTGTAAGTCAATCTACAACCACCCAAACATTGTCATGTCCACGCTGGGTACGCGGAAGTCCCGATACAAAGTCTATAGTAATATATTCCCATTTGCTGGGAATACCCTGCAGGTCTCTGATGTTCAGCTTTAACCTGATGGCAAACTAAACATTGAGAAACAAATTCTATAATCTCTCTTTTCATGCCTTGCCACCAGTAATGGTCCCTTATGGTATGGTGCATCTTCATACTTCCAGGATGCATCGCATAGGCTGAACAATGAGCTTCTTCCATGATCTCCCTCTTTAGCTCCTCAATAGTCAGTACACACAGTCTATTACCCATGACTAAAACTCCATTATCTCTCACCATAAAATCGGTTCGTAAACCTTTTTACACATCGTCTATCAACTTCATTAACTGGGGATCCGATGGACTTTGTCAATCAAAGTCGGCCTAACTTAAAAATTGGTTATCAAAGCTCCTTAATTATCGGCATTCAACTCAACTCCCAAAGATCTCTGTTTGATCAACAGAGGTATACTGGCTACTCGCATATGAGCCATAGAGCCAGAACATTTCCTACTCAGTGCACCAGCCACCACATTTGCTTTGCCTGGATGATAATCAATAGTGCATTTAAAATCTTTAATTAGCTCCATCCATCTTCTCTGTCTCAAATATAAGTCTTTCTGAGTAAACAAATACTCAAGACTTTTATGATCAGTGAAAATTTGACAAGTTACCCTATACAAATAATGTCTCCATATTTTGAGTGCAAACACCACCGCTGCCAGCTCTATGTCATGTGTTGGGTAATTTTTCTCATGCTTCTTAAGTTGTCTAGAAGTATAAGCCACTATTTTCCCATGTTGCATTAGCACACAACCCAATGCTTGCCTGGAGGCATCACTGTATAACACAAACCCTTCTTTGCCCGATGGAAGTGTAAGAACCGGTGCTGAGGTAAGACGTGTCTTGAGTTCTTGAAAACTCTTTCCACAATCATCATTCCACTGGAACTTGGCATTCTTTCTAGTTAAATGCATTAGCGGAGTGGCAATCTTAGAAAATCCCTCTATAACAATCAACTACCTCTGCATACTCAGTGTATCTCGATGCAGTTATAACAATGTGAATCTCAAATCAAAGACCCTATTCGAATCATCTGCATCTCTCTTTCTCATCACTCACTACAGCCGTAGTAAATCGAGAAAGGTCAAAAAACTTCATCTTATACTCTTCAACTGTTGTCGAGCCCTAGACTAATCGGAGAAACTCACTCCGCTTGATGTCTTAATACACCACTGAAAAATAATGAGTATAAAATTCCTTATGGAAAATGTCCCAAGTAATGTCGGCATACCCATGATATCAACGTTCTACAATCTGCCACCAGTGATAAGCTCTATCTTTAAGTAGAAATGTAGCAAATGTTAATTTATCTTCCACCGAGCACTTCATCACTTCAAAAATATGCTCTAGCTTGACAAGCCACGACTCGTCCTCAGGTGGTTCGCCAGTATTATTAAAGTTTCTCTCTCCTACAAAATATAAATTCCTCCTTATCAAAATTATAAACTTATTCTTCCTAAACAAGTAAAGTTTACAGAATCTAAAACCATGCTCCGATACCAATCTGCGATGACCAACTTCCATCACCGTGAGGCGACCTATCATAAGAAACTCAACTCAAACATTAAAATCATCTTATTAATGAGAATTCTACCGGAATTTTGGCAGAACCTCCCCTAAACATATAACATTCCCAAACCTGCAATTATAACACAAGCACTCCCAAATCATTTATTATACACAAAACTACTTTAACTCAATCTCATCCAGTAACATATCTAATATTACACACGTTTCTTAATTCTTATATCACATCCCTAATATAATTTCCAAAATAGGATGATTATACATTAACCAAAAATAATAATTATTCTATTGTCCTCAGATAACCTCACGTGGCCAAAATGACTCCAAATATGTACAGCTGCTGGGTTAACTGTTGTACCTGTAATCTTCTGGAGGGGAAAAATTATAATAAAATAGGGTGAGTATAAAACTCAGTGAGTGGATAGTAGTTTTTGAATATAAAATACTTACAAAAATAAATGCATCGCTTGTATAATTATTTTTCTCAAATAATTATTTTAATGTAAAAATTCATTTAATTTCAATCATAATCTGAACATAATATAATTGATACTGCCATAAAATCAAGAAAAACATCTCATATTGAAATATCATCTCATACTGAAATATCAAATACTAAGTAATATCAATATCCTTAAACAAATACCCTGGGGATAATCTAGTCATATTCAAACCTCAACGGACGGTAATGATGTACTATCTGGGTACTATCATGCCGGAGCTACACAGATAGACAGTGGGATGTATCATCTCATGTTTATCAGCATAACTCATACCCGGATCTCAACGAACGAGCTATGATTTGCTATTTGACGACATCATGTCCGGACCACCCAGTCTTATATCTCAATATCTGTCTGAATACATATGCCCCCAAAGGGCAAAAGCGCCCAAACACACGGCCCAAAGCCTATATGTGTGTTCAGACGGGCTCCAAAGGTCTTCTATCTCATCTCATCATATCTAGAGGGAATGTGTATTTGCTTTAAACTTAAAATCATAATCGAAATCATTATATATATACACTTTAAGTCATTCTTTAAATCATACTCGAAATCAATAGATATACACTTTAAATCATGCCCAAGATCAATCATATTCTCTTTAAATCATGCTCGAAATCGACATAAAAATACTTTAAATCATGTTCGGAAATCAATCATCTCTTTTACTAATTTAAAATCGTTACGGGGCATAAATGAATAAATATAACTTAATAAAATATTTATATGTAATAAACATTTGTTTCGGAAAACCATTTAATGAAAATCCAATAATTTCTAATATATTCCACTCACAGTGACAAACTCTGGCTATCACCCAAGTCCGCAGGTAGATTCTCATCCGCAGATCCACCTATTTTACAGAAATGATATAATTACTTCATATATTTATAATTCGAACTAATGTCACAAAAATAACGCCTAAAGTAATATTCGTTCTGACATTACCACTCTCCATTTTCCCGTCTTACCGTAGTAATCCCGTATTCATAATTTACTAATAAAATCTGAATTTATACTACCCCTCAATTTCATAATTTACTAATTTACCATCAACATCATAAAATTACCAATTTATCCTCAATTCAGATTGCAAAAACATCTTTAAAGCTAGAAATTATGAAATTACCCTCTATACATGAAATTACCAAAATACCCCTACAGTCAATGATGACAGAAATTCACCCAATGGCGGTGGGGAAGCTCGGAGTAGACACTTCTCGTCGAGGTGAGTTCAATGGTGCCGGTGGTGGCATCCCACACGCGGCGGTTCTTTGGGTGGTCAATCGGCGACAAAACGGCCTCCTCGGTGCCAGTGGCTGGTTAGGAATGAAAGAGGGCAAGGTGGAGAACAAAACCCAAGTGGTGGCGTCGCCAAAATCCAGTGAAAGCACAGCCAAATCGTGACAGGTTTGTGCGCGAGCTTCGCTCTCTCGTTTTGCAGCGTTCTCGATGTTTCTGGCCAGTAGGGATGGTAGGGGAATGTTCTCTGTCTTGTGAGCTTCGATTTGATACGAAGCTCATCTGGTGGGATGGTCGGAATAGGGAGTTATGGCTGGGTCAAAATTGTGGGTCTAGGTTGGGTCAAATTTTCGGGCCTGTCAGCCACACTATCTCTCGGTTTCAATTCGATTCTTCACCTAGTTTCCCTCTTTTAAACACCCACAAAATATCAACTAGACCCCATTCATTATCATATAGGCCCCTCTTGATTATCATATAAACCCCTTCTTGATTTAATTATTTACATATGTAATAAAATTAATTGCATATGTTACAGATGGTCATGAACATCTTCTTACTTTACTAGATAATAACAAAAAGAAAAATGAATGCAACGCCTGTGATTCTGGAATTACAAGTCCTTTTTGTGTTCGTTGTTGTTGATGCAGTTTTCCCACATCCCTTTAAATAGTGCTAGAATCTTCTGCTCGCGGCTAACTCGAGCTCGAGCAAGACTGTCTCCGGATCTGTACTCATAGAAAACAATGTCAGGGGTCACCGGGTGTTGTTCCGGTGAAAACCCTCCGACGCTCAAGTCAGTAATCGGGTTGTTCTTTTTGGTATCTCCCTTAGTTAGAGAGACCGGAAGAATGAAAAGGGAATTTTTGCCTTTCTTTTTTGAATAAATGGAATTTTTTGGAGAATCAGTGTAAAAAGAAGTAAGGATAGGAAGAACATGTGTGAATTTTCGGAACCCCTGCAATTTACCCGTCCGTTTCCTTTTATTCTCTGTTTTTCCCGTCCTTTCTCTCCGAGAGCATCCATTCCTGCGTGCCAGGATTCTGAGAAAACGGGTCGGACTGCCCTGGGCTGGGTCTTACATTCCATTTGTCCTATGACTGGCGCAGCCCAGCTGTGCTCGAGAACTCGACTGCAGCGAGCAGAAAGGAGAGCTCGGGTCTCGATCAGTCTTCGAGCTCCCCGTCCTTGTCCAGCCTTGACCGGACCTGATGACCTCGAGCAGACAAGAGAGCTCGGAGCTCGGACGGCTCTGAATTCGTCGACCTTGACCAGCTTTAACGTCTAGTGAGATCATCTTCATGCCAGTGGTCGGGACTTCTGCTCGAGCTGGGTTGACCTCGGGGTATTTTATTCGAGCTAGAAGGGTCTCGAGGAGACCTGCCTGATATTACCTAAACAGTTGTGTTGAATGCGATATAAGATTTCATGTCCAATGTGGTTCAGTCTCACTATTTCCACCATCCATTATCTATAAACATCACCATCATCGTCCCTCTCTCACCTTCAATCTCGTCCAGGCTAATTCTACAACTCTACTGTTATACTGTGAGGTATGCAAGAAAGAAACAATTAAACCAAATAGGCATAATTTCTATAGCTATCCTAAATGTGACTACAACGCTCATGTGTGTTGCTAGTCTCCGAGGTACAAAAAGAATACGATATCAGAGAGAAGCAGATGCATTTTAGCCACAAGCATTTGTTAACTCTCATTAGGAACATTGATGATGTTTATGTTTGCTGTGGATGTGAGAAATGTATCCAGGGACCAACCCCAGCATATGGTTGCGATCTCTGTGGATTTTACCTTCACAAATCTTGTATGGATTTGCCACGAGAGATTCAGCATCCTTTCCACCTCCATCCCCTCACACTAGAATTCTATTCTATTGGACGTGTGTGCAGAGCTTGTCACAAATCTTGTTAGCATGACTTCACTTACAGCTGTGATGAATGCAACTTCTATTTGGATATTACATGCGCTTCTTTAAAGCCTTCAATAAATTACCAAGGTCATCGGCACCTTCTTACTCATTTTGATCAGAAATTTATTTTGTCCCAAAATGTGTAGCCACAAGCTGCAATTTTGTCTCCTGCAATGCTCCTATTTTACGCTGTGTGAAATGCAACTTCAATGCACATCTTATGTGTTCGCCCTTACCACAAACTATTGTACATAAGAATCACCACCATTCCCTCACCCTCATGGATAGTATTGTTGAAGATGGTTACCCAGATGAACTTTATTGTGATGTTTGCAAGAAACAAAGAGACCCTCGAGAATGTATTTGCTACTATCATGCAGTGATGTCGCTTCATGGTAGAATTTAACTGCATCATTTCTGAGGTACGCCTATAAATAATCACTTAACTAACAAAAAGTCTTAATCCCATATTGTTGTTGAAAAATTATTTGGCTAAACTATAGTTTATCTCCATCTCCCACGCGGCGGTGGCGCCGGATTGAGCCCTTGAAGCCATGGCTCTTTGGGGTGGTCGGTCGGCTGCAAATCAGCCTCCTCAGTGCCTGTGGCTGGTCGGGAATGGAAGATGGTGAGGTAGGGAATCTTTTCCAACCGGTGGCGTGGCCAAAGATGGCCAGAATAGGCGGCGATCGTCCGTGCAAGCTTGAAAACAAATGTTGCTTTGCTTGTGCCAGCGAGTTTTTTGAAGGCAGTTATTATACTTGCAAACTATGCTGGCCAAACACTCCTCTTTTCCATCAATCATGTGCCGAATTACCCCAAGAGATCAAAATCACCTTTCATCCACACGGCTCTCTCCACCTTGTAGAAAAATATTCTATTAGTACCCTTTCTTACAAGCATATGATTGAGCGATCTCAGATACAGAATCCCTATAAGTTCTGCTGCGAAGCGTGCAGTTTTGAAATTGGTTACCAATTGGCTATAATGCTCGTGAAATATTATTCGAGTCATGTGCATCCCCTGATCCTCATAAAGGAAAATAGTACGAGGTGCGAGTTATGCTACTCTAACAACATCAGTGGTCCAATCTATGGCTGCGCCCCATGTAAGTTTTACATCCATAAATCTTGTTCTGAAAATCCACCGTCCCCTATCAGACAACCTTTTCACCCCTTCCATGTTGTGAATCTCGTAATGGACAGTGATTTTAAGGAAATGTCTTCTTGTCGAGCCTTTAGTTCCCAGGATTATGGAGACAAGTTTTACCAGTGCTTTTTTTGTGATGAGCCCAAATTTGAGTTGCATATTGAATGCGCCAGATCTCTAACACCAAACATACAGTACAGTGGTCATGGGCATCTTGTTACTCTAATAAATGTAAATCTGTCTGCCCAAAGGAGAGAATGCAGTACATGTGGTTTTGACATTCTTCTAGGTTCTCCATTTCTCTGTTGTCTGGAATGTGAAATCAGTTTTCATGTGGAATGTGATGTCAAAAAGTTAGAGCAGAGTAACAGAGGAGAACTGCTGAAACATTTCAGCCACCCACATGTCTTGGTTCTATATGAAAATAAGGACGATGATGATCAATTTTGCTATGGGTGTGATAGACCAGTGCAAGGACCAGCATATGTTTGTGATTCCTGCAAACTTTATCTTCACAAGTCTTGTGCTGAGTTCCCAAGGGAGATCCAGCATCGCTTCCATGAACATGTTCTCATTCTACATTTTTCAGTACCAAGTCTTCAATGCAACGCTTGTAATAAATATTTCAATGGCTTCGCTTACCACTGTGACAATTGTGATGACTTCTATCTGGATCCTGACTGCACTTCACTAATGCCTTCACTAATATTCAAGGACCATCCACTAGCTAGGACCAAATTCTCACATGTCAGTTTCGTTATTACAACCTTCTTTTTTGATGTCAAAGACCAGAAGCTATGCGCAAATTATCATTGGATCTTGGTTGTTCTGAGAAGCTATATGGCAATCCTGGGTGTGAAGCCAACTGCAACTTGAGTCCCAATGCTCACTATTTACGTTGTGTGAAATGCGATTTCACCATCCATCTCGGGTGTGCTCCTTTACCAAAGGCTGTTAAACATGAGAGTCACCATCATTCCCTCACTAATGGATGACTTTGTTGATGATGATTATGAAGAGGAGTTTTGTTATATTTGCGAGCAGAAAAGAGACCGTCAAGAATGCATTTACTATTGTGTAGAATGCGACTTCGCTGCAGAATTTAACTGCATGCTAGCTGAGGTAGGCTTATTATATTTGAGAAGATGAATCAATTATTATTATTAGCATCTTTATAATCTACATTAATCGATATACTTGATTTCATATTGATTCATATATAGGTGATACTTTGTCTAATGGGAGAGCGTGGAGATGTACAGTTACGAACTATCAATAGAGAGATTTCTGATAAGGAAGAGGAGAAAAAGAAAATAGAGGCCATTCTAGAGGATATAGTTACAGTTTAGTCTTTTACGGAAGAGGAGAAAAACAAGATAGAGGCCATTGTAGAGGACATAGAGAAGGAAATGGAATGCATAAGTGAGACTTTATCAAACACTAGCAGTACTGAAGGTAACCATAGCTTTTCGGAAAAGTCTCCTTATTCGGATGAGACCTTGTTACAGTTGGTAGTGAAGCTCAAATCCAGTGCACCAAAGACAATGGACGAAATCTTGGATCCCGGCAAACTTCTCTCTGATTATGCTGATGACAAAAACTTTGTTTCAGTTTGCAAAACATTGTTTGACAAATGTGGCGATATTATTAGTGACGGTTGTGATTTAAGCCCCGGTCTCATGAAGGCTTTCCTTGTGTTATTATGCGGGGTTGTGAATGGCCTGTGTGAAACTCGGATTATAGACATCACAGATGAATTAATGTCGTTATTATTGCATCCACATAGTAAAAATAAATATTAGGATATTTATGAAATTTCATTAAATAAAACTCAATTTTAAAATCAAAATTTAAAAGAATATTACTTCATTCTTTTTCAAAATCTTTTCTGAGATGTGATTATTTGACTAAAAGAAAATTTTTAAAAAAATTTATTAAGCATTAAAATTAACTTTTAATTTCTCATTTCTCAATTATTTTTTAATCTCCTACCAGGAATCCCAAACGACCAATGTACAAACAATGCAAAATTCCCTTATGTGGACCAAAGATATGATAATAAGGCACGTAATGCATCATAAAGTACCGAGTTTTTATCATGCACTTGACTGCTATAATTTAAAAATTAAAAAGAACAATGGTTCAAACCTGTCTCTGGATATATATATTTTTTGTAAACATACATATGATTCTGTATATATGTTTCTTCTTAAAACTTGAAGTTAGGATATGGTAGAGTCCAAATAAATTTTTAACTTTCTACCTCTCCCAACAGTCAAACTCAAATGACTAGCCAAACTAAGAGATTGAAAGCCACTCCACCGCGACTTTTTGAGGAAGATGAATATAACGTATCTAGTTGCATTGTTAAGAAAATTGCATTGCCCAAGGGATAAAAAAAATTCCATTACCAACAACCAAAACCAACAGTATATATCACTGGGATATTACTAATTAACACATAAGCCTTTCAAAAGGTAAATAGCAATGAAAGATAATTCCATACCATTTTTTTTTATAGGTAATTCCATACTTTTTTTTTTTGGCTAGAAGGTAATTCCAGACTTACTCTACCCAATTAATGTCTAAATCTTTGAGTTTCATCGCCCATTTTTTTGTATCTAGTGAAACATAAGGTTTAGATGGGATTCTGCCTTCACCTTCTAAATAAGTAGAATCCACGTAATCAACCTTCTTATCCTTGCTAATATGTGCCCGTCTGTTGGGATGCCTCAATTTAAGCGATAGTAGACGATAAACTTCATGGAGTCCCCCCAATTTCTCCAATGCACGCGCAATGTCATAACGCCCTGAAGTAACTTTTGATAAATTATGTTAGAAATGAAACAAGAGCATTTAAGAAAAAGAAAAAGAATCTTGCACTCTACTTTGAGTGATTTTTAACAAAGTTCCATTGGAAATGTTCTAGAGCAAATTCTACTTCCCAATTCCCTTAATACAAAATGTCATATGACTAAAGTTCCCTAGACTTGTTAAGGTGGATTTAATTTTTATGAGATTATTCAGAACATTATTGCTGTTAGTTGCTACGTGACTTTATGATGCAGTCCATTTCCATTCAATCTGAATATTTTTTTCCATTAAGCCTCCTACATTTTGACATGACCAGCATATAACATAAATGGAGATGTGTAATATTTATTACCTGCACGCTTGAAAGACTTTCTGCTGGGCATAAATGATGGGTCCATTCCCCAGCTCCTTTGGAATCTACTAATCTGAAGGATGACGATAATCATGTTACAATGATTGCAATTAACCCTAACATTATTTGGTCACTTAATAGCACAACTTTATGAGAAAAAGAAAAAGGAAAAGAAATTGTGATCGTCCTTATTAACTATTGTTTGAGTCTTCTTTTCACGGGAGTTTATGAAGTAGAAAACAGGGGTTAATCATGGACCATAAATTAATAACTCAATTGGACAAAAATACAAATCTCCTTATTTTTATTAATCATTTAGCCTAATAGCTGTTGGAGAATTTGAAGGATGAAACACAAAGTTTATTAGAGAAAGTTTAAGAATATTACAAGAACAATTCTCACACTCTCACAAATCACTCTCAGGGGCTTTGTTGTGCTTCTTATTCCTTCTTACTCTTAGACTTATATTTCACAACACAATAGCATAGGTATTTATAGTGAATAAAACACAAACATAATCATAACAATACACATCACCTAGCACATTCCACCAACCTTTCATCATAACACCAAACATATTCCACTCACCTAACATGCTCTAAAGAAATCCTTTAATGCATCAAATGTGTAAAGCTAACCTCCACTCAACATTGTAGACCCATGATGATGAAGCATGATGATGGAGCATGATAACGGAGGGCCATGTACAACTCAACACCTTATTATTTTGTAAACAAGTTTATTGTTTTTTCAACATTCCCCCTTAAACTTGTTTCTGTAACTCTAAGTCTTCTTGCTCGAGTAGTTTAGTGAAATTATCACCAAACTGTTCTTTGGCTTTATTCTTCTTATTTTGATTGAACAATGCCCTGTAGGAATATGCATTTAATCTTCTTTTTTGTACTTGTTCTTCTTTACTTTCGCCGTTAATTTCTTTGATTTCCACAGCTAATTGTTTCATAACACCCAATGAATTTCTCAATTTGATAAAATCTTCTTGTTTCATTGGCTTAGTAAATATATCAACTGCTTGATCTTGAGATTTGACATTCTTTATTTGTACATCCTTTCTTTCAATACACTCCCTTATGAAGTGGTAGTGAGTGCCAATCATGCTTGTCATGGATTCTTCGATACAGCCATTGCAGCACTTGTTGTCGACAAAGATCTCAGTTGGATCTATTTGGAGCAAACCCAACTCCTTCAACAAATTTCTTAGCCAAATTGCATAGCAAACACCTAAAGTAGCAGCTACATACTCAGCTTCACAGGTGGAAAGTGTGACAATTGGCTGTTTCTTTGACATCCACGTGAAAGCAGTGTTTTCCATGAAGAATACAAATCCAGAGGTACTATTTTGATCATCTAAATATCCACTCCAATCACTATCACTATATCCAACAAGCTTGTAATCATAAAAGAATGGGTATAATAAGCCAAAACCAATTGTTCCTTTTATATAGCGAATAGTTCTTTTCACAGCTTTAAAATGGGTGATTGTTGGATTCTCCATATAGCGACTAACGAGCCCAATGGCGTAGAGAATGTTTGGCCTCGTACATGTCAAGTAACGCAAACTTCCAACAAGGCTCTTGAAAAAAGTTGGATCAACTCTTTCTTCTTTGTCATGTTTGGACAATTTGACTCTACATTCCATTGGCATACTTACGGGCTTGCAATCATGCATCTTGAACTTCTTGAGTATTTCCCTTGCATAGCATTCTTGGGAAATGAATATGCCTTCTTCCTTTTGCTTTACTTCAATGCCCAGGTAGTGTGCCATTAGTCTAATGTCAGTCATCTCGAACTCTTTCACCATCACTCTCATAAACTCTTCAAATAAGTTTGGATTGCTTCCAGTGAAAATGAGATCATCCACGTACAGGCATACAATCAAGATGTCTCCATTTTTGACTTGACGTAGAGAGCATGTTCATGTGGGCATTTGGTGAAGCCATTCTCTTTGAAATATTTGTCGATTCTGCTATTCCATGCCCTTGGTGCTTGCTTTAACCCATAAAGTGCCTTCTTCAATCTCAAAACTTTGTCTTCATATCCTTCTACCACATAGCCCAATGGCTGTTTGATGTAGACTTCTTCTTTGAGAAATCCATTTAAGAAAATAGACTTTACATCCATTTGATGAATCTTCCACTATTTTTGGGCTGCTAAAGAAATGATTAGTCTTATAGTTTCCATTCGGGCTACAGGAGCAAATACCCCATTATAATCGATGCCAGCTTTTTGACTATAGCCTTTTGCAACTAACCTTGCCTTGTGCCTTTCAATCTCACCTTTGACATTTTTCTTCGTCTTGTAAACCCATTTGACATCGATGGCTTTGTGACATTTAAAAAGTGTAGTAAGTTCCCAAGTGTCATTCTTCACTATGGCTTTGATTTCTTTATCCATTGCGATTCTCTATTTTTCATCTTGTACAGCTTCTTCGAAGTAAACTGGCTCACAATCAGCAAAGAGGCAAAATAGAGTGAGATTATCATGTCTCTCAGTTACCTCATAGAGATCTTGAAAACTCCTCGTACGTTCTTCAGTTCTTTCATTTAAAAAAGATAGTGGTGAATCTCCATGTATGGTTGATGCTGGTGAGATAGGTGGACTAACCGGCTCTTGTTGTTCTTCTACTACTTGCTCCTTCATTGTATGTTCATTTTCTTCAAAAGGAAAAAAATTGAAGTCATCCACCCGATAGCCAAAATCCCATTCTCCTTCTTCCTCAAAGATTACATCTCGGCTAATCACGATCTTTCCATTGTCTGGATTGTACAACTTGTATCCTTTAGAATTGATGTCATAGCCGATGAAGATGAACTTCTCACTTTTATCATCCAGCTTGGCTCTTCTCTCTTCTAGTACATGTACATGGGCAATGCTTCCAAAAACTCTCAGATGGGTTATGCCAGGCTTTCTTCCACTACATGCTTCTTGTTGGAGATCGGTTGGATAAATAGATTTCACAAGCAACAGCTTCAGCCCAAAATTCTTTGGGTAGTCTTTTGCTCTTGAGCATACTTCTCGCCATGTCGAGGATAGTTCTGTTCTTTCTTTCTGCAACACCATTTTTTTTGGGGGATCTCGAAACTGTCAAAGGGCGTCGTATTCCATTTTCATCACAAAACTTTACAAATTCTTTGGAAGTAAACTCTCCACCTCGATCAGATCTCATGGCCTTGATTTGGTGTCCACTTTCTTTCTCCACTGCAGCTTTGAACCTCTTCAAAACTTCAAAAACTTCTAATTTCTGCTTTAAAAAATACACCCAAGTTTTTCTTGAAAAATTATCTATGAAAATAAGGAAGTAGTTACTTTTACCAAGAGAGGTTGGCTTGAATGGACTGCACACATTTGACCTCCATTATTGTCATTACGTGCTAGTAAAAGTGTGCCATCTCCATCATTCTTCTCTTCAACATAATTCACTTTCTCATCTACTATGTTGCTTGGAATTTTGCACTTTGAAGCATAATGCCCAAACTTTTGACAATTATAGCACTGCACTTGAGATTTTTCATACCTCGATCTTGGATTGTTTCTTCCTCGCCCCCTATTCGAGCTTTCTCCTCTTTCATTATTAATGGACTTTTATTGTTGAAATTCCAGCCTCGTCCATGACCACGACCTCTACCTTGTCCTCGGCCTCTTCCTCGGACATAGTGCCTTCTCTCGTTGCTGAAGCTTTCTTCTCATTTCTTTGGATTGATTTCTATCTTGAAGAGTTATTTTTCGATCCCTTGCTTCTTCTTCAGTTTTTCTTCATAAGCTTGCAACCTTCCTTGAAGTTGCTCGATCGTCATAGCCTCCAAATCTTTAGTCTCTCTATTGTTACTACAATGTGGTCAAACTTGGAATCTACTGATCGAAGTATTTTCTCAATAATCCTTAGTTTTCTTAACTCTTCACCAATTCTTTTTAATTCATTAGCAACAGTCACAACTCTAGTAAAGTAATCAAAAATTGATTCTGATACTTTCATTTGTAAGGACTCAAGTTCACCTCTTAGTGTTTCAAGACGGACTTTCTTAACTTGTTCCGCTCCTTTGTAAGAGGTTTCTAACTTCTCCTACGCTTCCTTTGAGGATGTTGCGCTAGCGATCTTTTCAAAAGTATCTTCATATAATGATTAAAAGATGAGATACTTTTCTTTGTTCTCTTTCTTCTTTAAGTCTTTCAAATTCTCCTTTTGTGCCGCAGTTAAAGTACCTTCATTTTCTAGTACTATAAAGCCCTTTTCCATGACTTCCCACACATCGTGTGCACCCAATAGAGCCTTCATTTTGATGCTCCAATTGTCAAATTTGCTCCCTTTCAATTGTAGAACTTGAAATGATATTATACTACCATTTGCCATATCTCATAAATCGAGTGAGAATTTGGAGATTCTGAATGCATGAATTAATCCGGATCGTCGAAAAACCTTTGGGAGGTCTCGGGTCAACTTTGGTCAACGGTCAAGAGTCAACGATCAACGGTCGGTTCAGGTGACTAACTCGATTCGGCTTGATCCGGCTTGATTCGGCTTGGTCCTGTTGGTTTAGTTCGGCTCAAAACATTTCAACTCGGTGAGTCAACTCAGTTTCTAGATAGCAAACTTTCGACGGTGATTCCGGGCTCGTCCGAACTCCGATCAGACTAATTCTTGCAGCGTTGCATTCGTCTCGTCGAGAGCTTTGATTTGATATGCTAATGACTATTCTATCCTCCAAAACATGCTATAATACCACTTTGTTGGAGAATTTGAAGGATGAAACACAAAGTTTATTAGAGAAAGTTCAAGAACATTACAAGAACAATTCTCACACTCTCACAAATCACTCTTAGGGGCTTTGTTATGCTTCTTCTTCTTTCTTACTCTTAGACTTATATTTCACAACACAATAGCATAGGTATTTATAGTGAATAAAACACAAACATAATTATAACAATACACATCATCTAGCACATTCTACCAACCTTTCATCATAACACTAAACATATTCCACTCACCTAACATGCTCTAAAGGAATCCTTTAATGGCATCAAATGTGTAAAGCTAACCTCCACTCAAGATTGTAGACCCATGATGATGAAGCATGATGATGGAGCATGATAATGGAGGGACATGTACAACTCAACACCTTATTATTTTGTAAACAAGTTTATTGTTTTTTCAACAATAGCAACCCATTCCCTGTCCACCCATGTGAGCCCCGAAAAAGCACAATATTCTTCCTACTTTTTTCTTTGTATATTTTTTTATATATTTGAAAAGTGTTTTGATTTAATTTCGTGAACCCATATTCCATCAGATATACTAATACGATGATGAATAAAATTATGTTCCAAAATTTATCACACAGCCACACTTGATTATTTTAAGTCATTGACTAATCAAGTAAATTGATTATTCGAGCAGGAATGCATACATATCCAACAAAACTGGCAAAAGAAAAGTGAACATTTTACCTCTTCCTCCAAATTCTCAAAGTTCTCCCAGTAACCCTGTGGTTTACGATGCTTGTAAGCTAGGGAAAGATTCATTAATGATGCCATCCTCCGAAATCCACCCATGCGTGTGATGGCCTTTTCAATATCCACCCTACTATGTCTGCGGAGCTGTTTTCTCATGGGCATAAATCCTTCCTGTCCATGTTTGGAAATAAATTCTAGGAGCTCAGTTTGAAGAACTTCTATGTCGGTTTGCAAGCCTGGAACCCTGGGCCTTTGTTTAAATGAATTTAGAGTTTCGAATCAGTAAGATCTTCATAGTCATCGCTTGATGAGGCACCTAATTCATCCGATGATTATGTGAGATCGCTTAATGATTGTGTGTGATTATTTGTTTCAACGTAATCATAGGCTAAGGAGTTATCCGCTTCCTCTTCTCCACATAATCTCGAATAGCTGCACATAATTTTGACTGGAAGATCTTCATAGATAACTCTATAAGGTTATGAAAGATATACATGAATATCTTTCTACAACTACGATGAAATGTTTCAACAAAGACAACTCTAAATAAAAGTAATAAACAAGTAGTTTTCACAAAACGTAATCTCTGCTCATAGAGAGAAGACAAATCATAAACAATTATTTACCTCACAAAGATAAGAATAACATACATATAGAACCATGTCCAAATTCACTATATGTTATTGATGGATCATTTTAAACGCACATGGGCTATGGAAGTGTTGAATTTGTAGGCTTGAAAGTGATAATTTGGAAAAACTTAGAATTTCATAGGACACCATAATAAGAGAATTCATAAATATGTTTGTCAATGGCTGCAGTTTTAGAAATAATCCTATTCAAAGAGGTGTTTTGACAAAAAAAATCTACAATGAAGCAAAATGAGTAATTATTTTCAAAAATGGCTTAAGTATGCTGTACATGTTGCCTTTAGTTGGAGAGGGTTCACATGCATGAGACCTTTGTAAATAAGACAAACTTGTTCACATTCAAATAGCACACCTAAAACTAGTATGTAAATTAGATGTTGTAACAACGAATGATGGAGCAAAATTGAAAGCTGGAGTATCATATACAACATATAACTCTTGTACCTCTTCCAAATAGCTTCGGAAAGCAAGTAATTTTTCTACATTTTTGACTCTACATTGTACTTCAATAGTGTGTGATGACTTCTCAGCTGTTCAAATAACCATTTTCCCTGAAATGAGTCAAAGTCTCCTTCAACTTGCACAAAAATAATCTCTTATTCATGATGTTCACATATATGCATAACTACACGTGCATGAAGTACCATATACAGTAGACCCTTGCACCCTTCCTGTAGATAAGGGAGTCCTTGTAAACTATCGAGGTTCTAGAAAACTAACAGAGTTTATGTTTTTACCCTAAGATTATTAGTAGTTCATTTTTCATGCCTGTAATTTGATTTCCATTAGTGCCTGGAATATTTATAAATTAATATAGCAGACTTTAAACTATCAAAAGTATTTAGTTACGTCAACTCATTTAAAAACACTTGATTCTATATTTACATCAACTCATTTGAAAAAACTATGTTATTAAAATCAAGCGGCCGGTATTTTACTCTAAAGACTTTTCTTATACCGGAGAATGCGGACTTTGTTGTTTTCTCGTGACAAAATCTTACTGATGGCTAAATTTGGAACAAGCCTGCAAACAAGGAACTTAGTGAGTTCTCAAAATGCATGGAATAGTTGTTTAGCCAGAACACTTCCATGAAACTGTGACTAAATTCAATTAAAAGAACTAGATTGTATATACAGCATGCACTTTGACAACAATTCTTCCTTTCGATTAGCTTTACAGGAAACTTATTTTGTACAGCTATCACATTAAAGAAAAGGAAATATCAAATTTAGACTAAAAGCATAAAACTTCAAACTTCAAAAAGAAATATGATTGGACTTAGGGCAAAATTAAGGCTAATTTTTATTGATAGAATCAAAATGAAGAACAATCCTGACCTACAGTGTAAAAAATGTTATACTAATTGAAATTAACATGTATGGTTATGTAAATTTTGCCTAATTTGTGTAAACATTTGTATCCCCTGTGGATGGAGCTATAACCTAAAACTAGACATTTCCAATAGTGAAAATCAAGTTTGTGTTAGTTATAAGGTCTGAGCAACTAATAGGTGATGTAAGTATAATAAGGAGATAAATTATTGACAACTTTGGTTAGGATTCTGTTCATAAGGTAAGAGGCTATAAGAAATGCTTCCCACCAGAAGGAAGGAAACAGGTATTTTAGCTTAAGCAAAAAAGGTTAAACCTGTTTCAACAATATGTCTATGCTTCTTTTCAACAATACCATTCTAATGATTTGAATGTGGATAACTGTGTATGACTTGTATTCTTTCTCGTTGAAAAAAGGATGGAAAAGCCTAAACTCTCCTCCCATATCAGATTGTAAGTCCTTATTAGAGAGACTAAATTATTTTTCAACCATATATTTAAAAATTTTTGAAAGTGACTAAGGCATTTGACTACAAAACAAAAGGAAAAATCCAACAAAATATACTGTAATCATCAACAAAAGAAATGTAATATCTATACCCATTCATAGACATGACATAATTTGGCCCTTATAAATCTGTGTGGATGAATTCTAAAGGATATTTTGATTGATTTCAATGACTGAGAAATGTAATTGACAAAAATTTGCCAAGCTGACTTGCAACTCAAAACTCTAAAGATTGGTTATTGACATTAACATAAGACAAACATTTTTTTTCTCATAACAATTTGAATAACATGTTTGCTGGAATGACCAAGTGTACTATGCAAGAGATTTGCTAAAACATTGCCTAAAGTATGAAAACCTATAGGAGACATAAACTCTATATTTAAAGGCAGAACACCACTAGAGTTTTCGACAAAAATGATATCTTTATTGAAAGAAAGAACTAACACCATATAGCTTGGTTTAAAGACTTGCATAGCAGAGAAAGAGTATGCCATGACAAGATCTTAGTACGAACCACCTTCAAGCAATCCCTCAAGTAATAGAGTTTCCGACACCTTGTTCTTTAGAAAACAAACATCAGAGGTAAATTCAATGATAATGTTACTATCAGTAAGAAGTTTGGAAACACTGATAAGGTTTTTAGTAATTTTGGGAACATATAAAATATCTTTTATATGAATACATGCTCTAAAGGAAGTATACAAGCAAGAATAATGTAATTTAAAACCTTTCCATCATTTTTTAACTAAACTAGTAAGGTGATGAGTTGCTCCATTATCAAGATACTAATCCTAATCAGCAACTCCCTCAGATATGGCCACATAAGCTGCCTTTTACCTCTGACTCTTATTAAGAAAGTAACCTTGAACTGCAAATTGGGAACAAAGTTTCTATTGAACTTGTCTTCGCGACTCGCAGTAGAGATGATTGAACTTGAAACAGATTTGATAGGTAACTTCTCTTTGAGCAAAATTCTTTCCATTACTTTCCGAACCAAAACCACCACTTCCATAGCTATTGTTAAAACCAACAGTAAAGTTATTGTTAAAGCCACTACCAAGAAAATCCTTTATAGTTATTATTCCAGCTTCCTTTCCCTTAGCTTTGTCCCCGAAAACTACCTCTCTCATTGCCATTAAAACCACATCTTCCACCTTTTTCGTGACTTTAGGTAATGGTTGAGTGGTGCAAACTCGCAGGCAGTGAGGGAGAAGTGCAAACATGTGTATGTATATGCTATCGTGAAATTACAAAAATGCCTTGCTATCAGTTCGGTTCAAATTTTATGAATTTTAATCTGAAATCTGAACCGAAGCAAATGATTGAGTTCAGTATTTACATATTCAAATTTTTAGCTTTAAAAAACAGAATCGAAATCATAAAAAACCAAACTGAACCAAATATTTTTCTGCTTTGGTTTCGGCTCGCTACCCCTATTTGTGTTAGAAGAGGAGCCTTCAGATCTAGGTCTAGAAGGAAGAAATTGATCAGGACAGAGCCTAGATACATAAATGTAGCATTTAATTCCATGGCCAAGAATGGAAGACAATACTTGGTATTTCTAGACTGTGTAGTTTGTGTGATCAAGCTTGATTGGAGTAGTAAAGGTGAAAGACTTTATAGCAGTAGTAGTAGATTGATTATTTGAACTTGTCGATGCCATAAAAAAGATTGCAAGATGGCTTTAATACCAAGAAATATATTTTGTCTGTTTGCTGAGAAAGCTAAGAAATGCAGAGAAAGTTTTGTAACTGAGAGAGAAAATCTAAAAATTGAATTCATCTTATTAAGCTTCAACTGAACTGAGATTACAAAAGTATTTATAGGAGTATCTAGGAACTTCTACAAGAACAAAAACATGAGCTCTAATACAGCTTTGCTCAACCAATTACTGGAAGGAAATAACAAACATTTTAGTTTGCATAACAACCTACCAATGTGGCAATTCACTCAGCAATTTGATTAACAACCTATGAACATGATAGCTGACTTCTATAGCCGGCTCAAGAACTAATTTTAACACTAAGTCGCGATACCTATCAAACTTCAATTCCTTCATTCGAACAATAGTTCTAACTGCATGAAGAGCAGTCTCATAACCACCGTGTCTATCAATGGCCCTATAATTTCCTCGACTAACCAAATGCAACAACATCAACCAAAGCTTCGGTGCATATACTATTTAATTTTGCAAGAGGCAAACTTGTTAGGAAATTGAGCTTTCTCCCAAGATCACTCCAAGCAATTTGTCAAGCAACAAATCAATGAAAAATATTAAATGAAGTACCATATCAATCTTACAACACAAGACTTATGTAGAAAACTTCAAATTTAGAGAAAAACCACGGTCGTTGTCAACAGACAACTATAGAAAAATATTCACTATATGAAAAATTGTTACAACCATACTCTCATAAATAATTTTCTCTCACCAAAGCTCCAAATACATAATGTCAAGAAATATTCCTTAACAAAACACAACTGTAATACTCATATTGAGGAGCCAAATGCTCATACAATATATGTACATACTTAAAAATATTTTTCTGCTCTCAATCTTAGACATTCTCCCACTTACAGCTAGATTTAATTGAGAACCAATCAATTTCTTGCATAAACTTTTAACAGTCACAAGGTATAAGAGAAAAAAAAAAGAAGGTATATGTGACCATTTAAGTAGAAACTAAGGAGGTATATATTTGCCAGTTTTCTTTCTCACGGCGCAAATCATTTCTCAAGTTACCGATTCTTTAGCCTACTATTTTTGTTACCATTGCTTCTGTTTTGTGGATTAAGCATGGGTTTGTTGGTTTTTATTTTGAACGTATGTTTGAACCATATAGGAAGTCTATGCATCGATTTGTTTACTGTGGCTTACAGATTGGCTTGGTGCTATTTGGTTTAATTTCGCTTTATCATCGGTGACTATAGAATTATGTTTAATTCTCGCTTGTATGATTCTTATTGGTTATATTAATATAATCATGCATGCATTTTGTTTTAGTTTTATATCTCTCATAAGTTTTATATCTCTTATGAGGGTTATGGCTCATTACATCTGCCTTGGCTGAATGTCATCTTCGATATTTTATATTAATAAATTTTCTTTGTACAACGGAGGTTTGCCAAAAAAATGTAAAAATAATCAAACTTAAACATTTATGTCTAATATTTTTAGCAAACTGATCATTCTAAGTCACATGTAGAAATTTCATACAAAATAATTGAATTTTTATTAAAAAAAAAGATAAATAATTCCTCAGATTGTCTGTTATAGCAATTTTTTAAATTTAAAAAAATTATTTTTTTAGCATCAATTTGTGGGACTTACATTAACTTTCTAAATCTTGATATTAGAAAATCCTATGTCAAGTTTGATAATAGGGGGAAAAAACTTATAGGGCCGGTCTACGGCGGTGGTGAGGCTAGCCTTGATTCTGTGCCAAATGGTAGAAGAGTGGGTTCCATTATGGAACCATAATAGATCCCACTTTATGACCCTTGAAAATTTTATTATTATTAAAAGTTATTGTAATATATACATTTTATTTTATTTTATTTTATTTTATTTTATTTATGTAAATAATTAAAACAAGAGGGGGTCTATGTGTTAATCATAAGGGGGAGTAGTTGATATTTTACTGGTGTATTTAAAAGGGAATTCGGGTGAATTTGGAACAAACCGAGAGAGAGAGGAGAGTGTTTGACCCGACCCGAACCCGCAATTTTGATCGTGCTATAACTCCCTATTCTGACCACCCCACCGGACAAGCTTGGTTTCAAATCGAAGCTTACGAGACAGAGAACGTCCCCCTGCTAGAAACATTGAGAACGCTGCAGAACGGGAGCACGAAGTTCGAGCACAAACCTGTCACGATTTGGCCGTGTTTACACCGGATTTTGAAGACACCACCACTTGGGTTTTGTTCTCTACCTTGCCCTCTTTCATTCCCGACCACCCAAAGTGCTGCAGCTTCACGAGCTCGATCCGGCGCCACCGCCACGTGTGGGAGGCCACCACCGACACCATTGAACTCACCTCGACAAGAAGCTTACCCATAGCCGTTGGATGAATTCCGGTCAACGTTGGCGTAGGGGCATTTTGATAATTTCGTGTATTGAGAGTAATTTTATAATTTCTAGCTTTGAGGATGTTTTTGCAATCTGAATTGCGGGTAAATTAGTAAATTATGAAATTGAGGGTAGTATAATTTCGGATTTTATTAATAAATTACGAATATGGGATTAATACGGTAAGCCGGGAAAATTGAGAGTTGTAATGTTAGGGCGAATATTTATTTTAAGCGTTATTTTTGTGACATTAGTTCGAATTATAATTATGGAAAGTAATTATATCATTTTTGTAAAATAGGTGGATCTGGGGACGAGAATCTACCTGGAAACTTGGGTGATAACCGAGTCTGAGTTTGTCACTGTGAGTGGAATATATTAAAATTATTTGATTTTTATATAGTAAGGCTTGTTTATGAAATAAATATTTAAAGTGCTTTACTTAATTTATTAAGATTTATAAGTTTTGTTTATAAATTATTACGTCTCGAATAAATTTTCAAGCACTCGCCTATGCTAAAGCTCAGAGCTAGCTAGTCCTCTCAGTAGCTTCGCCTCGATTAAAACTTAATGGGACCAATCTGTAGAACCCATTGCTCTACCATTTGACAAAGCATTTAGTGTTGGTATGTTGACACGGTCGGCCGACCCTATAAATGTATTTCTCTTTGATATTAGCCCTTGCATAAACTCCACTATAATAGTTATAAATTTATGTCCGAAAATGTGCATGTGAAGTGAAATAAAAACAAGAATATGGATAAAAGAAGAATTATACTTTCAACTATTAAACCAAGTACATCGGAATTGCTTAAATACAGAGTTAACGTGATCGATAAAATAACTAATAGACAATTGCTTAATAATCTTGATCTAAACACCGATAAGAACAAGCAGCTATTCTTAAGAGAATAATGTAGGTCTTACTGAAGGTAAGGAAAACAAGTCTGAACCAAATACTCGTAAGAAAGTATAATCAGGCCTTTTATGATATAGTTTTCAAATGATACACTTTCTAGGACAAGTGTTGGAAGCCCAATTATGAGAAAAGCAGTTGTTTGAAATGTATCCCACATGAAAGATAGTGGTATGCACTGCTATGCCAAAATTGAAACCCTGTCTCCACTAGGTGTCTATGTTTTCCTTCGACCTTACCATTTTGGTGATGTGTACGTGAACATCAAATTCTAAGGGCTATGCCTTGCTCTTGAGAAAACATGTGAAAACTTTGAAGTCACCACCCTAATCTTTTATATATTTTTAATTTGTTCATTCAAGAGTTTCTCTATCTCGTATTTTGAATTCTTTAAAAGCTTGTAAGGTCCATGATTTGATACTCATAAGGAAAAACCCAAGAAAATCCTAATCATCCGTAATACTAAAGTAGTACTTAAAACTATTTCCTTATAATAAAGGTGCAGGGCCCATAAATCAAGATGTAAGAGTTCTAGAGGTTCCAAGTTTTACTCACAAAAGATTTAAAACACGACCTATGATTTTTTCCTTATTGACAAGCATCACGGAATGAAAGAATTATTGACAAGCATCACGTAATGAAAGAATTAAGTTTTATTGATTTTTAAATCATTATTACTAAGAGACTGAATTATTCTAAGTACTTAATGAATAGGATTTCCTAATCGCTAGTGCAAAAGATCTAACAACTTGACGGAGCTAGAACAAGTCATCGAAACATGTCCGTAATTTACTAGCTGATCGAATTTAAAAACTAGCAAACAAGGATATGGCTGAGCTTGAACCGGCTTTAGGATGAGTTCACTGTGAAGCTAAAAGTTGATACATACCCCTTCTAGTTGATCCTTGCAATGTAACCCTTGCTTCGAATTATTATGTTCTTTTTTCACTCGCACTCTATTCTTCCGCCCTCTTACTACAAACTTTCATATCTGCTTAATCAAGGAGAACCCATGCATACACAAATAAAGAGGCAACTGCTCTAAACAAATATGGATTATTAAGTGCATCGAGAAGCGAAGCTGGCCTTTGGAAATTTCTTTGAAGCACAATAATATTTAAAAATTCTATTATTTTATTGTTTTAATAAAATAAGTTATATTTATACTATCTTTAATATAATATTTTTATATTCTCAATGAAAGTTCATATTTTTGTATAAATTCTAGAAATTTTATAAAGATTATAATAGACGAAGGAAGAAGTACAATAAAATAAGAATACCAAGTTGCAGATCTATATTTCGAAGGATCCTAGGCATCATCAAGAGCAGCCTTGCGATTAGGCCACACTTCCCACCAAGTAAAAGTAATCAGTGTTGTTGATGCAGTTTTTCCTGCATGCCTCAACAGTGCTTCGAACCTTCAAACAGTGCCTCCAAGTAGCCCAAGCAGGACCCTCTAAACCTTCTGCTCGCGGATACAAATAGTACCTCGATCATTCTGCTCGCGATAAGCTAGATCTCGAGTAGGATTGCCCCTTCGTCCTGTTCCGCTGTCTTCTTCAGAACGGTGATCTTCCGGACCTGTACTCACGTAAAACCGGTCGGGGTCGCCAGGCGTGTCCTAGCTAAAACCCTCCGACGCTTAAGTCAGTAATCGGGTTTGTCTTTTTGGTATCTCCCTTAGTGAGGGAGGCCGGAAAGATGAAAGGGGTATTATTTCACCCCCCCCTTTTTGGATAAGTATGGTGTTTTCAGAAAATCAAATGAGAGAGATTAGAATAGGAAGAACCTGTTTGAGCTTACAGATCCTTTCTGAATCAGAAATTCCAACCCTCTGTGAATTAGAAATGCCAACCCTTGTAACGTTCCCCTTCGTTTCCTTTTATACTCCATTTTTCCCGCTCTTTCCATTTCCAGGCTGTCCACTCCCACGTTAGTGGTATCTCGAGTCCCTCGGCGGTAGGGATTGGCGGAATATTCCCTAGGGATGAGCTGGCTGTCCCTTAACCCGATTCACGTGGCGGATCACCATGTTGGGCAAGTGCATTAGGAATATGACACCTTGGAAGCATGTGCCGACCACTAGCAATGATATCTCCATCGCACCATGTGGGACCACAGTCGAGACATTAAAGGTGTGCCGGGATTACGAGAAAGCGGGTCGGGTTGCCACGGGTTGGGTCTTGCCGGATGTGCTCGTGGATCCCTGCGGCGGGAGAGATGTGCTCTCGGCTCTCGACCTTGACCGGCTTTGACCCGCGACGACCTCGAGCGGGCAAGGCGATGCTCAGGGGCTCGAGTAGCTCGAATTTCCTCGATCTTAACCGGCTTTGACCCGCGACGACCTCGGCGGGCAAGGCGATTCTTGGGGCTCGAGTAGCTCCGAATTTCCTCGATCTTGACCGGCTTTGACCGGAAGAATTGCTCGGGCTAGGCTGTCCTCGGGGTGTCTTGCTACAGTTGGAAGGGCTTGAGGGGCTGTCGATATTTTACCCAAACATCGACCCCGGTTTCTAGTATTTTGAGTGAGCGAGACAAGGCTGAAACTTCGATAATGATGGGTCGAGTCGGGGCCTTTTACGCTTCCCACGTTCTTCTTGCTCGGGTGCAGTAGTTGGTCGTGCTTGGCTCTGTCCCACTCGAGGCTTAGGCTTTGGGACCTCCGGAATTGGTATTCTTCGTGAGCTTCTTACGCTCGGGGCTGCGGTGGACCTAGGCTTCTGCAGTCACTCCCTGCTCGGACTTGCAATTGACCGAGGTGTCTTCTGCATTACTCCTGCTCGGGCTGCAATTGACCAGCGTCTTGTTATACTCCCGCTCGGGCTGCAATTGACCCAAGCTTGGCACGTCCGCCTAATGACTTAGGCTTTGGGACTTCGGCCGAGAGTTCTCCTTGAACTACGCCCGGGCCTGCAATTGACCCGGGGTTGCTTGATACTCCTGCTCGGGCCTACGATTGGCCGGAGCGTCTTCGAATTTACTCCGCTCGGGCTGCATTGACCAGCGTCTTCGTGTTACTCGCTTGGGCTGCAATTGACCAGCGTCTTCAAATTTCTACTCCTGCTCGGGCCTGCAATTGACCTGAGCTTGCTCATACTCCTTCTCGGGCCTTTTAATTGGCCGGAGCGTCTTACAATTTCTACTCCTTCTCGGGCTGCAATTGACCCAGCGTCTTTCGGTGTTACTCACGCTCGGGCTGCAATTGACCAGCGTCTTTTGAATTTCTACTCCTGCTCGGGCTCGCAATTGACCAAGCGTGGCATCGTCCCCTAATGACTTAGGCTTTGGGACTTCAGGCCAGGAGTTCTTCTCGATCTTCTGCGGACTGCAATTGACCCGAGCTTCGCGATACTCCTGCTCGGGCACTGCAATTTACCCAAGCGTCTTGTTATGTTACTCCTACTCGGGCTGCAATTGACCTAGCGTGGCACGTCCGCCTAAGACTTAGGCTTTGGGACTTCCGGCCAAGGAGTTCTTCTTGATCTTACGCCGGCACTGCAATTGACCGAGGCTTGCGATACTCCTGCTCGGGCTGCAATTGGCCCAAGCGTGGCACGTCGCCTAAGACTTAGGCTTTGGGACTTCGGCCAAGGAGTTCTTCTTGATCTTACGCGGGCCTACAATTGACCCGAGCTTGCGATACTCCTGCTCGGGCCTACGATTGACCCAAGCATGGCATCAGTCCAGCTTGGGACTTCGGCCAGGAGTTCTTCTTGATCTTACGCGGGCCTGCAATTGACCCGAGGTTCGCGATACTCCTGCTCGGGCTGCAATTGACCCAGCGTGCGCCGTCCGTTGGGACTTCGGCCAGGAGTTCTTCGAACTCCTGCCGGGCTGCAATTGACCCGAGGTTCGCGATACTCCTGCTCGGGCTGCAATTGACCGGAGCGTCTTCGATTTCTACTCCGCTCGGGCTGCAATTGACCCAAGCTTGCTCGTACTCCTGCTCGGGCTGCAATTGACCCGGGGTTGCTTGATACTCCTGCTCGGACTCTGATTGACCAGCGTGCACGTCCGTTGGGACTTTGGCGAGGTTCTTCATGACTTCTCTGCTCGGGCACTGCAATTGACCGAGCATCTTCTATGTTACTCCTGCTCGGGCTGCAATTGACCTGAGCATGGCCCGTCCGTCTAAGACTTAGGCTTTCGGACTTTGGCCGGGAGCTCTTCGATCTTGCCGGGCTGTAATTGACCCGAGCTTGCGATACTCCTGCTCGGGTGTTTTAATTGGCCGGAGCGTCTTAAATCTCTACTCCTGCTCGGGCTGCAATTGACCAAGCGTGGCACGTCCGCTAATGATTTAGGCTTTGGGACTTCGGCCAGGAGTTCTTCTTCACTTCTCCTGCTCGGGCCTTCGATTGACCGAGCGTCTTCGATCTCTACTCGCTCGGGCTGCAATTGACTCAGCGTCTTCTATGTTACTCCTGCTCGGGCCTTTTAATTGGCCGAGCGTCTTCAAATCTCTACTCCTACTCGGGCTGCAATTGACCCAGCGTGGCACGTCCCACCTAATGATTTAGGCTTTGGGGACTTCGGCCAGAGTTCTTCTTCACTTCTCTGCTCGGGCCTTTTAATTGGCCGGAGCGTCTTCGAATCATTACTCACTGCTCGGGCACTGCAATTGACTCAGCGTCTTCTTATTATACTCCCGCTCGGGCTGCGATTGACCCAGCTTGGCACAGTCCCGCCTAATGACTTAGGCTTTGGGACTTCGGCGAGGAGCTCTTCTTCACTTCTACTGCTCGGGCCTTTCAATTGACCGGAACGTCTTCTTGATCTCTACTCCTGCTCGGGCCTGCAATTGACCCAAGCGTCTTCTTATGTTACTCCTGCTCGGGCCTTTTAATTGACCGGAACGTCTTCTAAATCTCTACTCCTACTCGGGCTGCAATTGACCCAGCGTGTGCACGTCCACCTAATGATTTAGGCTTTGGGGACTTACGGCCAACGAGTTCTTCTTCACTTCTCCTGCTCGGGCCTTTTAATTGACCGGAACGTCTTCTTGAATCATTACTCCTGCTCGGGCTGCAATTGACCCAAGCGTCTTCTTGTTATACTCCGCTCGGGCTGCAATTGACCCGAGCTTGGCACGTCCGCTCTAATGACTTAGGCTTTGGGACTTCGGCCAAGGAGCTCTTCTTCACTTACTCGCTCGGGCCTTTTAATTGGCCGGAGCGTCTTCTTGATCTCTACTCCTGCTCGGGCTTGCAATTGACCCAGCGTCTTCTTGTTATACTCCCTGCTCGGGCTGCAGTTGACCCGAGCTTGGCACAGTCCGCCTAATGACTTAGGCTTTGGGACTTCTTGCCGAGGAGTTCTTCTTCGCTCGAGCCTTTTAATTGACCGAGGTCTTCGATGATACTCCCGCTCCGGTCTTGAATGACTCGAGCTTGGCACGTCACGCCTAATGAGTTAGGCTTTCGGACTTCATGTCGAGGAGTTACGCTCGAGCCTTTTAATTGACCGAGGTCTTCGATGTTACTCCTGCTACGGTCTTGATTGACTCGAGCTTGGCACCGTCCGCCTAATGAGTTAGGCTTTGGGACTTCATGCCGAGGAGTTCTGCTCGAGCCTTTTAATTGACCCGAGGTCTTCTGATGTTACTCCTGCTCTGGTCTTCAATTGACCCGAGCTTGGCACCGTCCCGCCTAATGAGTTAGGCTTTGGGACTTCATGCCGAGGAGTTCTTCTTGCTTCTGGTCTTCATTTTGAACTTACATTATGAATGCTATTCTTATTCTTACATAGATTTGTACTTTTACATATCCCATCATGGGACGAAATCTTACATTAGCATTTTATAATACAAGGGGACTTACTGGAAATACTCCCTCAGGAGTGGTGCGTTCCACAGCCTCTTGATCTCTCGTCCATCTAGATGAGCTGGCCGGTATGTTCCTGCCTTCCATTCCTTGATTACCCCCTCGAGTCGAGCGAGGTTATCTGCATGGTTTCCTTGGCAGCTATGGCGTAGCAGCTCCTCGCCACCCTTTGGCTGCCTTTCACGACCCCAACAGCCCCATTTACTCGATACTTAAGGGCTAAATAATGGGTGGATAGCACGCATTGGCTGATCCTCATGAGCGGCCTCCCTAGAATCGCTCTGATGCGGTGGCTTCATCTACCACCACGAAATCCGAGCATCATGTTCTTCTCGAAGGCTTTGAGCCCATGGTTGCTTGCTAGTTTGATGATTCTAGAGGTATTAGCTTTCCTCCCGAATCCTTTCAAGGAAGTGCTCGTACTGCTCGAGGCTCGCTCTGCTATTCCAAAATCCTCGAGTGTGGATTTGAAAAGAATATCTACAGAGCTCCCAAGTCGACCGATGATTCGGTCAAGTTCTTTATTGGCTACATTGGCTTTTACCACCAGGGCATCTTCGTGGGGGTACAGCACCCCCTCCTCATCTTCATCTGTCCACATGATTGGCACCTGCCGAACCTTGGCCTTCTTGGCGCGGGAGGCGATGAACAGGACTTCTCGGTCGGCGGCATATCTGCGATAGTTTTTCGGGCCTGTTGGAACTTACGGCCATCGTTGGCCCACCGAAATTACTCTCGTGGATGGTGGTTACGTGTCTATTTCAGTAAGCCTGGCCATCTTCCTCAGTCTTGCTTTCAACTCATCGGGTGTCCCCTTCAACAAACTTATCCAAGTACCGGTTCCTAACCAGATCCTCCACCTGGTTTTTCAAATCACGGCATTGTGCTGTGGAGTGGCCGTGGTTATCATGGAAACAGCAGAACCGCCCTTATCCAGCTTGCCGGTGACTTGGCCATCGGCGTTGGTAGGCTCGGCGATCCTCGCTCTTGACCACTTGAAGTATCTCTTGAGAGATACCTTCAACCTCGATATCTTGTTACGTAGCGGGGCTCTGTTCCACCACTTGTATTGCCCCATCCTTGGGAAGCTTCTCGGGGAGGATGGCAATGGACGGTCACCCTGTTATGGCTCACTCGAGTCTACTCGGTGGTCGGTTGCGGGGTATGTGGCCATCATGACGCCTGTATTCTCTGTGATCCCGGCCTGGAGACCTGCGAGGTGGTTGGGGGACCATCCGCGGTGGGGGAACTCTCTGATATGGGTTGTACAGGGCAGCCCGGTCTCTCGTTGCCTTTGGAGCCTGTGTCCCTCAGGCAGGGCTCCCTTTCTCCTTCCTTCTTGCTCCACCAACCTGCTCACTTCTCAGTTTGGCAGCTTTTTCTTCTTCGATTACCATATCCAGCTTTACTTGTTCGATGCAGCGTCCAGAATACTGAGCGGATCGAAGGACTCACGCAGATTATACCATGGTCTCCCATCCGAATACCATCCTTTAATCCCCTGAGAGCTTGGGGATGGTTGAACGCACCAAGATCTAGGACCGATCTATGGTATCTTTTGATAAACTCCCGGAGGGACTCTCCTTCTTTCTGCCTCACTTCTGACAGCTCCATCATGTCATCCTCAGGGGTCACCGCGCCCCGGAATTGTTCTGCGAACTCCCTGCACATCTGTTCAAAACTCAAAATGCTTCCCCGTGGGAGTCTGCGGTACCATTCTCTCGCCCTTCCCTCAAGAGTGAGCGGGAAGGCCCTGCACCTCTGTGCTGCTGACAGACCTTGCACCCCTGTCATGTCGTTGAACCGCTCTATATGTACTAATGGATCACTCTTTCCCGAATATTTCAGATCCGGGAAGCGAAAGTCACGTGGGATCGTGACACCCATGATCTCCGAGGAGAGTGGAGATTCGTTGTCCAGCATTATTCGCCAGCTTGGACTCTTTCGGTTCCCCCGAAGATCTTCCACAACTTGTGCCAACCTGCGTACCTCTCCCTCCAACTCCTCCGCACGAGAGGTTGGGGCTGCATCCTGCAAATGTTGACGAGACCCCCTTTCCTCCATGTTTGTTTCTTCTCTCACTACAACATTCGGTGCCCGAGGTCTTTGGGCTTCATCTCCCGCATTTTCCCGAACATGAGCATTCCCTCGGCTGGACTCCGGGACATCGTTACATGCTTTTCTCTGTCCTTCCCTGAATTCTTGTAACAGGGAGGTCATAGTTTCGATCTGTTTTTCCATCCGATCCATTCTTTCCTGGATCTCTCTGTTCTGGGCTTCGTTGGCCACCTCTCTCAAAGTTACTGATTCTTCTGGACTTACTCCTCTTCGGCTGTTTCCCCTCATCGTTGTGTTGTGTGTCTTGAATGTATTAGGAAATCAGGCTTTTTGTGCCGATCCCCACAGACGGCGCCAAAATGTTGATGCGGTTTTTCCCGCGTGCCTCAGCGGTTGCTTGAACCTTCAAACAATGCCTCCAAGCAGCTCGAGCAGGACCCTCTAAACCTTCTGCTCACGGATACAAATAGTACCTCGATCCTTCTGCTCGCGATAAGCTAGATCTCAAGCAGGATTGCCTCCTTCGTCCTGTTCCGCTGTCTTCTTCAGAACGGTGATCTTCCGGACCTGTACTCACAGAAAACCGGGTCAGGGGTCGCCGGGCGTGTCCCGGCGAAAACCCTCCGACGCTTAAGTCAGTAATCGGGTTTGTCTTTTTGGTATCTCCCTTATTGAGGGAGGCCGGAAAGATGAAAGGGGTATTATTTCGCCCCCCCTTTTTGGATAAGTATGGTGTTTTCAGAAAATCAAATGAGAGAGATTAGAATAGGAAGAACCTGTTTGAGCTTATGGATCCTTTCTGAATCAGAAATTCCAACCCTCCGTGAATTAGAAATGCCAACCCTTGTAACGTTCCCTTCGTTTCTTTTATACTCCATTTTCCCGCTCTTTCCATTTCCAGTCGTCCACTCCCACGTTAGTGGTATCTCGGGTCCCTCGGCGGTAGGGATTGGCGGAATATTCCCTAGGGATGAGCGGTCGTCCCTTAACCGATTCACGTGGCGGATCACCATGCCGGGCAAGTGCGTTAGGAATTATGACACCTTGGAAGCATGTGCCAGCCACTTAGCAATGATCTCCATCGCACCATATGGGACCCTGGTCAGACATTAAAGGTGTGCCAGGATTCTGAGAAAACGGGTCGGGTTGCCCTGGGTTGGGTCTTGCCTAGATGTGCTCGTGGATCCCTGCGAGCAGGAGAGATGTGCTCGGCTCTCGACCTTGACCAGCTTTGACCCGGGACGACCTCGAGCAGGCAAGGAGTGCTTAGCTCTCGACCTTGACCAGCTTTGACCCGAGACGACCTCGAGCAGGCAAGGCAGTGCTTGGGGCTCGAGTAGCTCTGAATTTCCTCGATCTTGACCAGCTTTGACCCGCGACGACCTCGAGCAGGCAAGGTAGTTCTTGGGGCTCGAGTAGCTCTGAATTTCCTCGATCTTGACCAGCTTTGACCAGAAGGACTGCTCGGGCTAGGCTGTCCTCGGGGTGTCTTGCTCGACTGGAAGGGCTTCGAGGGGCCTGTCTGATATTTTACCCAAACAAGTATTAAAAGAGGTTCACAGTAGTCTAAAATCTAGATGATTAATAATGTTACATAAGGATTATTTTAGTTTAGCTTGGATTAAAATGAGTTCTTAACTTCGCCAATAGCTGCATCGCGGCTTGTCTGTGCATTCTTCAGCATAAAAGCAACCGTGAGCAACAAAACCAACAAGACCACCACCACCGATGCAAGCAAGTTCGTTGTGGCTTGAGCTTCCTACTCCCTTTAATGACCACCCACCGCCGGCAACAGTAGCCCTTGGTCAGGGTTAATTATTGTTTTGTCCTTGGTTTTGTGTTTGGAAATTTTATTATTATTTTTATCCTTATTTTGTGTTTGGGAAAAATGTCCCTTTATGCTTATGGCATATTATCATTTTTTTTTATTTAAAGGGGAGGAGGGTAGGCAAGCCCAAAGAAATTTTTACCCCCTCCCCACCCCAAGGACTCGAACCCGGGTCGCCACGGCTCTAGAACCGAGCATTGCGACCAACCCGACCACGGCCTTGGGGGCATTATGGCATATTATCGTTTGAAACGTATCATTTATAATGGGAAAAACGGCATACACACCCCTAAAGTTTGAAGAAATAATCACCGTCAAATTTTTAAAAAGAGATACATGATTCCTTTTGACGATCATTTAACTATTATAACCTTACCTCTATTGTCAAAAAAAAAAAAGTTGACTTCAAATTTTTTTTTATAAATACAAATATTATTTAAATAATGTAATCAATGCAATAGACTAACAATATTAAAATATTTTGGTATTTTGATAAATTTAAATATGTAAATTATTATATTTATTTTATAAATATATTTTTATTTATCATAAGATTTTAAATAAATATTTGCAGTAAATACATTTTACAAGAAAAAATATATATATAATAATAATATTAAAATTATTATTAATTAACATTCAAAATAAATTAAATTTTAACACATTCATTTTAATATCATGATTCTATTTATTGTAAAATTTACTTTAATATAATAAAATATATCTAATAGATTGTAAAATATTAAAATATTTTTTAAATATTGAAATTTTTAAAAATTGTATATATTATTATACTTATTTTAATGTTACATTTCTATTTATTATAAAACATTAGAGTTAATTTTTTTAGAATAATAAAGGTAAAATGTATTATAGTCAAATAGAGTTTTGCTGTCCCTTTTAAAAATTTGAGGATGTTGATGATTATTTTCTCAAAACTTAATGGTGTACTTATCTTTTACCCTTTATAATGTGTCATACTTTAATGGAAATTGACATCCCAATAATTATGTGTTGCCAATTACAAGAAGCCTCAACTTCAGCTAGGGAAAAGAAAGATTCAATCATGGAATTGAATTAACCGAAGGTTGCTAATACAATTCATTCATCATGATTAATGCAATTCAATTGGTTAATGTATCAGTAAACTAACTTTCCTTTTTTTTTTTTAGTGGGTTAAGCTATTTGAATCCTATTTAAAAAAAAAGTGAGAAGAAATAAAATTTTCTGCAAATTATTTTATGAAAAAAATAATTTGTACAAATATTTATAACTCTAGCATTACTCTATTATAAATGAATTTTATTCTAAAAATAAATAAATCGATTATTGTTGATTTCTCATTGCCAATGTCAATAAAAATAACGATAGGCATCCTAATAATTTAGTCCAATAGTTGTTATTCATCTATTAAATAGTAAATTTTATAGCTAGTAAAAGTAATATTTTATCATCTAATAGATAAATGCCATATTAATCGAAGTCAACTACCATGATCTATAGCATTAGTCTCTATCAATAATTTTCTCCAATTATATTTAGGGATTAGTATGATGTCCATCCACTCTGCTTTTCTATTTAATTTTTATTACATTTTTTAAAAAATAAAATAATTTTTATGGTATTTTTTTGTAAAGTTTTTTAGTGAATATATTTAAATTATAATACTGCATTGCAATAAATAAAAATATCATTGTTAGGGGGTAAAATTAAAAGGATATTTTTGGATTAATAAATGAATGACACGTGGATTAAGGGAAAATGGGCACAATTACTGAAGTAATGTATAGATGTCATTGAGAAGAATTTACTATATTTGATGGATTTGGGAAATCAATAATCATGGTTTCAACTTCAAGAAATTCATGGGAAAAAATAAAATTAGTACAAAAGAAATATTCTTGTTATTCAATTTTCTCTAAATATGACACTAATGTATCCCTAAAATTAACTTATCCCTTTGACCTAAGCATGATGTCCAGTCCTAAATTTTATGCACTCTTCTTTTCACTAGCCTTTACCATATAAATGTCTAATTCACCAAATATTTAGGGGTTCTTCTCTCCCTCTCCATCTTTTAAATTATCACCCACTTCTCCATTTTGGGAAGTCATTTTTATTATCCACCTTCATCATCTTCTACACTGTATTATCATTTTCTATATCTTTATTCACCATTTGCACCTTTATTAACATCAAACATCTGCATATAGCTATTTAGCTTGTGCTATTTTTCCTAGATAATGTAAAATCTCATGTAATCTCTCATTTATATAGTGGTTGGTGATGATTTGCCACCATGGGCATAGGCCAAAGATCGAATCACATAAAAATTGTGTGTTCTTTATATTTTTATTTATTTTACTATATTTTCAATTTGAGGTCAAGATCGTATTTCACATATGAGTCAACCTAAGCAAGGTATCCCCAAGCTCACCTATCCTATCCCTAAGATTACATCAACTCTCTAAACTAACCCCTATGGGCTTCACTGAGCTCTCCTTCAGATCACCACTTAGTGTACCTCAACTATATCACTTGCTCCAAATGTTATAGAAACACACATAAACCAAAATTTAGCGCAAGCTTCCCTGAAATATAAATTTATTTGTTTGAATCGAATTTAAGATAGATCCGATGAGAACCTCTCCATGGGTTTGAATTTGAATCGGATCCTAGATTCAGTGAAAACATTCATGATATTTTTAATTTATAAATAAGAAATATATGAAAATTAAATAAAATTTTTTAAATATTACAAATGTTACTGTGGACAAAAAAATGTATGTGATTATGGACATGTCCAAATTTGATACTTTACTTCAACATAAATTCATAGAGATGTTATAGTGTTAATGTCATTGACTTAGTTGGACGTTCATGTTTTAAATGAGTTTAGTTCATTTAAATGTCTTCGTGGTAATTAGTAATTAAGCAATAATGTTTAATTGAAAATCGTGTTGTTTAATTGAACCTAGAAGCCAGAGAGAGACCTTTGCATTAGGCAATAGGATTTAATTAGAAAGAAATTATATTTATGAAAAATTACCAAGGAAATTTGTACTAAAATGGGAGCTAACCAATAAACTTTTCTAGTGAGATTTTACTTCTTATTTGAATAGTCATGAATGCATTAAAGGTTCCAATAGACATTTTGTATAAGATTTTTTAAATGAGAGTGTTTCTCTCACTTCAACATTAAAGAGTGACTTCTCCCTCTTTAATAAATTTTATACAAGTTTTTATGCCATCATTATTGAAGAGAAATAAGTTCTATAATAATTTTTTTTGGAAGAATAAAAACAATATAAATTTATTTATATTTCAAAAATATTTTGAATGAAATTTTTTTTATTTACCACATAAATAAATAAATAGACATTTAAAGAATAAAATTAGAAGAGTCATTTTGGTGATGCTTTAATTATAGCAATTTAATAGCTTCTCCGCTCTTACCCGAACCTCCAGCACAAAAGTTAACAAATTGAGATAACAAATTGAACCTAGGTAGAAAATCGTAAAATTTGTCATGAATCCGAAGCAAAAAAATTCTTCGAAATAGTAAAAGCCTAGAAAACATATAATTGAGAATCTCTCATAAACTTGATTTGAAATATTTTGAACATTTCTATTACCTTGGAAAGAAAAATGGTGAATCGTAACAAAAAGCAACCAAGATCATAAAATTTTGTTTCACACTAAATTTTCTGGCTAAAATTTGTTTTCTATTAACAAAACAATCTTTAAAATTTCTAAAAATTGACTGAAAAATCGTAAAAACCTAGAAAATATAACATTTTGATTATTTAAACAAAATTGACTTGACAATGTATAAACATGACGTGAGAGATCGTAAATTGGGATACAAAATTGAGGATCCTAGAAAACAAAAACATGTTTATAAAAAATTTTGAACATAAAATTTTTTTTGATAAACAATAAAATTTTGAATATTTCTAATAACTTGACGCTAAAAAAGTTAATTGTGATACAAAATTGAATCTAGAAAACATAAAATTTGTAGTGAATCCAAGCCCAATAAAAATTTTCGAAATAGTGAAAACTTTTTGAAAAATTTCTATATTGTAGGGCCACCGGCTAACAGATTAGTTATAATTTAAAAACCTTATTCGCCAACTCATGTAATGTTTTTATTCGGAGGAGTCTACGCATCTCCCAACTACTTTGGCTGCAGAAATGTAATTGTAATACATTGTGCGTTAAAGTAGGTAATATGTACATTTCACGATTTTTTTTATTGTAAGATCTGAATTAGATATAATAAATTACAAGCCACTTGCAGCTGCTCAGCGAATTAATTAATGTACAGTCTGGCTGCAAGAAAGCAAGTGGAATATATAAACAGGTCTATTTTATCGTGTAAATTAAAATATATATATATATATATATATATATCAATTAATTATGTAAAACAACAGTCAAACATGTAAAACAACAGTTATTTTTGTAAACTCTGTCGACATTCAATTCTTAACTCTTTTTTTCCAGCAAATGAGTTTTGAGGAAGCATCGATCAGCTAAGAAAATGAGTTTCGGCCTTCAGGTATAGACTTTATAATAATAAAGGATCCAGCACCTTCGACCTGGTGCAATTTTGTCCTCCTTGTGTTTTCATCATGACATCTAATAGGAAAGTAATCTCAAAAACATGGATGTGTTCAACATTACAGGAAGTTTATTTGTCTTTCGGTGTTTCTTGTCCTTCGGTGTCTCTGATCGTCGTCTCAGAACTCGAGGAACTGTTGCGAAAATTTTGGCCAGTGACGAAACAGGGGTATCTTGGTCTGAAAAATTCGAGATTGGCTAATTATGATAAGAAAAATATAGAAAGGTTATTTGTGAAAAATATAAAATGAGGCTGGTTATTTGTGTAAATTTCCCACTAAATAATTGGACAAATTGCTCCCTCATGCATGAAGAGAAATTCTAAAATATATAGATATTACATCGGTCATTTAATAAGTACATAATATTATAATATTATGATATGTATATATTTATTTTAAAAAATTATCATGTAAATAATATTTATATTAAATTTAATTATACTTGCAATACATGCATTAGTTAGTTCTATTATTTTTAAGGTACTCTATAATTCTTCGTCTATGAGCTAGTGAATTTCCTCCCTTACTTCATTTGTATGCAAAGGTAATTTAGTAATTGAACAAATTATTTTGATTGTACATCATATCCGAACAAAAGTATTCGAATATATAAAATTCTAGGGACACGCACAGAGGTGATGACCAAATTAAAGAGATCATGGAGATTGCAAAACTTATCAACCATATTAGTCACCAGCATCCCTTGACCCTATTTGATGAAGAAAAAGGCTACTGGAACTGCACGATGTGCTACGAAAACATCCACGGTCGGAGCTATGGCTGTTCAATATGTAAGTTTTATTTCCATAAATCATGTGGCGAGTTGCCGCAAAAGATCTCCCATTTTTTCACCCAGGCCATCAATTGACATTAGAAAGTAAAGTCTATTCTCGCTGTAAGGTCTGTGAATTCTCAAATGCTGTAGGCTCCTTCTATAAATGTGATGAGCATAGCTGTGGCTTTAAGATGCATATTGAATGTGCATCTTTGAAGCCAAACATAAAGTACGTCGGTGAGACGAGTTGCCCCATCTCCAGAGGCGACTTATCTTAAGAAACTGAACTCAAACATTAAAATCATCTTATTAATGAGAATTCTACCGAAATTTCGGCAGAACCTCCCCTAAACATATAACATTCCCAAACCTACAATTACAACACAAGCACTCCAAAATCATTTATTATACATTAAACTACTTCAACCGAATCTCATCCAGTAACATATCCAATATTACACACGTTTCTTAATTCTTATATTATATCCCTAATATAATTTCCAAAATATGATGATTATTCATTAAGCAAAAGAAAAATAATTATTCTATTATCCTCAGACAACCTCACGTGTCCAAAATTACTCCAAATATGTACAGCTGCTGGGTTAACTATTGTACATGTAATCTCCTGGAGGGGGAAAATTATAAAAAATAGGGTGAGTATAAAACTCAGTGAGTGGATATTAGTTTTTGAAACATAAAATACTTACAAAAATAAATGCATCGCTTGTATAATTACTTTTCTCAAATACTTATTTTAATGTAAAAATTCATTTCATTTAAATCATAATCTGAACATAATATAATTGATACTGCCACAAAATCAAGAAAAATATCTCATATTGAAATATTAAATACTAAGTAATATCAATATCCTTAAACAAATACCCTAGGGATAATCTAGTCATATCCGGACCTTAACGGACGGCAATGATGTACTATCTGGGTACCATCATGCCCGGAGCTACAAGGATAGACGGTGGAACGTACCATTTCATGCTTATCAGCATAACTCATACTCGGATCTCAACGGACGTGCTATGATGCGCTATCTGGCGACATCATGTCCAGACCACCCGGTCTTATATCTCAATGTATGTCTGCTTGCATTTGCCCCCAAAGGGCGAAAGTGTAACATATGCATTTGTTTTACTAATTTATGTAAATAATTAATAAAAAGCATAACATAACGTAAACTCTAACTCTCTGCCGCAGCCATCCGGCTATCACACCCAAACTCTTAAATCTCTATAGCTATCTTGTCTTTACCTTCCTCTTTCTCTTTTGTTTCTCTTTTCTCGATCTCTTCTGTTCTATGCTTCCCATTTACAAATTGAATTCAATTAATTCAAATAGATAATGAAAATCTTACACTTGATTTTTTCATTTTTCACCAAAATTGAAAAAAGAATCAAAACCCTAATTGCTTATTACAAAATGGGCTTCTTCTCTAAAAAAAATGAAGCTCTTTCGTCAGAGTGGGCGCTGCTCTCTGTTTCTATAAATTAGGGTTTAATCACCTTTGCTCTAATTCATTTGAAGGCTTCTTTTCATTCAATTCCTCAGCTTCTGTTGACGAACTGAGTTGTTCTATTTTATTCTTCAAAATGAGGAAAGTCTGAGGCAAGAAGTGTGAAGGAAGAACTTGAGTAGTTTTCCAAGGCCATTATTGGAATAAATTAGAAAAGAGAGTAGAGATCTAGTGGCGGAAATGAGCACATCGAGGTTCATAAAGTGCGTATCGCTGTCGGTGACTGACACCATCGAAAAAACATGCATGCTTATTTCTTACACCAACAACACTTTCCCAACGATTAATTACTAGTTCTTCTCTTTTCTTCTTCTTTAAGCCTTCTATTTGATCTTTCTTAATTTCTTATTCTTTGTTGCGTTATTATGCCGTTTCAGTTATATGATCGAAGTTTGTAATTTGCTTAATTACTATTAAGTAGTTTAATAATGAGATTTTTTTTTACAAAATTTTCAAAATCAAAATCCCCAAATCAAATCACTTCCCCCCATTTCATCATATTATCAATCGAAACTCGCAAAACAAACCCTAAATAAAACAAATCACCCAGCCTCTTAACATAACAGAAACTATCAGTCTCTCAACAAAATAAATCATCTTTCTCCTTACCAGCACTTTTCATTTCCTCTTTCTCTCCAGTTTTACTTTATGAAGCATATAGGTCTTGATTCTCAGTTCACCGCTGGAGACAACCACAAGATGAAGAAAATCAAACAAGAAGAGGAGGAGGAAGAGCAAGTCAAAGAAACTAGCTTCACAAATCTAGACGAGAACCTCCTATCGCTAGGACTTTGGTTTTTTCCCTTCCTCCTTATCCACCTATATATATATATATATATATATATATATATATATCTGTTTTTTCCCTTTTTTTACTTTTGGCTGATGAGATTAGGTTTTTTTTTCTTTTATGAAGAGAAAGAAAAACTTTTTGTATTTTTGGGATTTTAATTTGTAATATGTATTCTTATTATCTTTGGAGAGGGTTTTAATGTTTAGAAATTTGGATATCTTTTGGACTCGGCATGTTTAATCGTTGTTAAATTTTTCATGAGCATAAAAATATATTATACTTTTATATCTATTAAATGTTACATATTGCTTCATTTGGCCATGTAATACTATCGGAAAATAGTCTACTTTGGATTCTAAATGTTGCTTGCTTCTTACGTCTCCGGCTATGTTTCCTCTGAAGGTTGGCACTATAAACCCTTCCATCCTTTACTTAGTGAAACTTGTGATGCTGGCTATCTTGAGAAAAGAGTTTAGTTTTTCTCTTAAAAGGTCAGATATCTAGAATTTAATGATTTACTGACCCAATATGGTGTAAAAATATATGCAGTAGCTTTAATTTTTTTTTATAAGAATATATGCAGCAGATTGTAATAAACTTAAGTAGACCAATTAGCTAATAAATGGGCCCTTTCTTTTCCCAACTATTAGCAGCGAATGGCCATATACATTTTTGGTAGAGAGTTCACCTAATGACATTTTAAAAATTTTGAAAAGGATCGGACTTGTGTTAAGGGCCATCTGGATGGTCCAAAGAAAAAAAAAAGAAAGAAAATGGCAGGACCTCCATTTTATTTTCATTTTGAAAGGGAATCGAATTTCCTTAATTGCAATCCATAAATGTATTTAAATGCCTTTTGTCAATGCTTTATGTAATCTTGACAGTGAAAATTTTTGAGAAGTCTGTCTAGGAGGATTTTCTCATAAGTATTCCTTTGAAGTTATCCAATGTATGTAATAGATAAACAATTATTTATGAATATGATAACATTCTCTAAAACCATAGGAAGTAGATGGGTGGGGCTTAGTATACTTCTAATGCCATTTGAACTCATTTTAATGTTTAGCTACTATGATTTGAATACGAGCACCCCTGTTATAAAGCATACCTATAGGTTTTAACAAACTAATATTTCAGAATCAATGCATATTTCAGTAATATTTTGAATTGGAATGGGTCAGTCACCACCCAACTGTTATTGCTTTGTGAAGGGAAAGGGTAGAAATTATCACTTTGAATTTGTGTATATTAATCACCATCAATGGAAAATTATCATTAGGAAGCAAGTTAACTCTATTTATGATTTTCTTATTGCAGAAAATCTCTAGGAGGATTATGAGGGTTGAGTTTGCACCTATATCTCTCAATTTGCAACTTTTATTTTTTATTTTTTTGTTTCCTTTCAAAGCATAATATCTTTATTAATCATTTTTTAAAATTTAATGTCCAGTACATTTAATTAATTATGCCCCAGTTGCATGCCAAGAAGTTTAATTGTTTATTTTTAACATTGAAGTCATGGCTTAAAGTCAATATCTTTTGTACTTCTTATTTTTTAATGCAATGGATTGTTTGAATATGGGCACTATAAGTTCTATGGTGCTTGTTAACTTAATGTGTTTTTATTTATTCAATAAAATGGATTATAAAAATATACAAATTTATGCTTATCAATTTGTAGACTCCATCACTTTTATCATACTCATATATTTATTAATTTTTTTATTTAATACATGATAGAATACAATTGGTGAAGCAATTTTGGTATCATATAGGAAATGTGAATTATCCAAAAAAAAATAGGTTATAAGCCTCAATATGGAAGAGCAAGAAGAAGAAAAGCGAGTTAAGGAATCAAAGAAGGAAGCTGCAGAATCGATCTTGAGTCTCAGGCAAGCATTTTTTTTTTATTTTTTTATTTTATATATGATTTTATGATGCAAAAAACTTATACTTTAAAGTGTAATTTTAAAAAGGGTTCTTAGCTATTTAGGCATATGCCTCTTGATAAGGTGGAAGTTCAACAAGTCATTGCAAAATGATCTTGAAGTTAGTTTACAATAGAAGAAGCTGTGTATTATGGAAAATGTATTATATTTTTGAGTATTAATGAAAATGGAAAATGTATTATTATTGATATTAAGATGAAATTTTAATTTAATTCTATTAATGTGTATACAATATCATGTAATCATATGGTCCACTACTGGGTCAACATTTCCACATTTATTTGTTAATAGAAATTAATAGAAAAAAAGAGAGATAATGAGACAAATAATTATAGAGATTATTTTTATCAATTGATTTATAATGGAATTGGTCGTTATAAATGAATTTGAAAAATTACATATGAAATAAAGATAGAGCTAAAGGATCTCGTGACTGATGGATGACTAATGGATGCTAATGTTGTTTTAGCACCTTTATTTTAAAATTCTAAGTGTGAGAGGGCTGAAGTGGGTATTAAAAAATTATGCAATTAATAAAGTAAATTAATTCAAGTTAATATCTTAAGCAATGATAAATATAAATTCAAGTTAAAGTCTTTAAGTAATGATAAATGAATATTTTGAAAAATAGCCAGCTGGCTGCTTGGCTAAAGTAGTTAACCACTTTTAAAGAGATTGTCAAAAACTTGGGCCCAGTCGACTAGCTGTTAACTCTTTGAAATGGATTTTCAAAATCTCGTCATAGGCGGTTAGTCGTTTATAGCAGCCAGCTAGCCATTATATTTATGAAATGCAAGCGATTTAGCCGTTTGGTGGGAAGTGATTCTTGAAATCATTGATACCAAGGTATAGACTAGAGAAGTTAAAGTAGCATTCGAAGGAAAGTCATTGCATAATTTTTTCATGGCAAATCAAGATGCACAAATTCTTGCCCTTCTCTCTTAAAGCATGTGTTGGATGGATTTGCAAGATCATATGAGCTTTATTTCAACGCTTGTGTGATTCTGATTTCATATTTGTAATCTTCTTGAGAAACAATGTCCATAAAGAAGATTAATTGCTGACAAGAATGAAGGGTTCCATCAAACATGAACTTTCGGAAAACTAGCTACCGTTCTCTGTTCTAGAGGTACTGTATGATCTTGACTTGACTGGGAATTTCATTGATACTGAAAAAGCTCCCTTTCCTATGTCTTTAATTTTTTTGAGTTTTTTTAGTATGTCATTGAAGAAAATCTTGAGTGATGGCCAAAAGCTTCTCCATTTCACTGACAGTGACATGGCTAGATGTTCTTTAGTGAAAGTTCAGGTTCAGCCTCAACCGACTAGAGGATTCTTCTGTTATCAGCTAGACATATTTAGTTTACGAAATGCACTTAAGGTACAAAAATCAGGTATTGATTTTGAGTCTCTGGATAGCAAATTGAAGTGGCCAGTGGGACGCCAAATTTGAGTTGTTTGACCTCTTAATTTGAGAATATATAGGTTTAAGATGCCTTAATTTGATGGGGATTTTGAGTGTATGCTCTGCAATGTGATGGCTTTAGAGCAATGGTAGTTCATTAAATGCTCTTGTGTGTGATGTCACATGTTCTTCAAGGTTTTTAAACAATGTTACACTGTTTAGATCTTAGGAACTTTGGGTTTTTCTTAGAGTAAACGTAAACAGATTGGATTCTAATTTTTAGTTCGTTTAGGTTTTATGATCAATTCATCTGAACTAAATCCAAAATAATTTGATTTAGTTCGCATTGATTCGATTCAAATACCCACCTTACTACTTGCAGGTGTCATCTTGAATTCAAACTTTATAACACTGGTTTTTTGAATTCAGCTAGTTGTCAAACGAAATGACAAATGTTTTAATCTGTATATATAATACCTAGGGATAAGAAAAGAAGTTCTTTGTATGTCACAACATTTTAGTGAATCCAGAATGATTGCAAATCTTGGAATTATAAATGAAAGGTGTATGAAGCCCAATGTTTTGAATGCACAATTAATATTGATTTGAAGTAAAATAATTAATTTAAAGTATTAGCTTGTAAGAAAATTTTGGTAATTATTGTTTACTATAATGATACTCTTTATTTGCATTAGCCAGATTTTTTATGTTAAGTAAAACGGATTTAAAAATATATCTATACATTTCGTTGCTTTATTTTTGAAGTTCAAAGGCCACGTATGGATGATATTTCGCAACTTTGCGATGAGTAGGCCACGTATGTTGCAAAGTTAATTGTAGCATTAACATACAATAATCAGGTAAAATTATAGGTAAAATTATAGATGTACTTAGGATAACTGAATGATTGCTACAAATTGTCATTATATTGATTTCAAATTATATTTGAAATATTTGTTTTGATTTCTACAAATTGTCACTATGTTGATTTTAAATTATATTTAACATATTTTTTTTACTATTATATTTGTATTAATGTTTGATTCAGACTTATTTAAAATTTGTTATGAATTTTATATGTAATTGTTCATTTTAGGAGTTTAGCCCACTTTTAATATTTTTTTTGAATAATATCATTAGATTGACAAAACTTAAAATGTATCATAAAGTATCAGTTCTATTGGGGTAATTTTACTAGTGATATTACTAATTAGTGATACTATAGTAATAATAATTATTGACACTAAAGTATTACTATTTGTATTCTATTGACATGTAATAATTGTTTGTAAATACTGTTACAAGAATGTCATAATATTAGTAATACTATAGTGATACGAACTTTTGACACGTAACAATTATTAGTAACTTCTATCACTATAGTGTCATAAAATCTGTAATACTATAGTAATAGTAACCTCTGACACCACTTTCAAGTGTTACTATTTTTCTAACTGCCAGATCACTGACACTATTAATAAGTGTCACTAAAAGTAATTAGTGACACTATTTTAGTATCACTAAAGGTCATTTTTCTAGTAGTTTCATATAAAGCCTGTTTTCAAGGATTTTCTTCATATATTTTTCTCCAGTATCTTCCACAATTTCTTTACTGATGTCTCCCTCATGACAGAGTACTTTTGATCTTTAGCCAGACATAGGCGAATAGTACCACATGCCTGTCTATTGATTTTTATCCACTCTTTGTCATCTATTTTTTAGGATTTTCTTCTAGAGCGAGATCCAGCTATTGCTGACATAAGACATCCAACACCTCATATTGCCAAATACCAAAATTATTGGTACCATCAAATTTCTTCACTTCAAACTTTGCATTAGTCACAGTAGTCCTTGCTGATGAAGACGACGATGACGCTTCTGCCATCCTTCTCAACCTCAAATAATCAGTGCCTTCAACAACTATTCACACTTGAAAAACAGTCTCTATGATGTTTATTTCGTGTGAATAAATGCACCAGGAAAGTTTTGAGAAGAATGGAGGGGTCACAATGGTCCCACTTAAATTCCGACTCCTTAGACTCTTATCGTCTTGTTGACAGAACTTTCCTAGACGTACAAAAATACACACTACTTACAATAGACTATTCTCCAAGTACAAATGGTCGTATCTAGCATAGTATTTATGAATAGTATTGTTCTCCAAATACATAGTTCGGCTCTGATACCAATTGTTGTACGGAAGCACGGGTTGAGCAGATTACCAATTTATGGTAACTGTGACTGCTAGAGAAACTTAAATGTGGTGTAAACAATTTCGAAGAAAATTGACACAATAATTGACGTGGTTCAACGTAAAGCCTACATCCACGGGTAAAACTGGAAGATAATTTTACTAAAAAATGAGAATTTACAAATTGGGAAAAACTCACAAAAACCCAATACTCCAATACACCCAAATGAATTCTCCTAGCACTCAAGTGGAAGCTCTCTCAACTCTCTTAATTGCTTCACTTGCAATTGCTCTCAATTGTGGGATGCCTTAACAAATGAAGAACAATAGCTATTTATAGGAATGCATGGTAGCACTATTTCACCAAACCTTTAAAATTCTCAAAGTTTATTTAGTGATTACTTAATTTTTAGCCAAATTTTAAACAATTTGGCTTTGAACAATTTTGGTCAAACTTTGAACATGTGCTTTGCCAAATTTTGAACAATTTGCCCTTGAACAATTTTAGCCAAACTTTGAACATGTGCTTTCATTTGATTTTTTCAACATAATGTCTAAATCTTTGAGTTTCATCGGCCATTTTTTGTATCTAGTGAAACATAAGGTTTAGATGGGATTCTGCCTTCACCTTCTAAATAAGTAGAATACACGTAATCAACCTTCTTATCCTTGTTAATATGTGACCGTGTGTTGGGATGCCTTAATTTAAGTGATAGTAGACGAGAAACTTTATGGAGTCCCCCCCCCCATTTCACCAATGCATGCGCAATGTCATAACGCCCTGAAGTAATTTTTGATAAATTATGTTAGAAATGAAACAAGAGGATTTAAGAAAAGGAAAGAATCTTACACTCTACTTTGAGTGATTTTTAACAAAGTTCCATTGGAAATGTTCTAGAGCAAATTCTACTTCCCAATTCCCATAATACAAAAATGTCATATGACTAAAGTTCCCTAGACTTGTTAAGGTAGATTTAATTTTTATGAGATTATTCAGAACATTATTGCTGTTAGTTGCTGTTGATGCTGTTTTTAGCGTGCCTCAAAATAGTGTCAATCAAACTCCTGCTCGCAATCTGCTCGAGCTCGAGCAGGACTGCTTTCTGATTTCAATTCTTCTTTATCCGCCGGAACGACGACCCTCTCTGGCCTGCGCTCAATGAAATAAAGTCAGGGGTCGACGGATGTTTTTCCGGTGAAAACCCTCCGACGCTCAAGTCAGTGATCAGGTTGTTCTTTTTGTATCCTTCGTTGTTTGAGAGACCGGAAAAATAGAAGGAGTATTTTTTATCTCTTTTCTGTAAAAATAGTTTTCCTGGAAAAATCAAAAAATAGAGAACAATTTGAAGAAGAAGAAGAAGAAAAATTTCGGAACCCTGCAACTTACACTTCGATTTTCTCTTATACTTTCGTTTTCCCGCCCTTTTCTTTCTTCGGGGCTGCCTTTCCAGCGTCTTTAGTGCCTGGACCCTCTGACAGCCGACATTACTGTGGGATTTCCGGAATGAGGGACTGTTTGGTGGGCATGGTTTCACATGGCCCAATCATGGTATCGGCGTGTGCGCATGAAATGATGACACCGTGGGGGTGTGTGCTGGTTATTGGTAACAGTGACGGCACCATACCGCATGGGGCATTGGTCAGGCATCGATTGTCGCGTTGAGTCGATGGAGAAACGGATCGGACTGTCCCGAACCGACTGTTTCTGGATCTTGCCTTTCCTCTATGTCGTGACTGGCGTGATTGAGTTGTGCTCGGGGGACTTAAAGACCTCGAGCAGAAGGATGAGCTCGGGTACCGACCAGCCTTTGGGCTCCTCGACCTTGACCAGCTTTGACGAGCTATGAAGATATCGAGCAGAAGAATGAGCTCGGGCTCGACTAGTCCTGGACTCCTCGACCTTGACCAGCTTTGACGCCTAATGAAGCTGTCTTCGTGCTGGCGGTCAGGTCTTCTACTCGAGATGGGTTGACCTCGAGGTCTTTTACACTGAGCTGGGTTGGCCTCGAGGAGACCTGCTCGATATTACCCAAACAGTTGCTACGATGACTTTATGATGTAGTCCATTTCCTTTCAATCTGAATAATTTTTTCCATTAAGCCTCCTACATTTTGACATGACCAGCACATAACATAAATGGAAATGTGTAATATTTATTACCTACACGCTCGAAAGACTTTCTGCTGGGCATAAATGACGGGTCCATTCCCAAGCACATTTGGAATCTACTAATCTGAAGGATGACGATAATCATGTTACAATGATTGCAATTAACCCTAACATTATTTGGTCACTTAATAGCACAACTTTATAAGGAAAAGATAAAGGAAAAGAAATTGTGATCGCCCTCATTAACTATAGTTTGAGTACTCCCTTTCACCGGAATTTATGAAGCAGAAAACAGGGATTAAGCATGGATCATAAATTGATAACTCAATTGGACAAAAATACAAATCTTCTTATTTTATTGATCATTTAGCGTAATAGCAACCCATTCCCCGTCCACCCATGTGAGCCCTTAAAAAGCACAATAGTCTACCTATATTTTTCTTCGTATATTTTTGATATATTTGAAAAGTGTTTTGATTTAAATCCTTGAACCCCTATTCCATCAGATATACGACTATGATGATGAATAAAAATTATGTTGCAAAATTTATCACACAGCCACACTTGATTACTTTAAGTCATTGACTGATCACGTAAATTGATTATTTGAGCAGGAATGCATACATATCCAATAAAACTGGCAAAAGAAAAGTGAGCATTATACCTCTTCCTCCAAATTCTCAAGGTTGTCCCAATAACCCTTTGGTTTACGGTGCTTGTAAGCTAGGGAAAGATTCATTAATGATGCCATCCTCCGAAATTCACCCATGCGTGTGATGGCCTTTTCAATATCCACCCTACCATGTTTGCGAGCATAAATCCTTCCTGTCCATGTTTGGAAATAAATTCTAGGAGCTCAGCTTTAAGAACTTCTATGTCCGTTTGCAAGCCTGGAACCCTGGGCCTTTGTTTAAATGAATTTGGAGTTTCCGAATCTGTAAGATCTTCATAGCCACTGCTTGATGAGGCACCTAATTCATCTGATGATTGTGTGCGATCATTTGATGATTGTGTGTGATTATTTGTTTCAACAGAATCATAGGCTAAGGAGTTATCTCCTTCCCTCTTCTCCACATAATCTCGAATAGCACATAAGTTTGACGGAAGATCTTCATAGATAACCTACAAGGTTATGAAAGACATGCATGATATCTTTCTACAACTACAGTAAATGTTTGAACAGCACAACTCTAAACAAAAAGAATAAACAAGTAGTTTTCACAAAACAGAATCTCTGTTCATAGAGAGAAGACAAATTATAAACAATTACTTACCTCACAAAGATAAGAATAACATACATAAAGAACCATGTCCAAATTCACTATATGTTATTGATGGATTATTTCAATAGCACATGAACTATGGAAGTGTTGAATCTGTAGGCTTGAAAGTGATAATTTGGAAAAACTTATAATTTCATAGGACACCATAATAAGAGAATTCATAAATATGTTTGTCAGTGGCTGCAGTTTTAGAAATAATCCTATTCAAGGAGCTGTTTTGACAAAAAAAAAAATCTACAATCAAGCAAAATGAGTAATTATTTTAAAAAATGGCTTAAGTATGCTGTACATGTTGCCTTTAGCTGGAAAGGGTTCACATGCATGAGACCTTTGTAAATAAGACAAACTTGTTCACATTCAAATAGCACACCTAAAACTAGTATGTAAATTAGATGTAGTAACAACAAATGATGGAGCAAAATTGAAAGCTGGAGTATCATATACAACATATAACTCTTGTACCTCTTCCATAATAGCTTCGGAAAGCAAGGAATGTTTCTGCATTTTTGACTCGACACTGTACTTCAATAGTGTGTGATGACTTCCCAGCTGTTCAAATAACCATTTTCCCTGAAATGAGTCAAAGTCCCCTTCAACTTGCACAAAACTAATCTCCTGTTCATGATGTTCACATATATCCATAACTACACGTGCATGAAGTACCATATACAGTAGACCCTTGCACCCTTCCTGTATATAAGGGAGTCCTTGTAAGCTATCGAGGTTCTGGAAAACTAACAGAGTATGTTTTTACCCTAAGATTATTAGTAGTTCATTTTTCATGCCTGTAATTTAATTTCCATCAGTACCTGGAATATTTATAAATTAATATAGCAGACTTTAAACTATCAAAAGTATTTAGCTATGTCAACTCATTTAAAAACACTTGATTTTATATTTACAACAACTCATTTGAAAAAACTATATTATTACAATCAAGCGGTCGGTATTTTACTCTAAAGACTTTTCTTATACCCGGAGAATGCGGACTTTGTTGTTTTCTCGCGACAAAATCTTACTGATGGCTAAATTTGGAACAAGCCTGCAAACAAGGAACTTAGTGAGTTCTCAAAATGCATGGAATAGTTGTTTAGCCAGAACACTTCCATGAAACTGTGTCTAAATTCAATTAAAAGAACTAGATTGTATATACAGCATGCACTTCGACAACAACTCTTCCTTTCGAAAAGCTTTGCAGGAGACTTATTGTGTATAGCTATCACATTAAGGAAAAAGAAATGTCAAATTTAGACTAAAAGCATAAAACTTCAAACTGACATTAAAATGAAGACCTGGACCATGCAGAAACAGCAAGTAGGTGCCATAGATGCACATCCAAATCTATAGAACACCACCATAGATCTCTAATCCTAAAAGTACTAAATTGGCAATTTTATCGTGACTGAAAACTCCAGTTAGTCATCTTCAAGCTCATCATGGTTATTCGATACTCTCTAAAATCCTAAAGTACTAACAGAAATAATGCATTGCAATTATTTATTCAGCTCCATGCACAGTGAGAAAGATCTATCTTCAAAGAATCATTCCAAATGCAATTACTAATGAAGCTATAGGATTCAAGCCCTAATATAAGGCCCTTAAAAGAATTCCAGTGATTTCACTCTTTGAGGTTGCATAGGTGATAGACATTTCCCGACATAAAATATTAGAGTCAGCCAGCTAAACGGAGTGCAGAGATATATGTCTGAAGTCACTGGAGTTGAGTATTTGGTACCTTATGAACAGAATCTAATACTTTGATTTAAAATTTCGTGACTGATGACCGTAAATTACTTACTCAGGAAGAGTCTCATAAGCAGTCAGAACATTCCAAACTTCACGGGCAGGAGCTTTTACAGTTATGCTAGCAACAACACAGCGATGGCCGCCTCCATTTTCCTTCAGCTCAAAACCAGATAATCAGCAACTGCCGAAACAAAACCACATCTTGATATCAGTTCACTTAGCTTTGTCCCTGATAACCACATCTTAGTTTCCTTCACCTCTCTCATTGCCACTAAAACCACATCTTCCACCTTTTTTTAGGACTTTAGGTAATGGTTGGGTTGTGCAAACTGCAGGCAGCGAGGGCAAAGGGCAAACATGTGTATGTATATGCTATCGTGAAATTACAAAAACGCATTGATATCAGTTCTGTTCAAATTTTGTGAATTTTAATCCGAAAACTGAACCCAAGCAAATGATTCAGTTCGGTATTTACATATTCAAATTTTTAAAAAACAGAACCGAAATCATAAAAATCCAAACCGAACCGAATGCTTTTCGGTTCCGGTCTCAGTTCTGCCACCCCTATTTGTGTTGGAAGAGGAGCCTTCAGATCTAGGTTTAGAAGGAAGAAATTGATCAGGACAGAGCCTAGATACATAAATGTAGCATTTAATTTCATGGCCAAGAATGGAAGAAAGTACTTGCTATTTCTAGACTGTGTAGTTTGTGTGATCAAGCTTGATTGGAGTAGTAAAGGTGAAAGAGTTTATAGCAGTAGTGGTAGATTGATTATTTGAACTTGTTGATGCCATAAAGAAGACTACGAGATGGCTTTAATACCAAGTTAAAGAAATAAATTTTGTTTGTTTGCTGAGAAAGCTAAGAAATGAGAAAGTTTCGTAACTTAGAAAGAATATCTAAAAACTGAATTTATCTTATTAAGCTTCAATTGAACTGAGATTACAAAAGTATTTATAAGAGTATCTAGGAACTTCTACAAGAACAAAAACATGAGCTCTAATACAGCTTTGCTCAACCAATAACTGGAAGGAAATAACAAACATTTTAGTTTGCATAACAACCTACCAATGTGGCAGTTGACCCAGCAATTTGATTAACAACCTATGAACTGAAGGGAATAAAATTAGGTCTTTTAATTTTTCAATTAAAATTTTTTAGAACCGATCTCATACAACATATAAGAATTAAGTAATCTAAAAATTCATACCTTGATGTTTTGAGAAGATGAACAATTGAGAGTTGTAGATCCACCTCCAAACAATCTT